>VXBA01005208.1:195673-246771 GCA_013399895.1 Serilophus lunatus | reverse complement strand
GGGGGGCGCGTGGCGCCTGTGGCGGGAGGGGCCCGGCGGCGGGGAGCCGCGCTCCGTGCGGGACCTGTGGGGAGAGCGGCCAGACTTTCTTCCGAGTCGATGTTTTTCTTTCCGAAGTCACCAGCTCGATGCATCTTGCCCGCTAGCCTCCGCACCACGGCAGCCGTCCCTCCGCCTGGTGCCCACCAAGGCCCGGTCCCCGCGGGGCCGCAGAACGGCCCGTCTCCCGCCCGTGAGCGCCCGAATACTTTATGGAAGGCAAAGAAATAAGGACTGTGATCTATTCGGATTGACACGAACGAGTCCATCTCTCTGTAGATCAGGAGGTGACCGAACAGCGCCAATTAACCAAGAGAACGCTTGAGGGAGGCAGCGCTAGTAAGAGCAGTTTCCTTAACCAAAGGACTATTTAAGTTTCCGGGCTTAACGAGTGTTGTGCATGTATCAACTTCTACGAAATTTTCTTTCTATTAATGGGAGGGGGAAACGTGGTGTAGGCGAATCGGGAAGTCTGTACCTCCCGAATACCTTAGGCAGTGGGGAAAGGGAGAGGGTAAACGTGCGGCGGGGAATAAGGATAAAAATGAGGCTCTTCCCCCCAACAAACTCAGAAAGGTTTCCTCGAGGTCTGCCTCGGTGTCTTTTTCTCATTACTTGGGTAATGATAACAGAAGACAGAAGGTAGAAACTTAAAGGACTCCTCTGTCTCCCTTTTGGAGACAAACCTCTGATGACGTGAATTTTCCACACAGAATCATAGAATCGTGGAATGTTAGGATGACCTTAAAGATCACACAACCCCAAACCCCCTGCCATGAGCAGGGACACCTCTCACCAGACCAGGCAGCTCAGGGCTCCATCCAGCCTGGCCTTGAACACTCCCAGGGATGGGGCATCTGCAATCTCCCCGGGCAACACATTCCAGTGTCTCACCACACTCACAGGAAAGAATTTCTTCCTAATATCTAACCTAATTTCCCCCTCTTTCAATTCATACCCTTTAATCCAACCCCGGTTCCTGATGAAGAGCCCCTTTCTGGCTTCACTCTATATGAGTGATCTGAGGAGACAGAAAAACGTTCCTTTTTCTCATCCATTGCGTGTCCATTGCATATTATCTTCTGTTGTGTGTATTACTTTGTGCATGCAGTTATTCGAATGAAGTTAAATATTATTACAGCTTTTCTGAGTTATTGCTCAGGTTCAGAATATGAATTACAAAATAACGCTCCGGAAAGTCAGAGTTGGCCTGTTAGCATTGTTTGCGGAATATTGTTCAAATTAGACTCTTTCGGAAAAGAGTTTACCAATAATAATGCTAAGATTTGCTTGATACCAAGTTCAAAAGAGGCAACTTAATCAAGAGCAATAAAATTGTATATACAGTATATGAAAATGTTGTAGGAGTTGTCTTACTGAAGTTCTGGGGCTCAGCAGCGTTCATTTGCAGCAACAACAGATGCAATATCCCCAGGTGTAAACGATTTTGTAGTTTCTTACAACACCATACGTCTTTAGAAAGGAAGAAAAATTTACATTAAGCAAGATGTGCTACATGTTGATATAGCCACAATATTTGTTTTTTATGACTTGTAAGAAAGTTCAGTGTCCAGATATATGAGACTTTGGCATGACGAGGTGGCTCGTGCTGACTTTTTGCTCCAAATCTTTCTAATAAATATTGCTTTTTTATTATCATTGATATAAATAATTTTACGGAATGAATTGTTTTATGATTGTTTTATTCAGTTCATACAGTATTTTTGTTCCATCCATTTTCAATGCAAACTATGTGCTTTAATAGTATCAAAATCTTCCTTCAAGATACAAAAGTAATTTACACTTCATCATTTTACTTGGCATAAAAAATGCAAGAGTGATGAAAGATCTAATTTTAAAGCATTATTTATAACCAAAGCCAGAGTCAAGACACACATGTTGCATATCATATTGTACCGGTATTTAAAAAAGCCCACTGAGTTGAAAACAGTTGAGAAAGCCTCAGCACTTCAGAGGTTTCAAGCACTCTGTAAACACCTATTAACATGCACACATCCCTCCGTGCCTCGGGAGCTGCCCCTGTTTCAGAGAGGTAAGAGAGAAAGGAAAAGAACAAGATGATTTTACCCATGGTCACAGAGGGGAGTGTTGAAGTCAATGTCAGATTTCAGAAGCTTCAGACTCTCTTTCAATGCTAAACCCAGTCCTTTTGGGGAAGTGAGAGTAAGAGGAGGCAAAGGAGCAGCAGGAAGTTTCCCATGCTTTCTGTTTTGAGGATCCCAATGTTTACAATGACTGTCCTGATTGAAAGAGTTCAATTCCAACTTTTGCCTGGATGCCCTTCTCGCTTCTCTTCACAGCTGCTATCGGCTCTTCTGTTTTCCAACTGCACACTTTGAAGAAGGGTTCCGCGTGAAAAGCAAAGTGGGGAATAAAAGTTGCCTGAATAAAAACATTTCCGAGGTCTTACAGCCGCTTTTAAGAGTGTGAAATTGTCGCAGAAGTGCTAGTCTCAGCTAAGGTCTCTCTTCCCCTTGTTACAGGTAATTAGAAAAAGGGTCAGACAGTAAAAGTTTCACACATTTGGGCAGCCTGTAAGAGTGAGTGAGGTGGCATGTGTGATCTCAAGGAAGTGTATAGTTTAGGAGGATGCTACAAAAGCTGACAAGAAACCAGAAATTTAAAATGTTTTATAATTAACATTTTTAATAATTATTTCACAGTCTAAAATGAATTTAATTTAAAAAAGAAGAATGCTTTATGCATTGTTACCCACATGATAGAATTCATATTAATGCTAGGGAGAAAATAATTCAAGTTCTTGCCTCCAGGATAATTCCAGTAAGTCACTGTGGTCTACACAGATAAAAAAGGATATTATAATACTATCCTATAGAAACACTACATTCCAAACTTTTCAAGAAAATCCGTGCTTTAAAAGCTTTTTTACTTCTATCATTAAATAACTGTTTGTACAGTGCATATAAAAAGGTCATTCAGATATTCACTCCTGGGAAAAGTGAGTATATCCTACTACTGTAACTGAAATCTTGCATCACATATAAAAAGGGCATTTTTAAAAGCAGTGTCCATACATCATGACAATGTGTCAAATTCCTTTAACTCCAGTTACAAATTTTCGTTTGAGACCTTATAGAGTTCTTTAAGTGTGTCGAACTTTGACCCCCACTCTTGGAGGCAATCGTAATTCAGATCTACATCCTCACTAATGCAATCTAACGAACTAAGGCTCCCGGCTAGAGAGCATTGCCCTTCTAAGCAGTAAAAATGAATAGTGTCAGCTGGAAGATTCTTTATATCATTGTCTGCATCCCGAATGATTTGAGAAACATACTCCTTGAAGTCTGGGATGCTGGAAACAGCTGATGTTGATTGTTTTTGATGTGAATGTTTTGGGAAAGAGTCTCTTTTTGGGCCAGTTGGTCTCCTGGAGTGTGGAGCAGCTATCCACAAGGGAAAGTGGGGAATTTTACGGAGAGGTTTTTTCAGTTCATCTATATTGTAAGCATCCTGGAAACAAAAAGAATGCAAATATCAGAGAGAAAACATCTTAACAGGAAACAGGTTTAAAAAACCGTTTTTGAAACACAAGGCAACACAATACTGGATTGTGTGAGTTTTCTACAAACTGAAGACAAGAAAGGGCCTAGTTCAGAGGGCTAAGTCCAGATCATACTAAATCCTTTTGTATAATTCTGATATTCAGCTAAAGCAACAATGCTGTGTCCAGAGGAACCCCTCAAAGGTGGCCACACATTACCAACATCATGAAAAGTACAGATTGGTTTGAAATAGAAGCCTTCTACTTAAGAATACTTCAGGTTAAAAACAAACAACAAAAAACCCAACTTGACGATTACATTAAGATGACAGTAAGTTAGCTAAAAATTCTGAGAAAGAAAACTGAGGAGAAGTTGAATTTGAGAAGACTGGATTGAAGCTGCATTGTACCTGGTCACGTTCTCCACCTCCCTCTTCATTATAATTGAAGACATTTTCTCTAACATCTTCCCAGCTTTCACGTTCTTCAGGAATGTGGTAAATTCCTCCTTTCCGAAACCCAGAACTTCCCCACTGACTCCACACTGTGTAGGAAACCAAGAGTGCTGGAAGAAATAAAAACACATATTTGTTATAGTGCATATGAAAAAGTGTGATGCGTGATAAAACAGCTCTTAATTTGACAACCAAATTTGCCCATAAGAAATGAGTAATAGATAATATAGAAACAACCTTATATTCATGAATGTAAAGAATAAACTATATATATTACATCATAAACTTCATTAAAAGGGTATTTTACTTACCTAAAAGAATCCATTTAAATAGAAGGCATTTTGGCCAATCTCTGGCCTTTCACCAATCCTGAGTAAATAAGATACCCAAAGTAAGTAAACCACTGTTTTAATGAAGGTTACAAGTGTAATATAATCATGGAGTCTTTACTATTCTGAAATGGGTATGTAGTTTATGAACATGAACACAGTTTTATGGTGTTATTAACTTTTCATCTGAAGTGCACCTGAAACTGGACACGGTGTGAACATCTCTCTCTGCTCCACACTCTTAATGAGGTTTCCCTGTTAAATCATGAACTTTCTAGAGGAAGATCTCTTCCTTCCTAATATCTGAAGAGCAGGTACTAGCTGTAGGTCCTACCTATTAAAAATGTAAGGGCTCAGAGCATGTGGGAGTTTCAAATGGATGTGGTTGCACACAGAGTTGCACACAAAGATGGAATGCTCTCACTTAAGAAGGATTCAAAATAAATGATTCTGGAAAAGTCTTACACTTGCTTGAACTGGCTTCAAAGCAAGTAAACTGTAACTATGTGATGTTGCCTGTCTCAGTATCCTCAAATGAACTTTCAACTGGAGATGTCCAGGAAAGGTGAAACACGCATCACAACATCCAGAGTAAAACAGACTTAATTCAGAGGAGCAAGGTACAAGATTAAAAAGAAATAAAAAAGGTACATGATTTCCTACCTAGAAAGACAAGGAGGCACATGCTGATTGCCAGAATAGAGCCAGAGCTGAGTCCAACTGGTCTTCCAGCCTTCACCTGGCTAATTTCACACCATCTTCCCTTGTAACCTTCAGGGCACTGGCAGATAGTCTTGTCTTGGGATTGAGCCACACAGGTACCCCCGTTTCTACAGGTCCAGCGTCCACAAGGGGATGAAGTACAGTGTCTGAGCCCTGTAAGACTGTCAGTCACTTCTACTTTCCCAGCTGGGCACCTGAACAGTCAAAGGAGAGGAAATCTTTTAGGCAAGCAAAGCATCCAGACCTGTATGTTGTTTTGTGCACAGTTTGTTACTGTTTCTTTAAAGTAAATTTTAACTATTTTCAAACAAACCACAAATCCACACTGAGATATGCAGAAGAGCTTTATTTCTTCCTTGAAAAAGGGATCCATCAGTTTCTGAATCCCTTTTTTTTACAGCCATGATCTAATCAAAGTCTCTTAAAGGAATTGGATAGCTGAGATCAATGGGAATATGGCTACAAAGCACTTGGTATAAGCTTTGTCAAGTTCATTCGGACCTTTGAGAGAAATGTCATTGGCCTCAGAATGACCCATCTTGTCTTTTGAGACTGATTTTTTCTGATATGTAATTGGAGAGGCTCTGGAGGAGTATTTTGAAGTCAAAGAACTGCTCCCAACAATCCAAAGAAGAAATACTACTGAAAAAAATGGAAGAAACTTCATATTGTTCTTTCATAAGCAATCTGAAGAAAGGAGTGTGCCAAGGCACACTCTAAACTGTGTCATAACCTCTTCTAGCAAAGAATCTCCAGGTCTCAGAAGTGCTAAATTTTGGCCGAATTCCAAGAATTCAAGTGGCTTCTTCTCCCAGTCCTGAATGTATCTATGTTTGGAATTTTTTAACAGGAGTGCCTGTATTTTGATTTTCTTATTTTAATAAGTATTCTGAAAATTTCCTTTTAATAGAGGATCTTCTCCATGAAAATGTGTAGGATAACAGCTGTTGGGCTTTGGCTCTTACCCTGGCCAGCCAATCTTTGAATCAATTTTTGTGACCGTCTTATTGTGTCATTATTTCATACAAATTATGTTTAATTTCAACTTCTTTACAGAAAATGCATAAATATGTACTGCATTTGAATGATATACTTTATATCTATGTATCAAATGTGTATCTTTTATATACATATATGTGTATATACACACACACTAATTATATATAGTATAAATATATTCATATTTTCATACAGAGACCAAAGATTTTGCAATCCACCTTTTATCAAAGGACATTTAACTTTCTTGCTGACCTGTGACCTTCTCACCATGGAAAAAATGGTGGAGTAAATAGGTTCCACATCAGATTTGCAGAAAAAAGCAAGTCTATTCCATGGTGGGAGATGAGATGGAGAGAAGAATTTGTCCTCGGCCTGACCCCCTGTGGCCAGTTGCCAAAGGGAGTTTTACTGTTAGAAGCATGTTGCCTGGTCTAAGGCGGGAAGAAAGAGCTTCCCAGCTACCCCTGGATAAAAAGAAAAGCTTCATGTACCGGCATTCATATTTTCTCCATAGGTCTACACAAAGGAAGGGGCTGTAACAGGGCTGGCTGCTGCAGGCACTGGAATGGCATCCCATGGTGACTCCTTGCCGCCTCAGAATTAAGCCAAACTCTGTGCTTCTGCTTTCCACGAGGAGCGGCTGACCATTCAGCTGGACATCCCGCATACAACCTGCATCAAAGCAGAGGAGGATGCAGAGAAGTACAGTAAGTTAGCTACTTGCCCACCTCAAGCCTTGCCCCCAGCACATATGCAAGAGACCTCAGGGCATTGCAAGAGACCTCAGGGCATTGCAGAAAAATTAAAACATTTTTTTAAAAAAGATCCTTTTTCTCCTTATCATTTTTGATTTAGAAGTAGAGCTATAGAACATGTGTCTACGTGCTACAGGTTGACAATACTTCTCCAGGACAGCTGCTTTGTACCAGTGGAACAATATAGTAGAATGGTGATATGAACCAGAACAGCTCCACTAAATTAATGTAGAGTTAACATATAATCTTAAAAGGGGCTGAATAAGAAGCAACAAAATGGAAAAAGCTGTCTTTTTTGTTGAGTCTCAATCTCAAAGTCTCAGCACCTCAGCCCAGGAAATGGAGAGAGCATCATGAATTGCCTTACAACTCTTTCTCTCCTACCAGAAGTGTTTTATCTGGTTCCTTAAATCCTTCTGAGGCAAAAAAGAAAGTGAAAGTCACAGCATGAGTACACTACGTGGGGCCCTTGGCATGGGATACCCTGGTCTAATGGAAGATGTATCTGCCTATGACAGAGCCTTTGGAACTAGATGATCTTTAAGGTCTCTTCCAATCTAAAGCATTCTGTGATTCTGTGAAAATAAGATCTGAAGTGTAGTACCTGAATATTTTTTACTATTTACAGACAATCTCACATCTTCACTAGAATCAGGTGCAGTGACAAATAGAGTTAAACATGAGCTGTGCATTCCCTAGGAAAGAAGGGGCACAATAGTCTGTATGGGAGTTGTTACCTGGGGTTTAGGCTCTCCAATACATTCAAAGATGCCGTTTTCAGGCTTTTCTTTTAGGAACACATGATTATAACTTACCTTGGAAATCACTGTCTGAATGACTGGGAAGGCGGTTTCCTAGCACGATGCTTGCCCAATCCATTTCAAACCATCTATTTGTACCCAAGAGAGAGGTGACTTCTTGATTGCCTCCACCACTGTTAACACGCAGGGTGAATTCGTTGTTGTAGCGCTCCATGGTCAGAAGAACCCACTGGCCATTGTTAATGCGTAATGTCTTCATTCTCAAAGAGTGGTTTTTGTCCCCCAAACTGAAGTTAACGCTAAAGAAACCCTCAACCACCTAGAGGAAAATTATAAAGACCTTTAAGAATAGAAATACACTTTGAAATCTTGTTACGCAATCCTACCTCAAGAAATGGACCTGAGTTTTTAAAATGAAAATGGCACTCTTGTTTGTAAGCACTTTATTCCCAGATAAAAGTTACCAAAAGAAAGCTGCAGATCCAGGAATTACCAACTTTTGTCTTTTTGAACCCTTTTATCAGTATTCTCCTTACAGATACCTACTTCTAAGTCTTCCCAGCTGACTCTCCTGTTACAATTAGAATAATTAACCTCTCTCTAGCTAGCAGACAGCCTTTTCAACAGTAACAAAAATGTAGAGACAAGTTTTATAGACAGGGACAGATAGAAGCAAAGGGAAAAGGCTAGCAGGGCAAAATAATTTTCCTCATTTACATGTATTCCATTCACTCACTTGTACATTTTGCCGCAACACTAGAATTAATACCATGAAAGAGTAATATTGAGAAGGGCAACACAAATGAGAGTAGTTACCCTCATACGGAAAATTCTTTCTCTTTATTACATTACAGATCAGGTGTCCTTAGTCAGAAACTGCTTCTTTTTCTCTTACTAAGGTACTCTATGACAAATTAAGAGGACTGCTGACCTCCAGTCGGATGTGTCCATTCCCATCTGCAGAGGCCAAGCTGAGCAGGGTGCTGTGGGAGATGCGGGTGCGCACCATCAGCTGGATCCGAGTGCTACGAGTGCTGAGGATTCTTCTTGGCTCATAATGGATCCAGCTGTCCCTTCCAAAAGCCCACTCTGGAAGAACTAAGCACAACATACACAAAAGTGAAGCAAAAATCTCAGAAATGATTGCTCCCTCAGATCTCTCCTCCTTTAGAATTAATCAGTTGTGAATGTCAGTGTTCTAGTTTCTAAGAAATTTTGACTATATAATCAAGCATCAAGGAGAGTACTCCCCACTGCAAAAGGAATTAGGAGAAAAACAAAAAAATCGAGGATTCAGAATTTAAGCAGGAAAAGGACAATTAGATAATGTCTCTAACATTTTCTCTGTTACAAGCTGTACGTTCTACCCAATCACACCTACACTGGGCCTAAAACCATTTTGTTTTTAAACCTGAAACATATCTTCCAGTAAAATAGCTGGTATTGATCTGAAGAAAAAAACCCAAACAAACAAAATGAAAAAAACTCAACCAAATGAAAAAAGAGAATCAAATGTTTCTTTCAGGAGTTTAGTTTTGTGGTCAAAACCCTCACTGTTAGAAAATATGCACTTTTCTTCCCCTTTAAGTTGCCGTGAAAGAAAACTTCATGGCAGACAGGTTTTTTTAATTACAAAGAGAGATTAAGTCAGTGTTTATTATTTTAGCCAGGGAAAATGAACAGAAATTAATTATTTCCCTATTGCTCTGAGGAATCTAGGATCCAGTAGAGGGTTGATGAAGTTGCACAGCACAATTCTTTGGAAATCAACAAGCAAAAAAATACCCAGGCACTGATGCTCTTGTAGAGCAGGCACCTATTTTAGTATCATTACCTGCCATCCTAGATCTGGTTTTTTGGTCATAGCTTATTTGAAAAAAAGAAGATTCTTTTCATGAAATAAAGAGAGAGTTCAAGTTAGTTACTAGAAAGGAAGAGTGCTGGGTCACCAAAAGCTTTTCTGAGGTCAGTGTCACACAAGTAGAAATTCAAAGAGTACCCAGTTCATCCTGAGGCATTTAGTCTGGTTCCCAGGATGCTTTTATTCTCTGATACATATTTCATGCTGATTTTTACAGGATAACACATTTGCTGTGGCAGCCTGATATTATGCCCCTAGATCCCTCCATTGCTGTGGTCTAGGGGCATTACTCAACTTGTAATTCATTCTAGCGTCAGATGAAAATGCAATTATCACCATTTTATAGAGGGAAAATTGGGCCTGAGGATAACAAGAGGGTTATGCCCTCGGGCTTCACATGTTCATTAAATTTCATTTTGTGATCAGCATGATCAGGGGAAGGCGGCACAGTGCAGAATGTTTCACCTTTCACCACTGAGAAATAAGATGTTGTGATGAAAAGGACAAAACAACCCATCTGACCACTTCCCTCCCCTGCAAAGTAAAGCAGCTCTCAACACAACTCTCATCTGTGATGAGATCTTTATTTAACAAAAGAAGATTCTTTACATCTTTGCAGATCTAAATCATTTCCAGAGTACAGCATGGTTTTATTATGCTACTCAGTTCAAAGACATGGCAGTATGACTTTGAACATTAGAGCAGTATGTTTGATGCTTTTCCCACATATTCTCACCATGAATTTCTCCTAGAACTTGCAGTACCTTTTTCACATGCTGGTCCAGCATATCCTGAGGAGCAGTCACAGTGAAAGAAATCCCAACCACCAACACACTTGCCATGGTTGCCGCAGGAGGCTATCCCACCACTCTGACATATTTCATCTGTAAGGACACAGCCAGGAGCACTGTTCAGGGACTCTGCAGGGTGCTCTAAATCATAGACCTGGAAAAGGTCAAAGAGAATCATCACATCAGGTGCCTACAGTTAACAGCATTAAACACAAGAGTGATCTTTGTAGCCCTACCTTACTATCAACAATGACATTGCGTATGCAGCCAACAAAACCTCTGAAGTGCCTTTGTGAGTCATGGTAAGGCAAAGTCTTAACTCCACCCAGTTGTAGTGGCTGATGGCCACTGAAAAGCCTACCCAAGCTGAAAGGGAGGGAGAGAAAGAAATAATTAGTGGCATGCAAAATACTGCAGCTTGGCTGATTTCACCACCCCACTCTCTCATTTTTTCATAGCTCTTTTGAGTAGTGATGTTTCCAGTTTTTGTTGTTGGTTGTTTTGGTTTTGGTTCCTTTACCTTTGAGATCCCACAATCTCTCCAGAGGCTTCACAGGCAGACAGATCCATTTGGAAGTTCCTCTTAATGACACTGTCATTGTCTCTAACTGACACATTTATGCAGTGGTCAAGAATCAGCTTCACTTCCTAGAAAAAGATGTTATTTAAAACAATTGTGTCCAGAGGCAAGCATACAGTCTAATCACACATTCTCTTTCACTTATCAGAAGGGAGAATAGCAACTAGCAATTGCAGTGCACAAAACTTTATTAAAATAATAAAACACTCCACATACTAATCTGGAAGGTTATTGCACATGGCATATAGCTAAGGAGCCACACATGACTATGCCAAACCATTGACACAGTAGAGGGGGTACAGGATTTTTTTGGAGTTTTCTGCCAAATCAGAACACAGAGAGTCAATCTAGCAGAATAGAAGGTCTGCCAGACTCCCATCCCATATCCTGACATGCCCTTCAGCTTGTCTTATGTGAGAGGAACAGGGAGCCTAGCAGATGCCTTCAGCAATGTTATACCAGCCAGCTATTACTTGTACACAAAAGCATATCTATCTCCTTTGTGCTACACATCTAAAGTCTCATGGTGAGGCAGGGCTTCTCAGAGAAATTAAGGATATTTCACTCAATCAGTACAGGAAGAATTTAGCCCCTGGATTATCACAGGTTTGTTGTCTAAGCAGCAGGTAGGATCATTAAACCAAGGAAATAGCACGGCCAGTTTCATAACTGGATCAGACTTTTACATCCCTTTCTCTAGTTCACTGCTTCAAGATTCAGGTGACATCTGAACTGACTAACTTCTATCTCTGCTCTTTCAGAGGTGATGGAAGACTGATGGATAAAAGAGCTCTACAGAAGGGATGAAGGATTTGGGAGAAATAACTAGGTACATGAATTAATGCTTCCACAGGACTGCTCATATTTACACTTGCCTTTCCATCATTTATAATTTTAATATTGTGCCAGCGGCGATCTGCAACATTAACTTTTTGTGAGAGCTGCAGGAAAAGCTCACCAGAGCTGTGGCTCACAGTCAGCGACGGGACACCACCGGAGAGCTCTGCAAAGGAAAGACTCTTATTGCATACTCATTTACCATGTTCCCACTTGAACTCATTTGAAATGACTGTTGCAGTTAGATTTTAGTTGGAGAAGTTCTTTAGAGAGCTTTAAAAAAATCCAGTTTCTAATGGAGTGCTACAGGGATACAAACTGTATATATGGCAACCTGTTCTGCATTTCTCATTACAGAATCCCAGAACCGCAGAATATGCTGAGTTGGAAGGGACCCACAATGATCATCAAGGATAGCTCTGAACCCTGCACAGGACCATCCCTAAGAATCACAGAATCAACTAGGTTGGATAAGACCTCTGAGATTATTGAGTCCCACCCCTGACCTAACATCACCTTGTCAAGTATATCATGGCATTCAGTGCCACATTCAGTCTCAAGTATGTCCAGACATGGTGACTCCACCACCTCACTGGGCAGCCCATTCCAATACCCAAGCACGCTCTCTGTAAAGAATTCTTCCTGTTGTCTAACCTAAACCTCCCCTGGCACAGCTTAAGACTGTGCCCTCTTGTCCTGCTTCTGGTTGCCTGGGAGAAGAGACCAACCCCCACCTGGCTACAACCTTCTTTCAGGCTATTGTAGAGAGCAATAAGGTCTCCCCTGAGCTTCCTCTTCTCCAGGCTAAACAGCCCAGCTCCCTCAGCTGCTCCTCACAGGACCTGTGCTCCAGTCCCTTTACCATCCTCATTGCCCTTCTCTGGACACCCTCCAGCACCTCAACATCCTTCCTAAATTGAGGGGCCCAGAACTGGACACAGGACTCAAGGTGTGACCTAACCAGGGCTGAGCGCAGGGGAAGAATCACCTTCTTGGTCCTGCTGGCCACACTATTCCTGATACAGGTCAGGATGCCATTGGCCTTCTTGGCCACCTGGGCACACTGCTGGCTCATTTTCATCCTCTTGTCAATCAGCATCCCCAGGTCCCTTTCTGCCTGGCTGCTCTCCAGACACTCTGTCCCCAGCATGTAGTGCTACAGAGACTTGTTGTGGCTGAAGTGTAGAACCTGGCACTTGGTCTTGTTGAACCTCATGCTGTTGGATTTGGCCCGTCTATCCAGCCTGTTCAGGTCCCTCTGCAGAGCCCTCCTACTCTCCAGCAGGTCAAAATTCCCCTCCAAGAGTATCATCCAAACGCTTCTTGAACTCTCTCAGGCTTGGTGCCGTGACCACTTCCCTGCGGAGCCTTTTCCAGTGGCAGACCACTCCCTGGGTGAAAAACCTTTTTCTAATATCCAACCTAAACCTTGCCTGCCACAACTTCAGGCTGTTCCCTTGGGTCCTGTCACTGGTCATCACAGAGAAGAGATCAGTGTCTGCCCCTCTTCCCCTCATGAGAAAGTTGTAGACTGAGATGAGGTTACCTCTTGGTGTTTTCTTCTCCAGGCTGAAGAGACCAAGTGACCTGAGCTCCTCCTCCTGTGGCTCCCCCTCAAGGCCCTTCACCATCATCTTTACCCTCCTTTGGACACTCTCTAATAGCTTAATATCTTTCCTATATTGTGGTGACCAAAACTGCACTCAAGGTGAGGCCACACCAGTGCAGAGCAGAGCAGGACAATCACCTGCCTTGACCAGCTGGTGATGCTTTGCCTGATGCCCCCCCCGGACAGGGTTGTCCCTCCTGGTTGGCAGGAAACTGCTAACTCATGTTCACCAAAAATAATTTTCTCTTTTGAGAACTCTTTTGAAAAAAACCCTCTATGAACCAAGTAGAATCTCACCTTCACACAAACACAAATAAATATTCTGTAAGGTGCTAACCTAAAGCAAGGAAATCTTCCTGCTCTTCAGGCTGCCCTCGTGCCACTGGTCCATGGTACAACAGAAGGCCATCAGCAATGTCAGTGATGAACTCTAAGGAGATGCGGCTCTCAAAGCAAGGCTGAAGAGAAGCGAACCAGGCATAACCGTGGCCTCTGAAGCTGTGTTTTGTCTGCTGGCAGTCTGGTCCATGAAAATTTGCAGTACATTTGCATCTAGTAAATAATAAAAAAAAAGCAAATATCCACCATTCAAGCAGAAGCTGCGAAGGCTTTTCCAACAGTCCGACTTTCTGCTTTCCTATGTTGGGAAGGTAATTTTTAAGCAAACACGCTTAAGGCTGCCTTCTAGAAGGGTACCAGGCTCAGTCTGAGCTATATAGTCCCATCCTTTTTTTTTACATCTTTATACTATATTATCTATGGGATCTAATTTTTGGAGAAAAAAAATGAGGCAAGAAATGTGGGGAAGAGGTTAAGTGACATAAGAGATGTGATTAAAATGTTTCAGTATTAAGGTAGGCTGCACAAAATAAGAGCACTTTGTAGGGTGCAGCCTGGAGACTTCCCAAGGATTTCCTGGAGACTTCCCAAAGTTTTCCTGGAGACTATGATGAACCTAAGTACATGCCTGAAAACAGAGGTTCATTTGAAAGACGTGTGCATGAAGTATAACAAAACCTGTATCTGCCACAGTGAGAAGACAGACGACGATGCTTCCAGAAACTTCCACTCATCCTCCTTACAATCTGAAGGAGATGCTTTTTTTTTTTGAACACCAGACAAAGCTTTACCAACCTGTAGCCCAAATCAGTATCCACACATGTGCCACCATTGAGACAAGGGTTCGCCTGGTATGAGGAGCAGGAAAGACGAGGGCTCTCCCTTGCTGCACAGCCACACACAGCATGACTCAGGACTGTCACAGACACCAGTGAAACACTTCCAGCTGTGGTTATGGTTGGTACATGGTTCTGTTCATGCTTACTGACGCATCCACTGCTGTGAGTGCAGTTTGCAGTCACACATTCATCAATGCCAATCTGAGTGATATTTATGTCCAAGATGCTTTCCAGCTGTGGAGAACAATAAGTTGCATTCATCCGACTTTTCCACAGAGAGGAAACTCATTAAGGACAGCAATGAAAAGCTAAGGTCCTATTTATTTTCAAAACTGGCTGCTGCGCCACTTCTTTACAATGTCTACCTCACCCTATCTAGCCAAAGGGAGCTCAGTCTGGCACCTGTTAAGGCCAAAGTCTGGGTGTAAGTCAATTATAGCATGAGTAAGCACTTAGAGGGTAAAAATACTGTCATATTCAGTAGAGACTGAGTGGATAAATTTTAATGACTGATGATTCTGATGGATAATTTACATAGCATCTGAGCTATAGTCTTTATTTGAACTTTTGTCTTAAAAATACTGGGAGGCTGGACAGGCACTGGACAATGAAGAGATACCTTGTCTGGCAAGTGTAAGTTGGTACAGAAACATTGATCCTAAACTTATTTCTAATTTCAGCCTCCATGTACCAATAGACACATTTCCAGCACAGTGAGTTTTTTAACTCTTATCATACTTTTTTTTTTTGCAAGAGGGGCAGAAACTTTAATAAATTGTCAACACACATTTCTAGCCTGGTTTTGCATGGAGAGTGCCTCTTTTATTGCTTTGCCCTTTTAGCTTAGAAAGTTGAAAGTTTTGACTGGATTGTGAGTTTCAACTACAAACAATTTCTATGTAGAGGACTAAAAATTGAAAAATTAAGATGCCGTGTAGAAAGGCAACAGCCAAACACATTTTTTGTGCAGCCTTTTACAGTTTTTTCAATAGGAAAAACATGGTCACAATCCCAAAAGCTCATTGTGTTTGCATGACCAAATATGTGCTTATAGGCTGGCTGTTAAAACATTCATATTTAAAACTTTTGCTACAAGTGCTAAAGGATTGATTGACTTTTTGAATGACTTTTGATTGATTGGTGTATTTTTCTCATGCATTAGTCCCTCAGTCTTTCTAAGTGTGCACATTCACTAGGCAATGGACATTTTCTGAATAGACACAGTGAGAAGATGCTGTGTTTTCATATACAGGATGGATACTTACCCACGCTCTGGAAGCTGCTACATTGCCGTTGAGTTTTTCTGCTTTATAATAAGGTGGACCATAAACTGCAAACCAAACATCAACCCCTAGAGTTGGACTTGGGCTGTTTAATACACTGAAAATGTGAACATTTTCCAATGGGACTGATATAATTTCTGAAAGCAGCTTCTTCATCTGGTAGTATTTACTCTGTTTTTCAGGGAATTGGGATATGAACTCTTCTGGTGTGATACCTGTAAATAGAAGTTGAAAACCTGACAAACCACATCTTGCAACTGTTGTAGCAACAGAAGAGAGGAGCACCACAGAATGTCACAGAAAACAGACCCAACTGCAAATTCAAGAGTATTTTCATTTTTAGGGTCTGAAATTTATTAATTTCTTTTTAAATTATTTTTTAAAATCAGAAACAAGTTTAAGAATATTCTGCTTTTCCACAAGTGTTTAAACAATTTGGTGAATTTCAGGCAGACACTTGTTGAAATTTTTTTCTTTTGAAATATAAATTGCTGTTTTATTAAAAAGTTGATGTAGGAATCAGACAAGCTTTCTCTTCCTGTCTTTTTTTCTCCATAGGTGCTCCTACACATGCAGCATCAGATGACAATGCAAATAAAGATGCATTTTCAAACCCTTACCTAGAAAACTACGAACTCTCAACCTATGTCTAAGAGCATTAGAATTCTAAGTATCACATCAGAGAGAGAGATTCCAGTACTACAATCTTACTGTACTTGAGCACACTGCTTACCTTTTATTCGTACAGAACCAGCATTATGGAGGGCATCATCTTTGATTTCCTTCACTATAACCTTTACTGTTGAGATAACATCTGGCCAGACTCCATCAATGACTCTGACTCTTATGTTGTATGTTCCCGGTGGGGTTCCTTCTTTAACAGTCAGCAAACCTGAGTTATCATTAAGGATAAAGTACCTGTAATAAGAGTTAAGCCAAGGAACAAGCTATGAGAAGTTCAAAAGGTAGATACTAATTAGCATAACTGATGGTTCTTCTAATCCACTTTATCGAAGAAAGCAGATGTGTTCCCTTATGAAGGGACACAGCAGACCAGCAGCACTTTTTTACTTTCCTTTCTGTTGGCTCCTAATGACTCTTCACCAGTATATCATAAAGGTTTCTTCCTGCTGCTCAGCTGTATTAACTGTGTAGGAAGACTCAGGCTGCAATAGCCACAACTTGGGCAACAGTGCAAACTCCTAGGGTAGATACATTCATTGAGAGTGACACCTCTGTCAAGACATCTGAAAGGCACATGTACCTCTTAGCCTCAGTCACAATCCAGACATTTTGGTGTATATACATCCCATATAAATAAGGTCTTAAAAACAGTGATGACATGGAAACAACAACTCTCCAGAACCATGGATGAAGGAATCTGGAAATTAATGAGTATTTTTTCTATAATGGCTCACTGATACAGATTATGGGTATGACTATGAACAAGAATTTAGAATGGCATTCTGGCTCATTAGGTAATGGGAAGCAGACTGGTTCAGCATGCAGCATTAGTTACTCCAGCCTTACACTCAGAAGGGCTTTTGGAGATCTACACAACTCCCATTTTTCTCTCTAAATACCTTGATGTTTTTCCTTCAAACTGGTAGACTTTGTGATCCCAGTCATCAGCATCAGGAGAACGAACCTGACCCAGTACAGTTGTGGGGAGAATACCTAAAACAACATAGCATATGAGTGCACAGTCAGACTTAGCACACGTACACAAATAGGTTGGTCATTCAAGCTTTCACTTTAGACTTATGTCTAAGACCTCTACAAAAATAATTTTGATAGTTCCCAAAGATGTGCACCAGTTTGCAAAAGCTACATGGTGCCCTGCTTATTGGATATTTGCTGTATGGGTACATAGATTTAATTCCACACTTTGCTGCAATGGAAAGCAATGGGTAAAAAAACAGAAAAGCCACCTCTGAGAATTTTTATTATTTTGTCTGCAGTATGCAAACAACTCACAAAATGGCTTAGACAGGGATTGATGTTTGGCAGAATAAACAACCAAAACACAGACTGGGTTATAAAGGGCAAAAAACAATGGCAATTTGGTGGAAATTACAGAAAGATAAAGAGGATGTCCAAAACACAGTAATAAGTCTTATTGTGAATAGATGGTGAGACTTTGGGGTGAGATAGAAAACAGCATGTATTCTGCTGGTTTTGCATCTTTTCTGCTTCTGGTTTGGATTTGCAAAGGGTATTTTTACAGGAAAGGTCCACAGGTATCTGAATTCACAGATCTACTGAGTAAAGAATCAAAGATACACAAAAAAGAGGATAAATGTGGGACTTAATCTTGTGACAAGGAACAGCAAAAACCCTGACAACTGAGGGACTGCATGCCAGAAGGAAAGGAAACTCTACCTCTCTGACAACTGTGACAACATTGGTTGGATATTTTACAGAAGATAATATACAGGATGCCTTGGCGTTTGACTCCCGCGTTGTATGAATGTAATGTACAATGATAGTTGCCTTCTGATTTTGTCTCTCCTTGATATTTTAAGTAATCAACAATCTGAAGTCTTGAGTAGTCCCAGAAATTAACAGTACTCATGATTTTAATGTTTAAAGAGGCAACTAAAAGGGAATTTGGGTTTAACGAAAAGATTTAGTGTTTAAGCTAGAGGCAGAATTTCTCAGCAAATAGCTATGGGAGGCTGAGAACCATCTCAAAGCTGCAGGCAGCTGCAAAGATGGAAAAATACAGGCTCTCCCCCGGGGATGAGAACAAAGGAGGAGGAGGGCTGAGTGTGGCAACAATCCTTTGACCAACCAGATGGCTGTACCTATGTCTGGACAGCACCAATGGAATGAAGAGCTATGTTTGAATTGACCAATCAGGCTCTTGGGCACGAATGTTTGAATGGGGTATAAAAAGGCGAACCATGAATAAACATGGACGTTCAGCCTCCAGACAACTTGCACACAACCACAAGATCGTGTTCCTCTCTCATCTTCATCACGACTAAATGGATTATTGTCGACTGGAACCGACAAATAGCAACCAGACTTGGTTTCAACTTCACAATAAGCTGAATTTAAGAATGATCACACAACAGGAAGCACAGTGTTTCATTATAAATGAATGTGACCAGCATTTACTCAGAAGTATTTTCTAGTGTGTCAAAATACAGGATACACAGCAGAGTAGAAGAGGAAGGAAGGACATTAGCCAACATGGATGCAAGCATCCCAAAATGTTTTTACCTGTGTGGTTTATTTTGCTCTTGAGCTTATTATGTGTGGGCACTGGATCATAAAAGAACTGCTAACTAATTGCTGAAGTAAGAAGGGAAAGAGGATTTCTCTCACATTGCCTGCAGCCAGCATTCACAGAAAATTCCATCATAACAGCATTTGTCAGCTGAAGACCCTGAAGACCCAGATGAATGTCTCAGGCAGTTTACAGATGAGTTCAACTTAAATGTATTCACTAAAACTCAATTCAATCTGGAGGAGGAAAAAGGCTTAAGGAGAAAAAAGGAGGTTCTCAGCATTCAGTCTTATCTCTTATCAGCAACATTATGAACTTTGGTCATTTTTTCCCCCTGAAGCGTTAATGCTGGAGAACTGCAACTGAAACCAAGAAATCATTACTCGAGTTTGACAGAAACATGTAAAGAATAGTGGCTAGTTGTGCTTCTCCTTCAAAGCTGGCTCAGTTTCTTCCATAAATCAAGCGGCCCAGAGTCTTCCTACACATCTACTGCTCTCTGTTGGGCTTTAAGCAAACTTCAGTATTACCTCTACTAAGATCTTAGCTTATATGGAACAGGACAGAGTCCTCCAATGAAACTCACAACTGCCTCTTTTGGCCTTACTGTCACACTTGGAAGTAAATATCAGGGAATGATTTACCATCATAGCTGTAAATGAGACATTCCATGTAGCCGGCAGAATGAGGGTGGTCATTTTGATCCCCAATATTCACAGTCAGTGTGTTGGTGGAGCTCATTGGCGGGGTCCCACTGTCTGTGATCAAGATGGGCAGGTAGAATGCCTTGTGCACTTCCCTGTCAAAGGTACGCAGTGCAGTGAGCAAGGCACTTCCGTTGTGGAAGTCCTGCAAATTGAAGTTACTTAGACTATCAAAATCACTGAGAAGGCGAAAGGAGAAAGGTGCTCCGTTTGCTGCAGTGTCTCGGTCCTTAGCATACAGCAATGTGGAGGTCTCATTCATTTGGACAACCTGTGGAGAAGCTGTGTTTTCCCAGACCACTGGATTATAATGAGCCTCAAACTCTGGCCCATTGTCATTTACATCCTGCAGAGTCACTAAAACAGTGGCACTGCCAGTCAGAGGTGGCTGCCCCATGTCAGTGGCAATGACAATGAGTTGGTACTGTGTAACTGTCTCATGATCCAGAAGCCCTGCAACCATCAGCCATCCATCACTAGCCAAAGAGAACTGGCCACTTGGGTCAGACTTGTTTAGCAGGTGGAAAGAAAACCTTCCGTTCAGGCCAGAATCCAAGTCAACGGCAGAAACCTGAACAACTCTGGTGCCAACTGGCACGTCTTCCCCCAGTGCAGCCACTTCATAGAGCTGAGGGTAGAAGACAGGAGCATGATCATTTGAATCCTCCACATAGATCACACAGTGAGCAATGCTGAAGAAATCCATGTCCTCTGCTTTCACAGTCAAATTGAATACTCTCTCATGAGGCTTCTCAAAGTCAATCTGTTTTCGTAGCCGGATAAACCCACAGTTGTTGACTTCATCTGTCTCTATGGAGAACTTGTGGTCATTGTCCCCATCAAGGATGCTGAACGTCACCATGGCATTTTCTCCCTCATCTCTGTCCACAGCAGACATCACAGCTACCTCAGTGTTAATACTCGCGTTCTCAGAGACAAATGCTGTGTAAATCCTTTGCAGGAAGACTGGAGCATGATCATTTACATCAGTCACCAAAATAGTGGCAGTGCCTGTCCCAGTGAGCCCTCCTCCATCTTTGGCCTCAACCACTACTAGGTACTTGTCTTCCTTCTCCCGGTCCAGGGATGCAAGCACTGTATAGATGGTGCCACTAACTGAGTCAATTGAGAACAAGTTCAGATTAATTTCATTTTTGATGTTCTGAATAATACTGTAAGTTAGCACTGCATTCATACCAGACTTTGGGTCATCGAGGTCCACTGCTGTCATTTCCATGACAGGAGTGTCAGCTGGAGCATCCTCGGGGACATGGCCCGTGAAACAACCATCCAGTGCACAGAGGAAAAGGGGTGCATTGTCGTTCACATCCCCCACTTCTATGATCACATCTGCAAAGCCAGTCAGTCCCTCTCCACTCTCATCCGTTGCAAGAACAAGAAAGCGCCACGTTGATCGCTTCTCACGGTCTAACCTTCTATTTGCGCTGATCTCACCTGTGTTCTCATTGATGCTGAATTCACTACTGGCCCCCTGTCCATGCAGGGAATAGTTAATGGCATTTTGATCTGCTGCTTGGTCAGGGTCTGTTGCAGAAACCTGGAACAAGCCACAGCAGACAAGTTTTTATGTAAAAGAGAAGGGGAAATCACTGTTCTCTTGTTAATGGCAGCTGGTATTGTGCAGGCTGAATAAATATAATGCATTTTAACAGCAAACATCTATTGGTTTGCATTATTCAAGTACTCTTTCAGTAAAAATCATGCACAGCTTATAGAAACAAAAAGGTGACATTTAGATAGACTAATGTATTCTACTTCCCAGTATATTTTGGAAAGAGGAAATAACTGTAGGAAGAATCAAGTGGAAACAACATATCTCTGAGCCAATATTTCTTATGAAACTCTTTGGATGTGGAATACAAAGACATGCAGGGGCTGTTTCTCTCCAAGTGAACAGAAGGCTGTGAAAATCGGCCATATATCCAAGCTGAAGATCAGCATAGGCCAAGGAGAGCTCCCAGCTCCTGATTTACATCCAAGGATTGTTTGTGAGACTGCTAGCTGGGCCAACCAGGAACTTCTCTAATGACAAAACAATGAAGATGATTGAGTTAGAGTCAAAGAACAATCCCTGGTAATGCATATTTAGTAGTATGTATTACATGCATGAAGTACATGTGCCAACCATGCTATGTTTGTACAGATACTCAAAATATGCCAACTCTGCTTTTGTAAAGGAAAGCCATTACATTTTTCAACATATAAAATCACAGAATTTTAGAATCAGGTCAGAACAACCCTTAAAATCATCAAGTCCAACTGTTACTTCTCTTGACCAAGAAATCAAGTCTACCGCCCAAATTCACCAGCCTTTCTTTATTCTATTCTTTACAGAAAGTTACTAGCTAAGTCCTAATATCAGGCTTCATTCATGCTAAAGAAACGAACTTTTTGGATTTGTATGAATGGATGGGATTGAGCTAAATATAAGGTCAAGTTTACTTTTGCTTTGTGCAAACTGCTTTACCTTTAGGACCAGTACAGGCAGATCTGTTAGCTCCTCCAAGACACTGCCCTGGTATTCACTCTGAGTGAAGACTGGTGCTTCGTCATTCTTATTGACAACATTGATGATGATAAGAGTGTGGTTTTCCCATTTCCCATCAGAAGCTACTAGCCGGAGCTCATAATGTTGTTCTTGTTCATAATCCAGAGGCTGAGCAATAAAGACAGTTCCAATCTCAGGTTCCACATCAAAAACTCCTTTCACATTTCCTGACGTGATCTGATACCTTAGTTTGGCATTTGCACCTACAAGAGAAAGAAACAATCGCTGCCTGTTCACCCTGTGAGTGCTCAATCCAGCTACGCACAGTGGACATGTATGCAAGAGAAACCTTATTTGCCCAGACTGTTATAAAGTGTGTGTGTGTGTATGTGATAAAACATAGGCACAGCCATGAACAGAATGATCTGTGTATGTGGTTTGAAGGGTTTGTGTATGGTAGATTGCAGGCTAGGTCTGCATTTACATTTACAAACACAATTTGCAGACACAGACAAGCAGTTCTTAGTTGATAATGAAGGAATTGTGTGTCTCTAATTTTTTGTGCATTCATTTGCTAACAATAAAAATGTAACGTACTATTAAAATATTAGAAGCTATTTTTACTCAAAGTTTCCTAAGCTTCATTTCAAATGCCAATATTCCTTAACTTTTTTAAACCACTGGGTGGTGCTAAAATATAACAGAAGTTCTCTATTTTGAGAAAGAATTCATCTCAGAAGAATATTCCACCTGTACAACAGCAGTTGTTTGATTGCTGTAGAACTTTTAGGAACAACACTAATAACAAATAATAGTGCTTTCTGTTTACTTATTTGAAAAGGTAAAAAATACATGGCATTTCATTTCAGTATAGAAATTCACTCCCAAATTATATAGGCGAACTGCATTTTGAGTCAGCTGTGGATGAGAAGACTAGAGCAACATGGATAGCAAGAAAGTGAAAAGGCTGTGCTCAACATTACTGCTTGGAAGAGCTTGACTGCCTTTGCAGCAAGATTTCGAGTATCACTTGCTACTTGCTTTTGTCAAATTCTCCCATGTGCAGCAGCTGGTTTCAAATGGCTTCTTAACATGTCCCTCATGGGCATTATGAGGCACAGGCATTACAACATTACTGCCACTGGAAGGAATGACCAGCATCCATCTGCTCTCACTGACATGTTCCTCTGGTTCTCATTTGGACTGTCACCAGTTTGCCTTCTTTTTTTTCAATGAGCTTGCTTTTCTTTAGCAAATTGAGCTGGATCAGCTCATGGAAGTAGCAAAAAAGCCATAGCAGAAGCAAAGCCAGGAACTGGCTGGTGGTACATGCTGTTGGACTGGCTCAGCCTGTCTGTAGGGACCGTTTCACACCATCAGAGCTGATGTCAGTGTGAGCCCAAACAGAAGGTCTGCTTTTCCTTTCTTCCTGACTTAATTTCTGGACACGTCATCCTATATTTTCCATTGTTCATCAGATTCTTCCACAAACATATTGAACTAACTCACCATATTCATTAAGATACCAAAAATCAAATAGGTCTGTTCTGCAACAGGTTCTCCTGACAAACTCTTAACAGGATACACAGCACTGAAGGCTGATAAGGGAACTGCAAAGCAGTAGGGTTGCAAAGTGGGCATCCATGTACTTCTGACACGGAGACATCCATGTACTTCTGACACGGAGACATCCATGTACTTCTGACACGGAGACAGAGCACAACAGAGGAAGAAGTTGAAATGAAGAGAGAGGGTAGGAATCACACTTCTAACACACCACTTACTATTATTTTCTTACAATAGTAGTAAGTAAAGCTGACTCCCAGGAAGACCTAGAAAGCACACAAGTTGGCAAAAAGCAAGCACATGCTCATGAGTGAGTGAATTTTTATGTTACCTCTTATGAAGTTACAGTAGTGTTGTGATTCTGGGTGATTTCCTTCTGCCTCAAAGAGATTGTGAGCTAGCTTAACCTTTGCACTGCAAACCTGAACACCTAATAAGAGAAAATGCTCATGTGTGCCCAGAACTTTTCTCTTGACTTTTACAAATGCTTGAAATGTGTAATCATCTCCTGGATGTAGAGATTTGTTTGCCCATGAAGGAAATAGCACTAAACACAACACAAAGTAACCGTAAAAGGACTTAAAATACATGAAGGGTCCACTCACCTTCATCTTCATCATCTGCTGTTGCTGTCACAACAGGACTTCCAACATCTCTGTCCTCATCTATGCTGACCTCATACACTGAACGAGGAAATGCTGGAGCATTGTCATTCACATCACTGACAAAAATCCTTATGTAGGCTGTGTCTAAAAAGGACATGCAAGAGGAACATGCAGACTAAAAATGGCAGAGGTGGAATACTTTTTACTGTTGTCTACCTGCCAATTAAAGTTAAAGAACACGATCTCTGATATTTTTTACCCAATACAGAATTCCTCACTAATTTTACCTGTGTTGGGCTGTCCATGAACACCAGGTCTAGCAGATTCCGAAGAGTCCTGAGACTGAACTTCAATCAAGTAAGAGGCTTTTTTCTCTCTGTCAAAAGATGCATGGGTGGAAATAATTCCTGTCTCAGGCTCAATGGTGAAGAACTGGTAATCCTCACTAGCATCTTTTATTATTAGGTATTGAACCTAAAGAAGAAATAGTTAAGAGAGGTTACATTTTCAATTTTCATTCATATGTCCAAGTGCTGAGACCTCCCCTTCCACTGTAGCCTTCCGGTTCTGTCTACAAAGTAGCAACACTCTGAGGAAAGACAGGTCATCTGAACAAAATTTTTCTAAGCCTTTTGTTCAACTGGATATAAAAAGCCCAGAATTCTCAAACAAAAGAACACCTGTACCAGTGATATCAAGGCCCGTCATGCCCAGTATCTAATATCCAACAGTGGCCAGTAGGAGCAGTTAAGAAAGATCATGAGTAAGAGGACAGAGAATGTACATAATGACATCTTCCCTGGTGCCTCCTCAGCTTCTAGGAATCAACTGTGTTTCTGATCTCAGAAAAAAAAATAGAATTGTAGCTAACTGATAATTTGTGTCCCATTCAACAAGACTGAATAAATTAAAACCTCCACTGAAGAAAGCTATCCACACTTTTCTGTTTTATGAAAATTATCCTCTGAAAAGAAAAAACATTTCAATCCCCATCCCTGGATCATGCCCAGAGTACCACCAGGCAGTCCTGCCACACAAGTTTTTCTTCAGAAGTTGCAAAAATGACAATTCCAGAACAAGAGATCTCTACTACCCAAAGTTTCTTCACAGAACGGCTAGTAGGATTTTTGGAAATGGCTCAAGAAAATGCACAGAAAATGAGCCATTTCCTTCAGAATTCTGCTTTTTCCTAGGGCTAGGTCATTATGACAATGATGGTCAAATGTTGGTTTGACCAACCATTTGACCGATGATAGTGAAATGAAATGCCATTTAATTGACCATATTTAAATGGCTGTAAATAACTGCCAATATTCACTTGATGGTCAATTAAAAAATGAGCTGAAGAGGCAAGACTTTGGAAATTTGGCCTATGGCTACATCCGCTTGTCTTGTTGTGGGAGCAACCCTGTGAATCATGCAGCAGTGCTTTGTCATGGTTGTTGGATCAGAATGAGCTGCTATGATGCAGAACCTGAAGATCATGGACAGCAACTTCTCTGCCTGCATCCCATATTCTGCACACCAGGCATGTGTTAAGACAAATGCTTGACAAGTGCTGCAAGAAGTGCTAATGGCTCATTACCTTGTCATCTCCTGGCTACACATTCTCGTTAATTACGATACTAAAACTTGACTATCAGGAGGAAAAGAATTGCATGTAAGGTCAAACCTTTCCATGAAGGCCAGAATCCAAGTCTGTGGCTAACACCTGAACCACTGATGTGCCAACACCAGCTCCTTCTGGCACAGACACCTCGTAGTTAGAAGACATGAAGAATGGAACATTATCATTGACATCTGCAAAAGGAGATGATGAGGGCCACGGTAAGAAAATACTTGAAGACTTTGTTTTACCCCCACAGCTGTATTTTTTTTGGAGGAAGAACTTTCATTGTTCATAGTAAAAAGCAATGCTAATTTGGGTCTTCCCATTCTTGTAGTTGCTCTCAGGAGGCATTCTTAAACACATTGAGCAGTTTCTGGGAGACAGTGGCCTAATCTCAGCTGAGATACTAGCTAAGGGTTTGACCAGCAATATTCTTTTATTAAGTCCATGAATCAGTCTTTCATCCACAGTCTGGAAAGAGCTTGTTATCTACAGCAGTAGTTAATTTCAGTGTTTCATTAAGATTAACATAAAATGGAAATTAAAATTGCAGAGTCTGTAGAGTTGCCAAAGAATGTGTTTCCTGGCCTTTGCAGGGCAGTATAGCCAGTGTTATGATAAGGCTCCAGGACCTAATGATTATTTAGGATGTAATTGCACATTTACTTCCCCTCACCATTTCAACATCTCATTCTGCAAACCCTGAAGTACACAGATAGTTTTCACAGGCAATTATGCACATAAGATAGAAGGAAAATTGGTATTTATGGGAGCCCATGCTGACAACTTAAAAAAAAATGGTCCTGCAAACAGATGTGTGTTAGAATCAGTGAGGTCATGTGGTGGTAGAAAAACTATTTTAACAGGGGTTTTTTCCTATTTTACAGGATCTACAGGAGTAGAGCCTGACAAAAGATCTTATAATAAGGAAGGTTGGATTAAATTTTTGGAAATTGCACCTATTATAAGGACCTTTGCAATTTTATTTCCAGAGCTTTAATCTCAGTGTGCAATAGAAAATTCTGAATGCAACAAAAACCCCTAAACAGACATTCAATGTAAACCCAGCCTATCTGTGCTATTTCTCTTTCAATAGCACAGACTATTTCCAGTAATACTCATCTCCTTTGAACATTTTAGGAATAATTACTAGATTTCTCCTCCTATCAAAAGCAAATCTTTCTAATTACATTTATAGAATCAGGAACTAATGTTCCTAAATATTAGCCCATTTTTGCATTGTCACATTTTCACATTTGTTAGTTGTACTTAGAAATTATCTCAAGGAGACCTTTGTAATGACTGCACAACTTTTTACAGTATAGAAATGTACAAAACATTCTTAGGTGGCTTGGCGTTTCATGGATGTTACCTTAATTCATGGCATTATACTGAAAATAACAAGAATATTGTCCCAAATGAGCTGTTCTAACAGCAGCAAAGCTTACCTGTTATGTTCACACAAACAGTGGCAAAGGAAGCTAAAGGAGTCATTGCTACATTTTGTGCCCGGACTGTCAGGGTGAAAAACTTAGTTGTCTCAAAGTCAAGTGGTTCAGCGACTAGAAGAGAAGCAGATCCATCAGCTCTGTTTGGCTTCAGATAGAAACGAACTGGCATGTTAGTCTCTGGAACTTGACCCTCTTCCAGATTATACGTAACCCTGGGGTCACCAAGAGGGGATGTGGCTTTGATGGTCTGAAGAAGAAAAGAGGCACCACATAAGTTTATAAAGCACAGGGTTGCAAGTGTTATGTGTTCAGTTTGACGGCGAGAACATACATACATGGATGTCCTCCAAAAACATACATGCCTGTACAACTCGGGTAACAAACAAAACAGAAACAGTTTACAGAGCTGAGTTCCGTTTTACAACATTTAAGTTTGATACAGGTCTTTAATCAACAGGAAATATACCTGCTCTAAGTTTGTCAAGTAAGAATTACATCACTGGCTAAAGGAAATCTGTTCTCTTTCCTCCTTCCAAAGCAAAAGCAATCCACAAGGAGATGTACATTTTACCCAGCAAATTAAGGAAAAAAAAAATCTAAATCGTTTGCAAGTGCTTGGATATTACATGCAGGAGGAGGAAGGCAGGAATTATCCAGCAATTTATGGAAGAATAAGTCTGTATGGATTAAAAGGGAATTGATGTCAGTTAAAAAACCCAAAGCAAATTACAGTCATTCTGTGCTCTAGTGCTAAACTGAGAAATCTTTTAGGAAAGAGGTAGGTAGGTAGCACAGTCAACTGAGGATGGAGGACTGAGGAGCTGGTCTTTGGTGGGAACACTCAAGGATTTCTCATGCTACCAGGTCTTGCTTCTGTAGGAGCACACCCTGACAGCCATTGGTGTAAGATGTAACTGAGAAAACTGCTGCCAGCTGAAACACCCACATATTCTGCAACAGGTTCTCCTGACAAACCCTTAACAGCATACACAGCACTGAAGGCTGATAAGGGAACTGCAATGCAGTAGGGTCACAGAGTGGGCATCCATGTACTTCTGACACGGAGACAGAGCACAACAGAGGAAGAAGTTGAAATGAAGAGAGAGGGAAGTAATCACACTTCTAACATACCACTATCTTGGTGTCACGAACGGTGTTTTCAGGAATGGTTACCCAGTATCTGCTCTGCTCCCACTGGGGCGGCTGGCTGAGAGCATTAGTGACTGTGACTGTCAGCTCCACGGTGCTGCTCCTGTTCCCACCATCCGTCGCTACGATGTAGCAGCTAATGCGTGTTGTCTGCGAAACAAAGAAGATGGAAAATATTTGCAAACCATTTTGTACAAACCAAGAGATTGCAATTAACCCTCTCTATCTCTCAACTTGAGGAAGTTGCTCTCTTCCAAGCAGGGTCTCACATTACCTGGGGAAGCGGGCAGTTCACGTACACCCAGCCTGTGCTGGGGTTGATCTGGAAGTATTCCAGTTGATGCTCTAACATTGAGTATGCAACAGCTGCATTCACGCCCTGGTCACTGTCATGAGCTGCAACACGAAGGAAACTCATTCCCACTGGAGTGTCTTCGCTAAGGAAGTCTTTGAAAAGACAAAGAGACTGTCAGCAGGTCTGCTCCGGTTTACCAGGCTGTGCGTGTAAAGAAGTACCCCTCTAAAACATCATAGTCCCCTTCTCATGGGAGATTAAATGTTTCTGTAATGAGGCAAATTTGAAGTATTGTCACCACCAGAGTCTATTACAGTCCTCTCTTCTAGCTTTCCATTCCCTCTCCCCTGCCTTGTTAGCTTGTTAACTGAGCTACTGGTGATGCAGATTTACTGACATTGCTGCTGCCAACACTTGTGCCTCTCCACAGCAGCACTGACAAACCCCACAGCTGTTGCTTCGGATCACAGCCTGGGCTGCGGGGCTCAGCTGGTTGGCATCAAAGGGAATTCTGTGTGAATTGAATTAATTCTGCATATGAGCGGTGGCACAGCACTGCCAGTGGGAAACAGTAGGTAATCGCAAAGCATGAAGATTCAGGCCACAGCAAAGATGCCTCTAAACATCCAAAGTGTTTTAGAGAAGCTGCCCAGGGCAAGGGCAAGGATCATTTTATACATGCCCCTTTCCTTAGGTCTCACTCCTTGTTCCCAACAATACACCTGACACAGAGGTTGTGTCTTTGTGTCCATAGCTCTAGACAGACCATTCCTTCTTTGAACCTTTTTGTACGATCATCATCTAAAAATCTGGTGGCAGAGTCACACATTTGAAGTGCACATTGCACCAGAGTAATGAATTTAGTCTTCCTAAAGCCTGATTCCTGGAGGGGACACCAACAAAATGATGGGACATCGTGAGCAGCCACTTCCTAATCCACTCTTCGAGGCACAATTTTATATGAAGCTATTGCAACCCTGCTGGCTGTCTTTCTTCCACACTCCAGTTTTTGCACTGCCCTAATCTGACTGTGGTCCTGCTCTTCCCTCTATCCTCAGCCATCCAGTCCCAATTCCTTCTCCAAGTCGCTATGGGCGTTTGCGTCATCATGATTTTGAGCCATTTCCATGCACCAAGACTCCATCAGCTCTGTATTGAAATGGCCCTGACAGGAGGAAGGCTTGTGCATCTGAGTTAAGACAACTCAGTCTATTTAATCATGTCATGTTTGGAAACCATTTCATATCTTTGATCGCCCTCGTATGTGTCTCCTTCAGCATTTTTGAGGTGATAAAATCAGAACTGAAGATGTTATGTTTTCTGTTTTGATTTTCTCCTTGAATATCTACAGTCTGTAGCAGTGAAGCAGTAAAACTTTAAACCACAACAAACCACCTTCTCCATGAACAACAATTTGAGGTTTACTTAGCTTCCCTTATCCTCTGTGTCATCTAGTTATCCTGGGACTCTTGCCCCTGATATGTCAGTAATAGCCAAAGCTAATCTCAGAAGAGATTTAATGGCACTAAAATAGATAAAGGAAAATTGAATTAATTGCTAAGAAACACTATAAAATGTCCTTTATTTTGTTTATGCTGTGTTTAACAGTTGAATTCTGTTAAATCACATTGTAAAATAAAGGACAAAATTACTTGAAAGGGCTGTACTCATGTGCTTTGCTTGCTGCAAGCATAACTCAACATTTACTATACCATCCCCACTACAGGGAGTTAAGCCTTTCCTTAATGTCTGTTTTGCAGGCAGATGATAAGATGCATGGCCAAATCAGGGATTTGACCAACATCCTAGTGCTGAGGAATAAAAAACCAGCAGTTTCCAGGTTGAATAGAAACCTCTGACTAATGGCATTTGATCTTGTTAGAGAAGCAGCTATTTTTAATTCTGTGACGTACAAGCATTGATTACTTAAGTATAGATGCAGGGAAAGTGCTATGCATAAAGTGACTTCATTATCTGCAGTTTCACCATCTCAAAAGGCTGCCTTTTGCTTCAGAACCTCTGCTGGTACTCTGTATTTGTGAAAAAAGAAAAAAAAAAATCTGCCTGTTCCTTAGGAGTGCTGAATCCACCACAATTATCAAATGCAATCTCTCAGCCTCACAGCTTCTGAAAAAAAAAAAATACTAGACAGTTTCACATGAAGGACGGTAGAATAGAAAAGTTCATCTTTGCACAAACATTACCTTTAACCCAGCGACTTGTCTGCTCTGCTCAAAAATATTTTTCAGAGATCATTTGTACTTGATTTCTCAGTGCTGTTTTGGCCAGGTTTGCAGAAAACACTGGTAGGAATGTAGAAATGACTATTCCAAATCTTTTTTTGTACCTTTTAACAAATCTGCACCTGGAGTTGGTCACTACAAGAGGCACTAAAAGGTGGAACACAATCTTCTTTCTGTACATAACTCTGAAGTGTGGATGCATATTTAGTCTATTTCCTAGCAGGTCACTTCTTGTTAAAATCCTGACTTGCAAACATCCAACTCACTTTCGAATCTTGCTAAAACGCTGGCTTCTGTGATGCTGAAGAGAATTTATTCACGAGCCACCCTCATTTTAATAAGGCACTGGTCACCACTTTACCCTCCATGACATTTCCACACAACTAGCAAAACACCTCCAAAACGGAGTAGTCATCACATGCATCATCAATTTTTTTGCTATTTTGGGGCAATTATGCAAGGAAGGGCCTGTTCATGTCCAACAACTAGAGGATATGCTCATCATTTGTGGATGACATTAGAGAATACAAGTACAATGAAGTACAGGATTCTACTGGAGAAGAATTTTAAGTGAAAGACTGACAAAAAACACATTGTGGAGATGAAAAAGGGAATGTCACCAGGACAAACAGGAAAAGCTAGTTCAGCAGTACAGTTACAGGAGGCTTAGGGGCTCCCAACTAAGGCAACCTAGAAACCAAGGATTTCAGGCTGTTTGACAATAGATAAACACCACTTCAGCCTATTAAAGCAGACGTACCATGTTAAGAGACACAGGTGATAACTGTACTTCTAGTCAGGGTTGGTGAATTCCCAGCTAGGATGTCATGCTTTGTTTTGGAACATCAAATGAAAATTAAATGTGGAGAAAAGCTGGGCAGGGAAAAGCCACAAAACGAAGGGATCAGATCTATCTCATCTCTAGGAGTGAAGACTGTCAATGTTTTTCAGATTACTGCAATGAATAAAGAAGACTGATCAACTCTGTACATTGCCACTGATGATGGATTAAGCAGTGACCAGCTTAATGGCTAACAAAGGAAGACTGGCCACCTAAAAAACTGACCACTGTTGAAGGGAGCTACTAACCACGCCCATGTGGCAGTACTGGGGGAGGTAGTTAAGTAGCACTCACACTGATAGCGACTGTTCTCAAACTTGGGATCGTTGTCATTGACGTCAGCAATGAGGACAGTGATCTGACACACACCGATCAGCGGGTCCTGTGCCTGGTCAGTAGCAGTAACAGACAGCACATACTCCCTCTGCTTCTCCCGGTCGAAGCTCACCGTGGTTCTGATGACTCCTGAGAACACAGACACCTGTTCTGCATGTCACAGTCAGGACTGACTTTGCAGAGGGGGATCTTCACATCTCCTGCACAAGAGGAAGCTCTGACCACACAAAACACAGCTGTCAAGCTTAATCCACACCAACCCTGCAATGCGTATTTTGGACAAGACCAACGGCAGTTCCCCTGTCTCTCCTCTCCTCAGGTCTCATGCTACCAGCAGTAAACAGCTTTCTTTCCTGCTGCCCTGATAAGGAGCTTCATTCTGAGTACCTTGTTATCTCACAGCTCTTGAAGCACAGAACTTTCTCCTTCTCATCAAAAGGCCTCTCTTATATTTACCCCAGTGATGGCCCAAGTAACAGAATCTGCTTATTATTACTTCAAAGAAGAGTCTCACTGCAGAAGGCACAAGGGATGTGGCCAAAGTCATCTCTACTACTGAAGGCTGTCTCATTGAACAGATTAAAATTGGGTAAAAATCACACGGTTCAATGGATAAATAAAAAATTTTCTCCACGTCTTCAGTTTTTCCTTCCTACTAATCAAATCTCTCCTTGTCTCCCCTGTTTTCTTCTGGTTAGCTGACTTCAAATTGGCCTTCCTGAGATCTCCTCCAGACCTATGTCTCTACTATGCTCAGGGCCAGAGTTCTGCCGCTCTGTTAAAGGCCCTTCTAGTCTCCTGAACAGTCCTAGACATGCCAGTATTGTATTTTACTGTTTTGACTGTAAAAAGTTCAACAAAATTCAAACTTCTTCATTTGAAATACATCATACATCAAGACATCATTGCCCTGTTTTGGTACTAGGACTTTCTCTGTGCTACACTGGATCTCCTACTTGTCCACAAGATGAGAAAAAAACCTGTGGCCACGTTGAAGGGAAGAACAAAGTCAAGCTGTTAAAATCACACTTTCTGCTTTGCATTTTTATAGCTGCACTTGATCCTATAGGAAGGTAAGTGGTACAGAATAGGTTTTTATCTTCATATTGAACTAGGCTTTGTTTCCCTACTTAATTTGCATTTGGAGCCCCCAAGAAGGACATGGACCTGTTGGAATGAGTCCAGAGGAGGCACAGGATCATCAGAGGATTGGAGCATGTCTCCTGCAGGGACAGACTGAGTTGTGATTTTTCAGCCTGGAGAAGGAAAGGCTGCAGGGAGACCTTACAGCAGTCTTCCAGTGCCTACAGGGAGCCTACATAACAGCTGGAGAGAGTCTGTAGGTGTGTAGTGATAGGACAAGGGGCAATGGCTTTAAACTGAGGGAGATTAGGAAGAAATTCTTTACTGTGAGAGTAGTGAGGCATTGGCACAGTTTTCCCAGAGAAACCTCCGGAAATGTTCCAGGCCAGGTTGGATGGTGCTTTGAACAACCTGGACTATTGGAAGGTGTCCTTGCTCATGGAAGGGGGTTGGAACTAGATGCTCCTTAAGGTCCCTCCCAACCCAAACTATTCTCAGCTTCTATGATTTGAATCACTACAACCTTAATTTAATTTAATCTAACCCATGTGCATGGCTGTCCATATATTCTGAACATTTTCCTGTGTTTATTCTGTAAACTGATACAGCTAATCCTGCAGTTATACTACTAAAGTATGAACCCACATGGACACACTCATGCAGTGACATTTTCATTACAACACAATGGCATTTTCATTTTATCTCAGTAAGATGAAGCTACTGACCTGTGTCTGGGTCAATGCTGAAGCCCAGGGAAGATCCATCTCGGTGCATGAGCCCGTACTTCACCACTCCATTGACACCAAGGTCTGCATCATAGGCTTCTACCTGTAGCACATACGTGCCTGGAGGCTGATTCTCCAGAACCCAGGTGCTGTCACTGTAGTAAGTGCACTAAAAACACACCCAAACATCCGACCCTAAATATTACACAGAGCCACATGAATTTGCTGCAGAGTGTCAATGCTTTTTTCCAACAGGTCTGAGAGAAACTCAGAAGAAAATCACTACTATTACTTATACTCACAAAGAAATCAAACTCTAAGGAAGAGGAAAGAAAAAGGGAGAATGAAGACTTTACACTTCATGTCTGAAGAAAGCTGACTGCTGTTCACTTATGAGTTCATTCTGCTCTGCACACAAAGTCCCTTCAACCTACCAGCCAATCACCAGTAGTTCAGGGGAGCCTGTAATCCCAGTTACGGGCAAGAAAAGGGCATTTGCAGAAAAACATCTTACCTCTCTGAAGACAGGTTTATTGTTGTTAATGTCGTTAACTCCTACAATGACTTCAGCAAAACTGCTGAGAGGAGTGGGTCCCCCCGAGGCATTGTCATCTATTGCAGTGATATTCAGGGTGTATTGTGGCCCTTTCAGGTTGGGAGGTGGGTTTCTGCGGAGCTTAATGATGCCTAAATTTGAAAGCATAAAGTGTCATTTTAATTTACTGGGTAAGCAATCAAAATCAAGTGACCATTACATTTCTCTTGTTGGTTCAGTTTGCATTTTGGTTGTAAAGGATAAGAATTTGTCATCTTAAGTCTGCACCGCCTTGAGCCAGGATCCCAAGTTTTGGTTGACAGTTGTAGAACAACCGCCATATCAAAGAACTAATCCTCACTGATACAAAGCATCTCCAAATACAGATTACATAAATATGGTGCTTTCTTATGGTTTTTGACATCCAGGTGAAGCAGAGTTAATAGAAACTAGATGGTAAATAACTGTGTTCTAAACCCTCCTTCCTTACCTTTCTGGCTATCCAGTTCAAAGTTGCCCTCCTCATTGCCTCCTATGATCATATATAACAGCCCATCTCCATCAGGGTCCTCTGCCCGAACAGTAGCCACTAAGGTGCTGGGACCAGCATCTTCCGAAAGGAAAGTTCTGTAACTGATGGACATAAGGGAGCAATGGCAGCACATACAGTTTCAGAAATACCACCACCATGTTAACCATCAGGCAAGATTATAAACTTGTTATGAATGGGGTCTTTTTTTCAAGCTTTTTTCAGTCATGGAGTCTTTAATTGGCTCAAGATGTGACTTCTTTGTTCAGCATAGGGTACTTATTTTAGAATTGTAATTATGCACTTTTAATATATATTATTTACGAGAATCTTTTGGAAGATACCAATATGCACCATACTACACTGTACTGCAAACCAGGATCACATATCTCCTAAAGTTGAGAAAAGGACTAGTATCTGTCATGATATGTTTCTTATGTCCCTATGTATTCATGGAAAGCATCAGATACTATGGAATTAAATGTAAAACATTATTTTATTTTGTAAATAATATATATATGTTTTGTATTTAAAATATGTTCAGACTTCAAAGCTGTGCGAAGAATAGAAATTGTATTTATTAGGGACAGGAAAGAAAAAGGCATCTTAAACAAGCAAAGTCTCATGAAATTAGCTTACAATACAATCTGTTGTTGCTAAAATTAAGTTTTAGTGTTTGCTAATTACCATTTTTATCTGTCATCTATTTATACATGGATAATCATTTAAAGATCTAGAAGTCAAGGCAGTCAAAGTCATTCCCTGCAGTCAGGTCTTTGATTCATTCTGTCCTCCCTCTGTAAATAGGAAGTCAATGTACTGGTATCACAACCGGTGTAATTTTTTTTTTTTTACAATCTAGAGATGAAAGTCCAATAGTAAAGCCTTTCTATACAGAAATTACCCTTCAATTTCACTGGTATTTATAGTTGCACACAACAAAAAGTGACCATTTAGCCAAGGTTATGCATATGAACAGCATATTTTAGAACCAAAGCAGGCATTCAAGCTGCCTTACACAGACTGTGAGAAGACAGGAGCCTCGTCATTCACGTTGACCATTCGAATCCTCACAGACGCCGTCCCTGTCCGAGGGGGATGTCCTTTATCGACAGCTATCACCACAAACTCATACATGTGGTTTGCTCGCTCAAAGTTCAGCCTCTGGTTAGAATTGATGACTCCATGTTGCGTGATGGAAAAATCAGTGCTCTGGATGAAGTAAGCGATCTCAGAGTTGGAGCCAGAGTCGCAATCCGTTGCAAGTACTACAGAGAACACAATTAACAGACCAGACATATTGCAAAAGAGGCTTGGTTATGCTATTTCTTACAAAGTCAACTGAGGTTTTTTTGTTTGATCACCTAAATATGTTTTATCCGTAAAAGCCTTTTTTTGCGTGCGTGTGGTTAGAGTCTGCGAACTTAGTAGGAGGCTGAGAGTAAAAATTCAAAACAACTGTTCCCTCCCCTCCAACCCAGCGTGAGTGATCACAGCCAGGTGAGTTTGCATGAGAGCTGTGATCCCAGTACTGCACAGCATGCTTTGTACAAAAAGCAGTCAACACTGGTAATTATCACACAATCAATATGCACACTGGTTGAACACGATCAGTCATAAACTGTGTACTCACTCTCTCCAGGGATGCCATTCTAATTTAATTAGCTCCCAGCTATGTTATAGATAAAGTAATTTTTAATTACCTGGTGCTTTGAGGTACAAAGAGTGATTAAACATTCCTCCCCAGTAAGTGTTTATTCAGTATGGTGGGTGTCCCATCTGCTCAGAAGCAGCAAACTGGCACAACAAAGAGCTGGAGCTCACAGCATAGCATCCAATGTGATTTTTAAGAGCAGGAGCTCACCTCTTCAATTACCCTGCCATTTTTCTAGCCAGTCAATGAAGCTTCACATCATACTCACACTGGTATTTTACAAATTCCTTATTCTACCTGTAGGATACAGATGTAGCCACTGCAGTAGCACATAGCCTTCTGAAAGTGGAGCAGTGGTTGCAGTGCATGGGCACTCTGGCAGACAGCTGCAGCATCACCCGCAGATGAAACAACAACCTATCTCCATCAGAACATTAACTCAAAATAGGAAAGGGGGAGAGAAAAATCTCAAAAGTACACTGAAATACTGTTCTACTCAGTTCCAAAAACCCTGAGCTACATCTGCCTGTGGAAAATTGCTCATCTTTGTTTACAAGGACATTTAGGGTGGTTGTAACATTTTGTTTAAAATCTCTCCAAATCCTGCTGTGTAAACCCTTGTGTGTTCTACAGACTACAAAAGCAGGGACTTTAGAATTAATCACTCTCTTGCTGCACTGAGAGACAAAATATATAAAAATCCAAGGAAGCTTGAAATAACAGTTACTTAAATCTGTCGAATTTAGTGGTTGAGTATTGTTTTAGAAAGACATGCAGAACATGAAAAACATATTTGATTTGAAAAGTCCTGATTTAGTCTGTAGTCACTAGTGAGCCATTGCAACCATTCACAGAAATATATTTTATGTGCTCAACAATCATACTTCCTTTCATCTATATGTTTTCAGGCCAATAGGGAATGTGACACTTACTTGTACATGACAGAAACATGCCTTATTTCTCCATAGCAACTGCAAATTCTATTCCCATTCCATTTACTTCTATCCTGCAAACTGATGAGCATTGCAGATATATTTTGAGGATCATATAGCAGCCACAGGCAGGTCTGTGCTGGTTCTGCCCGTACTCTAAGCTAGCTTCATACAAGCTAACTCTGGCTCAAAGCCTAGTGTTCTAGCACAGAGTTGCCAACTACAATTCTAAGCCATGCTCTCCTGGCACAGTGATGTGGCTGAAGGTGTACACTAAGCCCTCCTGAAAGCACCCTTCCATGCTTTTCAGATCAGAGCATGTTTGCACCCAGACATCTTAAAGCACACGCAGGGAGCATAAACCTGCACATAGTGACTCGGTACAGCAACTGCACGACAAACGTGATACAAGCCAGACTTCAAGTGTGCTAAAGTAAAAATAGTTGACTACTAAAACCTACATCCACATCATCCACAGTTTTAACAGATGGCACATATCACGCTACTGTTTTCACTGCCATCAACCCCCAAAGTCTCAACACGTATTTCCATTACTACTTCAGTTCCTGCCCCTACTTTCAGTTTGAATACTGACAGAGAGCCTATAAGTGTTCTCCCTGTCTTAGGCAGGACATACCAGTTGCATGTATCACAACACATCAGACTACATCAGATCTTGAGATATATTTGAAGGCATTTCATTGACACCAGTAGAATAGGCTGGAGAATGGTCTTTTGTTCCCTGTCCGTTGGTCTTTGAAGACTGAGACAAGAGATGCAACAGCATCCAAGTTCACTCCTTATATGTACAACCACAGTACTTAAAGTGACCTTGAAGTTTTGGTTAGAATTTGGGGCTTTAAATTATTTCCAACAGCTCTAATCTTTCAGTATGATACTATTCTAGCCTTCTGTGTGCTCAGAGTTTATATGCAACACATAGCCATGTTAAACACAACAAGCATGAGATAATGACTGGTAAGCCATAAACATAAGTTCACAGGCTTTCCAAAAGCTTCTCCTTTAACACTTTGCAAGTTAGTTATACACCATTGGTGAAAAGAGTTGCCCATTAAAAAACAAAATAAAAATTTCTTAACACATTAAGAAAAGAAAAACTATTTGCTGTTGCTTCTGGGAAACAAAAAAGATTACCAAGATTAGTTAAATTAGTTAAAAGACAGCTACAGTGCTTAAAGGAAACAAGCTGTGGCAATCCACTAAGTCACTGCCTATCAGCTGCCTTAACTGCTCTTGGGTACCATAAGATCCCTCCTTGGGCATAGCATAGTGATCCTCACCTGAAGACACTCTCAACTCTACTTCCAGGATACCTAAAAGCCATCTACAGACCTCCAGGAAAGCTGCCATTCCCATCTTACAAAGGCAGTGCCTGTGGAAGTGAGCACTTCCTTATGGCAAGAATGTGAAAACATAACAAACTAGAAGGTCTGTGGCAAGACCAAAATGAAAAGCAATAGGATGCTCCTCACCTTGAAGTAGAGAGGTGCCAACAGGAATGGTTTCAGGAACATTATCTCTGCTGTAAATGGAGAGCTGGAATTCAGGAGAACAGTCATTTTCATCAGTGATATGAACCATGACCTAAGACAAAAGGACATGCCGAGAGGGGATTTTAGCTTCTATACTTCGGAAAATGGGCACCTCCTTCTGGACACTGCCATGGCAGTCAGTGCTTTTGCTGCTGTCCTATCCTTACTCCTCGAATACTCCTTTTCTCACACTACTTCTGTAACACAGGAAAGTATTTTGTTGTCCACTTCCAAGAAGATGGGAGGCAGAGCCAAAAGAGGAATAACAAGAGGTATTTGCAGAGCCTAGAATTGAACCCATGACAGAGCCCAGCTTTCTGCGTGTTCTGTAAGTCCTTGCTCTTCCCCGGCATCCTCACAAGTGTCCTAGGCTATCCATCAGTGTAACTGGTCCCACTACCAAGGTAATAAAGATTGCAGAGACTGTGGGTAGGATGTGAAGTGATTCACGTACCTCAGTCACACTGCTGAGAGTGCTCTCAACTTCCAAGGCTTTCAGTAAGAGATGATAGAGGTGGTGTTCACTTTCATAGTCCACGGGGTAGGTCAGGCTGAGCTCTCCGCTCTCTTGCCTCACCCTGAAGAGTCCAGAGGGGTTTGTCAGCAGAGTGTACGAAAGAGGCTGGCTCTGGAAAGAAACAGCCTCAACAACCGCTACTCTGTAAAAAATGAGAGAACAACCCTTTGCTTCAAGACAACAACAACAACAAAAGCTGTCTCCTTAGCACCTAGAGGAGGAAGATGAGGGAAGGTGTCTTACTCACTCTGTGTCAATCCTTGGCTCAGCTTTGCATTCAGACTGGAAATCCCTGTGCTACAAGGAGCCGACCTACCCTCTCTTTTCTCACCAAACTTACCCACGGACATAGGAAGGCTGGGATAACAACACATTTCAATTCCAAATAACATTAAAACAACTTTTTCTTCCCTAATGGGCCCTTCTAAATACTTTGCAGTAGTTACTGATTTACCTTCAGTTTCAGTGATAAGTGACCTACTATACTTCTGAGCTTCTTTGAAGTTGTGTGCTCAAAAGAAGAACAGGTTCAGAGATGGCTGGGAAACTCATGAAGCAAAGGTCTTTCCAGATCCTGCTGTCCACTTTGGCAGGACATCAAAGGAATGTTTGCCTCCCTACTATGACTTATGTTTTGAAGGTCCATCTCTTACATCAGTCTCTGACCAGCATGACTATACACTATCAGCTAGTCTCACTGAAAGAGAAAAATTTCCCTCTTTCTCATTCAATATTTTTTAAGGACTAAGTGGCACATCTCCAGCAATATTTCCTACTTCATTGGCACATTTTGAAGTTTCCTACTCCTTAAAGGGCCAGTGGCACTGCTCCACATGCTACTTGTTGCCTTAAAGCCCATTCTGTTCTCAAGCATCTTAACAGTGACAATAAAGCCAGAGCCAGCTCAGGAGCATCGTCCCATTGAGAATTGACTTAGCTACTCTTCATGCAACAGCGGAGCCCCTTGGAGACTCAGCTTTATCTGTTTGCACATCACATTGGTGCTGTTAGCTCAAGAGTCTGACAACAACTTGTCTTTCTAAGAATTTGACTAAAAATGGGACACAAACAACTGCAATTCTGGCAAATTAAAAGACTATTTTTCACACATTAGTTTATATCCCCAGCAGATGCATGGCCAGTACTTTGGGTGTTCTAATTCACAATGCAATGCGCTGAGACTCCCAAAAGCATTAAAATAATTCCAGCATCCCAAACGACATCCTATGTGCAACACTGGAGACTCTGGAACACCAGAACAGGCGTAACTTTTTTTAGAAAACAAAATGTTATTTTTAAAGTGTAATAGGCAAATGCACGCGTACAGCTCTGAGAACCAAAACCACAAAATTTTCACTCTATTGTGCTCTGTGAAGCTCCTCTCAGACTGCAGAGAGTGAGCTCACTGAACAAAGTACAACTTACATTTCTCCTACTGGAGTATTTTCAGGAACAAACACACTGTAGGACATGTTAGTGAACTGTGGAGGTCGGGCGCCTGCCAGGATGGAAACGGAGGCATAGGGGCTTTTGTTGCCATACTCATCAGTGGCTTCCACAGTAACCACATACTCCTTGTTCCATGTCAAAGGCAAGCCGGTTGTCATGATAATGCCAGTATCCTTATCCACTCGGAATCGCTCTTCACCACCTGTCAATACATGCGTAAAGCTGGTCTGGGAAATACCCCCCCACCAAAAACATTTACATTTTCACCATTTTAAGATAAGCTATCCTCAAATCATCTGCCTATGTCCTTGAATGCACTTTTTTTTTTCCTCTCCAGTTGTGCACCTTATCTTTCACCCAGACTCAGTTCTGTTGACCAGTGCAGCATAAAAAAGACAAGGACACATAAGAAATTGAGCCTTAAGCTAACAATAAGGCTCCAATCAATTTAAAAATACAAGTAAAGCAAAGGAAATGGCGACAAGGAAAGGTTCCCATCTGCATAACTGTTACTTGAAACACTTCCAGATTCTACCTGCTGTATCTTCAAGGATTCCCAAAGGGAAAAATCTATCAATGAAATTATAAAATGGGAACTTGCTAAGAAACATCTGCAACTTGACATAACCTCACTTTTATTTTGTTTAGAATAGACTTACCTGCAATGAGTGTGTAAGTTATCCCAGCACTGGCATTTTCATTGCTACTGTAATGTGCAACAAGCTGGTAGATGAGAGTGCCTTTTCGTGCATCTGGATCAACACGTGCCAGGTAGGGGTATGGGTACATGCCCCAGGACAGGAGTTCATCTTCTGAGGCAAGGAGTGTCACATGGCAGAGGTACCAGTCATTATCTGCAAAAGATGCATGGATTTCTAGACAGCTTATTCACAAACTTTAGTCAGGAATTTTATGATCTTATCCATTAGTATCTGTAAACAAACCGAGAAGGAATCTTCCACTACCAAGAACCTGTAGAGATTTAATCACAGTATTTTTACCTCTAGGGAGACTTAAATTCAGTTTTGAACTCACATCAAGCTGCTAACAGATGCTAAAGGTATGTATGTGCTTCTTGAAGAAATTTTCCTAAGCGCATTTGTGTTCCAAAAGTGGCTTTGGGATTTGACTTCGAACCAAAATAAATACATTACTGAATATATAAAATAAATTAGAGCAAAAACGAAACTAAATTTAGAAGTGGGGGTGTAGAGAGGTACACTTGAGAAATGCACATCTTCTGCCTGATAACATATGATGACATACTTGAACAAACTGCACTGAGGTTGTAGGTCTGTGAAGGCTATCACTATCAAAAGAAACACCCCACGCCCCCCCCAGTGTACTTGTGTCTCATACAGGAAACTCTTGATGTCTGCATTCAGGAAGGCCACATTTCACACAGGATGGAAGACAGGAGTATATGGACAAAACCAGCACCAAAACAAGAGGTAAACTAGAAATTCAAAATAATTTTAACTGTAGACCTTGGGAGATCTCTCTCCCAACCTTCTTAATGCCTTGCTTGACTCCCACCTTGTAGGACCTCCAAGGTTTTCTATGAAAAAGTTCTCTTTTCAAGAGTTAACTTCTCTGCAAGGCAGGAAGAGAAATATCCAAGCTCTGGGGTCTTTCTCTGGGAAATAATGCCTCTTTCAGGCAGGAAAGAATTCTAAGTGAAATGAGCCCTATCTACTCATAGTAATTTTTGTGAAAAATGGTTTTCCATACTTACAGTGCCACATTCACATGCCTTTCAGTTAACTCCAGGGATGGTGACTCAATCACTTCCCCAGGCAGCCTGTTCCAGTGCTTAACAACCATTTCTGTAAAGAATTTTTTTCCTAATATCCAATCTATACCTCGCCTGGTGCAACTCGAGGCTATTTCCTCTTGTCCTACCACTTGTTAGCTGGCAGAGGAGACTGACTGCCCTCTTGCTACAACCTCCTCTCAGGGAGTAGAGACTGTAGAGTGATAAGGTCCCAACTGAGCCTCCATGCTAAAACCCCCCAGCTCCCTCAGCTGTTCCTCACCAGACTTGTGCTCCAGACCCTTCACCAGTTCCTCTTCTCTGGAGTCACTCCAGCGCCTTTCTTGAATTGAGGGGCCCAGAACTGGACACAGCCATTGAGGTGCAGCCTCACCACTGCTGAGTAGAAGGGGAAAATCACTGCTCTGGTCCAGCTGGGCACATTATTCTTGATACAGGCCAGGAAGCCATTGGCCTCCTTGGCCACCTCGGAACGCTGCTAGCTCATGTTCAGCCCTCTCTGAGCCTCGGCAAAGTTGTGATACTTAGCAAAGCCTCAGATCACACACTCATGGGATGGTTTGTGTTGGCAGGTACCTCTGGAGGTCATCTGGCCCAGCTGCTCTGCTCAAGGCGGGTACTTAGACCTGGCTGGTCAGGACCATGTCCTCATGGCTTTTGAGTATCTCCAAGGAAGGTGATTCCAAAACCTCCTTGGGCAACCCAGTTCTGGGGGCTAGATTTCAAGAAAGATGTGGACCAGTCGGCAAGTATCCAAAGAATAGCCAAGAGCACAAGCAGAAAACATGGCTTGTCAAGACAGATGGAAAAGACCTGGAGACTTTCAGGACACTACAAGAAACATGTCAACAGTGCTATAAGATGCTGAAGGACTGATATATGAAGTCAGTCAGCTGTTCCATAACCTGCAAACCAAAAAGTAACAAACTCTCATTCCCAAGGAAAAGCTTGGCAATAGATGTTGTGAGTGGGGTCCCAGAGCACGTTTTTAGTTTTAAGGATAATGGAGCACTTGATAGTGGCCAGACAGGTGAGACAGCACTCATCACTGAGATCTTTAAGACCTGACAAGACAAATATCTGCCAGCAAAGCTTACCTCCAGGCAGGGGCACAGTACCAGCAAGACTGTTACATCCTTACCATCATACATTAATCTTCCTGCCCTTCAGCTTTTGCCTCTCATTGATTTCTGAGGCATACATGTCCACATGTCACTCATTCCCCTGCAGCTTGAGGGACCTTCTAACATAAACATTCTTTGGACTTTTGTGTTTTTCTTTGCTATTTGCTTAAGGGTAAGAAGCGAGGGAAGGAGTGAACACTGCTATAGAAACATCCAGCACCACAAATGAAAGGAAAATCACAGGTCGAGGACAAACTTGGAGGGCTGAGGTACAGCAGCAGACAAGAATGTCTTTCTGCAGCTGAGACCTGGCTCACTCCTTCATTCCCCTCAGCATTTAGTTCCAATTTTCAGGCTTGAAGCTCTTTTCTCCGTGCAGGTAAACAAAATTTAAATAGAAGCAACCTGCAAGCACGCTGACAAAACAGCCTGGGTTATATGCACACAGATCAGACCTCTAATTCTAGCAGGGAGTAAACAGAAAAAAATATAGCTACAAAGAGCAGACCTTAGTAAGAGCAAGTCCAAAATCTTAAAAAAGCAATGTTGAACATGGTCTGGAGACTAACAGGTCAGTCAAACAACACTAAATTCCCCTATCACCCAGAAAAAGCTGTTCAGAAGCAGCACTATGAGTATAGACATTTTTGTTCTGGTAGATCCACTTTGCACACACACCAGATGTGAGAAACTCAAGGATTTTAAGGTGGTGCAGACACATGACAATCAAATACTCTGGAAAATGATCACATTGCCTTGAAACAAGTCAGTGAAACAAAACTATTCATGATAAAGTGGGTTTTTTCCCCATCAATGCTTTGTTTTTTCAACTGTTGTAACTACAAAGGCATTAACAGATCAACCCTCTGAAATCAATAGTGGTTTTTTTGTTCCTGACACAGCCACAGCATCCTATTAAATCAAAATGTAACATCACCCGGTGATGTTGCAGCTCACCCATTTTGTCAATATGAATCACCCACTGAAAGGAAGGAAATAATCAGGAAACCAAGCTCTATAGCCTGTGAAACAAGGCTATCAACAGGATAAACCACCTGGCACCACACATTGTAAAGAGTCTTGGTATGATCATTCTAGAAGACAATATTAAGGGGGACTGATTTTCGTGGAGATTCTGACTTATCTCCAAGGCTTCAGCTTTAACTCCTCCTTCTCTTCCTTTAACTCCTCTAAGAAAGGCGTGTCAACAAAATGGATATCAACCAGCTAAGAGGAGCCCAAGTAAAAAGTTTAGGATGTAGCAAGTGCAAGGATGGGAGAACTGCCCACACAGCCACCCATGCAGTGAGGAGCTGTGAAGTTTCGGTCTTTGAGGGCTAAACGCACTTCAGCAGATCAGAGCAGATTTACCTGCACTGTCCTTAGACATGAGTATGAAAGCAAAAAACTGGAAAATGTTTTGAAACTGCAAGTGGCTATTCTTGCAAGCCTGTATCAACCCCGTGTTCCTTTAATCATTTAGTTTCCTCTCTTAACAGAAGAAGGAAATGTGACAGAAATAATTTTCTTTTCCTGAGTTGAGAATTAGAGCTGCACTGACTGGTGTGAGTTTGAGGGGACTAATGTTGGGAAGTTGAGACGTAAAAAATCAGCATCAAAAATGGCAGTTTATGTTTTTCTTCTATCCTGTCTGTCAAAATGAGTAATTTGAATTTAAAAAAGATATCATGGTATTTGAAGAAGTTTCTGAAGTACCAGGTTTGAAATAGGACACCAAGGTGGGATGCCTACAAAGCCACTCACTGTGCTGTCAGGCCACACCACTAGTCTTCGGTGGGTAGGGAAAGATTCAGGAGTTTGGCTCATTATTGAACTATAACCAGGAAATCTATTCCTGAGAAATCATCTTCAGGACTGAAACACAACGTAGTTTCAAATGACCTATATTTCTTCAATTAAAAATAATTTAATTGCCAGAAAATACCTGATATACTAAATTAAAAAACTTCTATCTCATATATCATGTAAAATTATGTGTGTGTATACACATAAATATAATTCTTCTAGAAGTTCTACGATTTCTTGTCCTATAAATTTGCAGTTTTCTTTATAAATTACAAGAACAATTTTGAAAATAGTATCCCCAGATACACTGAAGAGTAGAGAAAAATCAATATGTTCTGGTGGAAGCAAAAAGAAAGAAAAAGAAAGTATTAATGTATGCAGGCTTAAGTTGCTTTCGGGCACCAGAGCCCCCCCACAGTCAGGGCAGGAATGGAGGCAGCAGGGTAAAATGGTCCACAGGCAGCACCTACTTCAGGGAACACCACAGACAAGAGCATGATGCATTAACTCTGCACTTCACCGTGAAATAGGGGGAACCACTCCTATTTCCAAAATTCGTAGCAGAAACCAGACTGTCTGCCTGCCTGCCACAATAAATTGGTTTGATGGCTTGAGGCAGGGGGTGTTATGTTTCGTGTTTCCGTCACCAGGGGTTAAAACGTGCAGCTCATGCTCCAATCTCCTGAAGATATGACAGATCCGAGGGGTCACAAAAAAGATCAAGGGAAGGAAAACAAAGAGGATTTGTGCAGGAAGGCAAGAGGAAACATAAAACTAATTAGAATCCACAGTTCTTTGGTTTTAATGATACTACATTTCACACCTCTCCCCAAACACAGAATGACTTAAAGATAAGCCACTAGCAATGATGAAAACTCTCCTTCCCTTCCCTAGCAACCTTATCCCCTTGAAGATGCTCCAGGGAAGAGGACAGAGAGACAAGACCACCTGCTCTTCTGGGGAGCAGAGAAGAGGCCTCTGGCTGCCATCACTGATACCTCTGCAAGTCAACAGATCAACAAGAGGGGTGTAACCCTCAGCAGAGTTATTTAAACCACAGGCATGATGGCTTTTTTTACACTCCTCAGAAGCTATAGACAGCCAGTTCTCTTTACTTTTGATTTTTTTTTCTTTCAAGCCTTTTTCACTTTTCTCACTCAGATTTGTAAGACAATATACATAAGAATAATCTACTTAAGGATATTTAAACTTACAACAAAATATCTTATGGCAGCAATTATTCTTTAGCCGGAGTTCACCACCACTCGTAGAAATGCTTTTTAGCATTTTAGTGATACTTTTACTGATATTTACACAGTCATGCTGTCCACTGTGCCCTTGTCTCCTGCCCAAGTGGTTGTGGCAAATTTATTCCTACAAACTTGAATATCAGCAGCTGATCAGAAGATGGGCATCCCAAATAAAGGTGTTCACTGAGGGAAAGGAAAAGAGAAAGCAGGTTTTACATGGTCTCAGTGAATAATCCAGTCAGCAACACCTAATGATGCCTCTGTCCCAGCTACAGTGCATGCTGTCACCCTCAATGGCAGAAGTTCAGGGGCATGAAGAAGCTCTCACAGCAGGGAAAGCCTTCACAACACAGATCCCCCTTCAAAATTAAATACCTAATTTTATGAATTCTTTAACTCTCTTAAAAAAATTGTATGGGGGTCACATTTACGACAGCTACTCTGTTATGAAGATGATGTGTCAGCTCCACTTTGAACACTGATGAGATACCTAAAGGCAACCTTTCTATTATTAGCAGATTTGGTGTCTCACAAATATTCTGAAGGTTTGGATACTATGCTCAGGGATATCATATCCCCTAGCAACACACTGTGGCACTGACTGGACTCATGTTGGGTCAAGTAGAGAGCAATATGTCTTGAAGGCAAGGCAATATCCTTAGCATCACAGCTATGGCAATATGACTGTTTGCTCTCTTGGAAGTCCACAAACATTAGACATTAGCTTGTGGTTGAAGAGACCACAGCTACAGTACACCTAGGCAATGTGATTGTGCTAACTGCCTCATCTAAAGCTATGACAGTGGGTTTCAATTTTCCTTCTTTGGTTAACCGCAACTAGCAAGCTTGACAGAGCAGCCTGCAGAGATCACTTTGCATTATTTTCATGACATATTTCTTAATATACACCAGACCCGGGCACATTTTCTACTCATACACCACCTCAACAACTTTAGGAGGCAAGATCTTTCTTGCTTTTCTCAATACCACCTGTAGACTCATCCAGTGGGATTATCAAGCTAAAAGGTAATTGCAGTTGCTGCTGCACACGCAGGTAGCAAAGACAAATCTTCAGCCAATTTTTACTTTCTGTGTGAATGCACAGCTACAGTTGGTACCTCCACCACACTGGGTGTCTGAGACACTCATGGCACCTGTTGGGCAGCAAAGACATTGCCACAGGCAGATGTCTGTACATCACAGAAAAAGCTTCAGGCAGATAGAGAGAACAGGACTCAATATCCATCGCACATCATCTTGCCCTAGCCTTTAAAGCCTGACTGTGGTGTCATCCTCTAGTTTTTAAAATGTTTTTATTTTATTTTTGTTTCCAGAGGAAAAACTCTGAAGCACTCTCAGTCCTGTGATTAGACAAGTAGCCTCTCTGCCTCAACCCTTAAATCTACTGTATCTGCCAACAGTTGCTCATTACCTCCCAACCATGAGAATTATAAACACACAGCACTGCAGAGAAGATGAGGAAGTACAACTATTTACAGGACCTCAAAAGCTTCCATAGAATAAGATTCTTCATAAAACAAGGGTTTTATTACAGTTTCCCATGTTAACTACCCACTAATCCCCATTGCAAATATTATTAAATACTATACAACACATAATTATTTGCAGGCACATCAGTTGGTGAGGAAGTTAGATCACACTGGCATAGTAAGGATAGCTAGGAGTCAGCAGCACAGAGGACTTTTGGGGGATTTTTTTATGTTTTTTAAAGAAGAAAAGTGCAGTAAGACGCAGCTATAATCGTGGCATTGAAAAGTTGGTGCCCTCTGCAGATCATTCAGCTTTTACTATTAATAGAAAGAAGAGGCAATTCTTTTAAGGTTTGTTTCCATCCCCCACAACTTCTACCGTTCACTTTTCAGGCAGTATTTCAGAAGACAGATGAAATGAGACAGATAAAATTGACATTTGTGTGCTAGAGAACACCCCAGTAACAATACAAGGCTGTATTTAAATCACTGAAGTGAAATTACCTGCAAGGTCTCCTGTTTGCCTAAAAAAGGGTACAAAATGTATAGTCACAAAATAGTCCTAAACATTTTTATAAGGGCAGCATCATTTAAGAAACCAAATCCTTTGAGGAGACTAGAACTAGACAAACTCCCAGTTGCTGTCTCTGTCTTCCCATAATCCCACCCAAGACAGCACCTGCCCTTCCTCATTAAAATGGCACTTGTGGGACATAAAAAAATCTTATCCCTGAGAGGCTGTAGCAGAATCTGGTTGCTCCGGTGGTTAGGAATCACTTCGCTTCCACCCCCAGTCTTTCTGTAGAAGAACTACAGACATTTAGCAGTCTTGTCCTTTAACATCATTCTCTACTCCCTGAGATTTGTCCAAATGTTTTTAAAACAAAAAGTTGCTTAATGAGGCTTCATGAAGTAAGAGCTGTTCCTGCGATCATACTGCAAGTGTATTCACTTCTTTCCAAACCCTAAAAACGTTATCATCGCCAGCAAAATACAAGTAGTTCTTCAACAGCAAATGTGTTTGATACATACAAAAAGATGCCAAGAAACATTGTAGCAATATTTCACCTTACCACCATTGGACGCAGTTAGGAGCACCTCAGACCCAGCAGCACACGCCCCTTTGGTAAATGTGGGCAGCAGCACCCTGAAGTGTGTCTGGAGCAGCAGCCTCCAAAGGAGTGGTGTGCTGGCTACTATGCTGTGTCATAAGAAATGAAAAGGTAGAGTTGCTAGATTAACTTTCATTTCCCCTTACATGATAAACTCCTAAACTGATCCTATTCCCCTTGCACAGACATAGCCCTTGACACTTTGCTGCTTCTGTCTCACAAAGCAGCGCCTATTCCATACGTAGTGTTTGTTTATTTACTCAGGTAAAAGCTCAGCCACCCCAAGTGATGTAAAGCAAGCACATCCATAGTCCTAGGACCAAAAGGCTCCTTACTTTGCTTGGCTGCCACCAAGCACAGCTTTTAGGTCATTCCATCAGTAACTTCCAGGTCAAGGAGTAGTGTACAGTTACAGGAGCAGAACCCAATGTCCTTTCCATCAGCCTATTTCCTCAAGTCGGGTTTTTACAGGTTTTTCTTAAACTTTCTGCTTTACTTTTTCTTAAATTTGGGCAGTTTCCACTAGCATGCCAACCTCATTGCTCAGGCTGAAACTCCAGTATAGTTGAGTCATGCACTAACCAGGGTCCTACAGCTGTGGCAAGCAAACACTAATGCCTGCAACAAAACACCTGCTGTGAAGACACTGCTGCTCTCACCATTCTCTGGTGAGAGCAAAGCTTTCAAAGCCCCATCGGAGACACACGAACAGGAGCAAGTTCAATTCCACTTTAGAGGAGGCTATGTGCATATCTGCCAAGGGATACTAGTGTGGACAGACTGTTTGTGCAAACACAGTATGGATGAAGTTTGGGCCTCCCATGTGTAATGCAGGTGTGAAAAGGCAGCCACAGGTCAGCTGTCTCCTGCTGGTACACAAAGATTAGACCCTGCCACACACTGCAGTGTTCTTAGAGTGTGAGACAACATCCAGGGCATGCAGGGGTATTTCTGGCATGGTGCAGCTTTGATCTGAGTCTAAACCATTTTTTAAAATGCCTTTCTGCTGTTATAATGTAATGAGAACTCACTAATATTGAATCATATGCTGTATAAAAGGATCCAAGATGCTAATCTTAAGAATAAAGTGTTCTTTTTTTAAGGTCTCCCATTACTTTGCTCTATAACTTATTGCGATAAAGGTTTTCTCATTCATTTAAACAGCCTATATACCTTACTAAGAATACTTCAACATAAACTTCACATTTACCTCTTCAGTTTTTAAGGTTTTTGCTGTTTTCTCAAGATATCTGACTTTACCAGTGTAGTGGGTTGAAAAGGGAGGGGGGGGTGCAGGGG
>VXBA01005208.1:153369-189954 GCA_013399895.1 Serilophus lunatus | reverse complement strand
GCCCCGCCCGCCGCCGCAGCCGGAGCCCGTACTCGGGCCGCGCCTCCCGGTCCAGGGGCTCGGCCGTGCGGAGCAGGAGCAGCCCCCGCCCGCCGCCCGGCCACCGCTGGAGCGAAAAGAGGGAAGCGCCTTCGCCTTCCAGAGCCCACTCCCCGGCCGACTCCCCGGGGCCCAGCAGCCTCCGCAGCGGCACCCGCACGCCCCGCACCCGTGTCCCCGCCGGGCTGTTCTCGGGCACCTGCCCGGAGAAGTGGAGCAGACGGGGGGAGCCTCCGCACCCCGGCCTCGCCGCCCCTCCGAGCAGCGGCAGCAGCAGGAGGACCGGGAGCAGCCCGGAGCCGCCCCGCCGCGCCCGGCCCATCCCGCCGCTGCCACCGAGCGGAACGGAGCGCAGCGCCCCACGAGCGGCTCTGCTCCGCTCCAGCCGCGGTCAACCACAGCCCGGGCAGCCCCGGCCCGCCCCGCGGCCTGTCACGGCCATGGGCGGGGACGAGCCGAGCCCGCCCCACGTGGTCGCAGTGGGAGCCCGCCCGTGGCAAAGCCTACGACGTTGCCAGGCAAATCCCTCATCTCCCGTTCCACATTGCCCGCGACGGTAATCCGTGAGTGATGTCTCCCTGGTATTGTCTCAGCTTATGAACTTTCTGTTATATTTTCTCTCTCTTGTCCGGTTGCGAAGAGGAGCAGCTTTGGGGGCCGCCTGGCATTCAGCCAGAGTGAAACCAGCACATGCACCCAGCCGCTCCCTCTCGCTCCTACAGAAGTAGAGCGGGCACAGGATAAGGAACTGTGCTTCCTGCTTCGGGGAAAACGGGCAACCTCCTCTCCTGAGCCTGTGTGTAAAAACAAACCCAGCCAAGCCACAACAGCGACTAGCGGAAGGAACAGAGGAAAAACTGCTATAGCATAAAGGATCTTAGGATACTTGGTTTTGGGATACTTGAATCACTGAAGAATAGTTGTGACCCAGCAGAACTGCTTCTCTGATGTAAGCTGGGCTTGTCTTGGAAGAGTGACCTTTCAGAAGTGCACATGTAGATTGCTGCTCCTTCCGGAAAGATGCAAAAGGGGGAAGAGCAAAAAATGTCTCAGCATACAGTATGAACACCACCACCAATTACCACTTTTAACATGTCAGTCTTTGGGCAAAGTATTTTTGAGATAGTACGTGCTGTGGAAAACAACAGTAAAATGGTCCTTGTAAATGCAGCAAGCAAATGTATCAGTCCTACTAAACATGCATAAAACGGTCTGGGCATGAAAATCATTGCACTGGTTGATCTGTGATCAATGGAAGTGTGAATCCAAGCCAGACCATTCCAACGTCAATCACTCATCACTCACCAAACCAAACATTAGTCATTTTCTCATTGCTCTAAGTGCAAGTCCCAGCAGCATCTTGTTAATAAACAAGATCAACAGTGTCTCCCTTTACACAGTGGCTGTAAAAGCTCAGTAATAGTCTTTTGTCGAGCCTCTGTATCCAGCTGGTCAAATTGTGTTCCATCAGAAATGTTTCCTCTTCCTGTTTTGAACACAGGTTTGCTAGTTTTACTAGAAAGTTGTTCAGAAGACGGGGCAGTTGTTGCCAGCTGTGTTGTAACTTCAGCGAAGACATACCTAGGCTGGAAGTGAAGCTCTGCTCATGAAAGCCAGAACCCACTTTGCTTGCCCTTAATCAAACATTACATGTAACAGTCAAAGGTGACAACCAACTGCTAGATCTGCACGTCCACCACCCAGGGAATTGCCAGTTTAAGGAGAGGTAATCAGTGGGAGATCACATCCCATTATTACAAGCTGTCAGCCTTTATTTTTACCACAGCAAGGTGAAGGATGATAGTTTCTAAAATTCAGCATGATCTGAAATCTCAGACTGGGAAGGCAAAAAGTGAAAACAAATAGTTTTATGGAATGGTTTACCAGTAACAGAAAAATAACCATCAAGATCCATTCATTGTTAAAGTGCTGTAGCAAGCTTTGAGTGTGTTATCTTTGCTCTTTGTGCCATAATTTCTTCCTTCACAAAGGCACCAGAAAGCTCCTTAATTTACAACAGTTATTGAGCCCGCCAGACTATGCAAACAAGCATTCGGTTTAGGACAAGCTTAGATCAGAGAGCAGTGCACCATTCCCTCTTCTGAAGTGTATTGCAGCCTGACACAAACTTTCAATATGCAAATTAAATCCTCTCAAAATCAAGTGCTCATTTTTAGCCATTACAGGACACACTACCCTTTCTATTATCTTATATTCAAGCATTTAGAAACGTCCATTTTCGCCTATAGCCTCTGAAAATAAAAGTTGGATTTTATTCACATTCTTGTCTCCTACGTATGAAAACATATATTGTTAGTAAGTTTAACATAGCATTTTGATGATGAAAATTCAGGCTTCTGCTGCAAGTCACTCCCATTGCCAGAACTAAGGGCAGACCTTACACAGCAGCACCAACAACCACCTCACCACTGTGGATTACTCACTAGCACAACTGTGTCATTTTCAACACACAATTACACTACACTTGTGCTATAACCAAAAAAAAAAAAAAATATTTGTGGACACAGCTCCTACCCTACAATTTAAAGAGATAGAAACACACTTGAGTGTAGCCATGTTTTCCAAAGGAACTTTACTGTTCCTGGTAAACTGAAGCAGAATCCCCAGGGAAACTGATATTGTTAACCCAAGAGGTGATCTCAGTAGGAAGAGATGGCTCTTGGCTCTGACAGGAAGCAACGTAGAGACTAAAAAAATACAAATAAATAAATTCTTTAAATATCTTCAGGACACTGTCAGTTCTATTGCCAAAGAATCATACTGAAATTTAGTTTTAAGATCTTTCTCTATCAAACCTGATCTACTGAATGAAGGACTGTGAACAGCAACCACTAAATCTAAGGAATGCTGTTCCATGGCCAAACTACCAGCAAGCCCAACAGCCTTCATCTGGCTCTCCTTTGCAGCTGGGACAGGTCCTTAAAATGCAGCCAGCAGTTTGGACTACAGCTCAGATTGTCATAAAATGGACCAACTTGAGAGGAGAGGAAATAAAAGAGGGAGGAAAGAAAGGGAAGAGAGGATTTATTCAACTTATTTCAGAGGGGAGAGTGGCTTAAGACATCACTTTATATTCACCCTCAACTCGCAGAATATTCTGGTGTTTATTGCAACAGAGCAAAAAAAAAAAGTCAGTTTTAATATGTTTTGGGTCTTTCTATAACCAATAAGTAGAGTACCAGAAGGAGTCAAGGCTTAACAACAGACAGTACAGTTGTAACTTTGAAACAGGCAGAAATTCCAAGGTATTGTAAAGCTCCTCAGAATTCTGAAAGTTAATGTTATGTACCGATGGTGTGTTACAACGTACTGAAGTTATGTAATACTCAGGATTGCTTTACATTTGTATATGCAATTTAAATTGTAGCAAGATGCATCCCATCATTTTTAAAATATGTTGATCACATTTATTACCTAAGCAACCTGAAAGCACAGAGGGATTGAAGTGTGATAATATGGGAAAATCTGGGAAACTAAGTCCTACAAACAGATTACAGAGCTACCATTTAGGGGGAAAATAACCCAAACCAACAGTAATTTTACCTAACACGTCTGAAACATCAAGCAGAATATATATTTTATACAGAGATAAATACACACATAGAATACATATACATATTTTTATATACACCTATTTATAGACCTGTATCAATACAAATTCAATTATAGATAATATATAGTAACCATTGTCTCATTTTTGTATAAAGAAATGGAAAAGTTCAAAAATGCCAACATTTATTACATGGTACTGGGAAGCTCCACTCTCCTTTCAGCTAAGCAACCACAAAGCCTGGCTGCTTGGATGGATAAACCTGAATACTTCAACACCAGCCCCTTTCCTGACTAGTCTGAAAAGAGTCTGATAAATGTTCAAACTCAAAACACTATAAAGATGTAAATATATTTTTCAGGTACTAAATGATCAGGTTTTGAAAAAAAACTTTATAGGGTATTTCTACCATCTTCAGAATTTAACTAAAACAATATAAAGATTTTCATATCATTACATGCTAAATCATTACAAAGTAATCTGCATTCAAAGATTTCACTCCTTCTAATAATAGCAACTTATAAAATGAAAAACAGCTCCAAAATATGTAATCATGACCTGTAAAAATTCAAGACAGATAATACATTAGCTGATTAAAAAACAATTAAATCAGTATACATTTGACATTGCATAGCAATTTATTTCCAGGTGACATGCTTGCTGTAGGAAGATCTTTAAAGACACTGCAGTTCAAAAATTCTGTATGAAGCACCTCATACTTTGCCACTCATCCTCACACCAGTGTCTCAACAGGCAGTCACAGTCAGCACAACATACGGATCCAGTCTGAGCAGGCTGTTAATCCCCAAGAGCTGCAAGACTATTTATGCTGCCTGTCAAGACAGACATTTGAGCTACGCTGAACAGTCTTCCCTTGACTTCTCAAGAGAAAGCGTAAAACTGTTTGTGTTACAAACAATCCACACCTTCTAGACTTGGTTTTACTGATTTTATTTTTTTCCACAGAAAAAAAAGTTCATTACAAGAGAAAAATACTTACTATGTATACATTATTTTGATAAAAAAACTGTCCAAGACAACAAATAGAAGGAATTGGATTCCTTAGATTTGTTATTAAATAGCTGCACATAGTCCATATGCTATACACACTACTGCTGAATGTCTCTGTTAACAAGTAAAGCACCACCAATAATTCTTCTTCTGCATTACTGAAGTAACCAAGTTTTAAACTTTGAAAGGCATTAAACACCCACCTATTGTCCCACCAAATAAATGGGTAGCCTTAAACACCACTGAGAGGCAGAAATACATCCATCTAAATGTGCTGAAATCAAAACCATTGCCAGATCAATTATACCTTTTAACATATTGTTGAGGTACAGAACATTTCAGAAGACTTTTAGGCATCATTAGCTCTGCATTTGGCATAGTAAGAGTGCAGCAACATAATGGTGATTTTTAGCTGTAGTGATGAAGTAGAAAAACTTATTTTAATAACACACACTCCATGTCTTAGAATTCTCACTTTTTTCTCCTGCTAAAGTTAGTTTTTAAAAAAGAGTACTAAAGGCATGATCATACAGATGCTGTTGAGGTATTATTTCACATGAAATATTGCTTGTGTTGGAATGAACTCAGCTTTTCTTTCATCTTGAAGACCACAGTACTCCAGAGTCCACCTGCCCATCAGTATTTAGGAGCCTTGGAGATTCAATGATCATCAGTGGTAACAGAAGTTACTCATCCCATCTCCAAAACACAACAGTACAACAGACACCTCTAAGTGCATAAACACATCCTGTGTGCACACACAACCTCGCATTCGCACCCGCAGCCTACGCTTCCTCCTGTTAAGAGTCCTGCTTGAAGGACATATGAAGTCAACAGTCACCATCAAGAAGTATTTCAGTGACACCTTGTAACACCTACGACCCGATCTCACCACTCCTTTTCATGTGAATTGCATGAGAAAGCTAATGAAGGGTCACAAGATTTGGACACTTGCAGATGATTTGGTGAAAATAAGGTGGTAAGAACAAGACTTGGTCCCTAACCTCTACTTCAGTAAACAGTAATGCCACCACAGCAAATAGTTTTAAGACTTTCAATACATGTTAAACCTTTTGGCCCTCTTTCTTCCAGATTTGTGTGTCTTCTCCTTATTCCCTACCCCCCCCCCCCCCCATGGAAAATTATATTTAAGATTGTACTATATTAAACTGTATTTCCACTTACTTTGGAAGAAATAAAACCAGTGGCTTTTTAAATAATATGAACAAAAGTTTATGTTCAGAAATGCCATTCCTTAGTCTCAGACATCTTCTGTCAAATCTGTCAACTGAGCTCAAGTGTGTGGTAATTTAGGAAGCAAAAGAGCATTTTTTAAGACTAAGACAAAACTGTGCATGTTAGTTTAGTCATGGCTTGATTAAACTTTGATTCACAAGTCTAAGGGTAACAGGTGAGTGCCTGAAAATACAATACCAATTTATTCTTTCAAGGTAATTTTTTTGCATTTACTAAGATCAAGCATATCAGAAATTGGAAATGCCGAGGAAGAAATAAGCCAGCGAAACAGTCACACAAATTGCAGTGCAAATTCTCATTCTTCCCAGTGAACAGCTGGCACATATCCCAGCTGCACTTTCTACACCAGCACCCTTGGAGGCTGGCATATTAAGACACAATGGAAGCTCTAGAAATCAGAGGGACAGACATTTAAAAAAAATCATCTTCACAAATAGAATATATTGAGGTTTTTGTTTAATAAAAGCTTGCAAGGCACGTTTCAACTGAATTGCAACAACTACAGCAAAGCAGATCAGAATTTGCAAAACTTTCCCCCAGCCCTTTCAGGGAATTAAACCTGTGACCTGGTTGAAAACCAAGCTAGGGTTATGTGTACAAAGCTGATGTAATTATGCCCTATTGTTGTCCTTCTGAAGGATATCATTGTGTATCTGAGGGAATTTACCGTTTATTTTTCACAGAAGCTGGAGATTAGACAATATTTTTGCTAGTCTATAGATGGGTAAGAAATTAATTGGCTTTCCTTGTAAGATACAATTATTTCAGTCACTTGTTTTAATGATGCCTTTTTACAGGAACAACCACAATGTTCTCCCACAAAAAAGGCTCCTTCTGTTACTTAAGGCTGCTGTGCCAATGGTGCTGCAATACAATTTTCTCTAATATAAAAAGCAAGGTAAAAATCTTAAATGATTCTCCTAAAGCAGAATCAATTGAAGTATTAAGAATACATCTTAAAAACTATGACAAAACTAATAATAATAACTATGTCACAGTTCAAATAAAACTCAACACGTTCATTTAAGCATGTAAAAAGGCCGATGTGTTGCAAGATAGTTTTGTTTAGATGTACAGATGCCCTCGTTGTTGGCTTTCCTAGTATGTGTGCTCTACATAGGTACTCAAACTATGTTCTATATGGTAACACATACAGCACTGCAGTAAAACACAACAGGCAGTCAAAGACAGTAAAATATTGCATCTTGGCATGGCAGTCTAAGGCATGAAGTCCGTAAGCGATGTGACTTCATCCACCCAAGTGCAGTTGTAACCCTGAAGTTTGCTACCTGGAATGCCTTATTGCTGTTATGAAATGTTGTTCATGAATGATTAACTTCAAGAGAGTAAAAGACTGACACACAAACATGTAATTCTTTGACAGTGACTCAAACAAACTTAGATAGTATAAGGAACACTAAACTGGTTACATCTCTAACCAGACTAGCACGTAGAGAGGAGATTCCTGCAGGCCTGCCACAGCACTAATGCATGAGCCTCTGTTGCTATATGGTACTTGGGAAGTCTGGAACAGCCCAGTGCAGTAAAACATGCACTTCTGCACAAGCAAATAAATGCAGCCTGCACTCAACCACTGGGCACTCATGGACACAACTACCCTCAACACAATGACCGTATGCCCAGAAAGGATATTTGCTTTTAACTTGTAACTCAGTTATACTGATAAATGTGTCTCTCAATGACCACATCCTATATATTTGATAGATTTATCTGAACAATGATTTCAAATAAAATGCATAATTTAACACTTTGTCAAGACTCATAGGCATAAAAATATAACTGAAAGTAAAAAACAGATTACAGACCTGTTGATTTTTACAACAATAAAGCTTTTGTCCTTTAAACCACTCCAAAAGTGATAAAAGGTCTTAAAAAAAATCTCAGCACTACCTGCCAGTGTAAGTAAGCAAGTGTATGTGCGTATGTATGCATATACACCGACATGCTGCAGTTTAATAGTTCCAGAGTTAAAATCTCTGATCTTCCATTTATCAACAAATGCAGTAAAGATTGTTTTGCAGCTTTCATTTGCAGATTTTTCAGTTGAAGATTCATCCTCTTTTGACAGATCCTTCATTAAAGACATATGGGCGTCCATATGCCTGATAGACTAGTCTCTGGGCCAGGTGTTACTAGAATTCATAGCTACAGAGGTAACTCCTAAGGGGTGAACAACTTCTTCCAAAACTTATGTCCTGGCTTTTTGTCCAGTTACACCTACATTAAGCAAGCTACCATTACCTTTTATTGGATTTTTCCATTCTCAACATCAGGATTAGGCCTAGAGTTGGAATTAAAGCATCATTCATTCTCTTTAAAGTCTATCATCCAGAAGCACACAGGATGAGCAGATAATTTGTTAAGAAAAATAGTTGTAGAGGCAAAGCGGGTCATATAACAAAGACGAATTTTAGAGGGAAGCCAAACTGCAGAGTACTTTCCTCAATTTTCAAAGATCTCTGTGTAATTGCATAATTGATATAAAAATAGCTATGAACAACTGCACCACTGTTTATTAATGGTGGTGATTATCGTGTTTTAAATGACAGTTATGGCACTATCTTAATATAGCTGTCTCATAACAAGTTGAATGAAATTAATATCACCCATCCCTCTCCCCCCCCCACACACACCAGCACACACACAGAGGGGATGAAACCCAAGTGCACAAGTCTCAGTAGCAAACCAAATTGTCCTGCTATATTTGCCTGAAAACAAGCATGCTGTGCTATATGGGCCCATTCTGTTGGCTGCTAAGACACATATACACACACATACACCCCAAGGTGGGGAAGAATCCTGAAGACAAGTTCTTTTCAAACTGAATATCTGACCTTGTCAGCTCCTACTGCTAGGCCTAAATCCCAGCACTTCCATCAGCATGTCTCTAACAATATAGAGATCAGCGCCTTGATCTGTGGACGTGATTTATACAAACAATATAGCTACACATAAGATGTGTAAATGTGTGTTTGATAAGCATAGAAATGTTTACACTGGAAGACAGGAAGAATCAAACAACAATAACAAAAAACCTCAAAACTAAAAATCCAAACACTTATTTTAAAAGACTTGGGATACCAACTGTTTTCTGGTTGAAAAATAAAAGTTATATGACTTAAATGAGCTCTTGAAATAATATTTCTGCATTTTCTGAAGTCTGTGCACATCAGCACTCTAACCCTAATGTTAGAAATTTCATTTACATGAAGATTAAGATGAATTATAATGGGAAGAAAAATGTAAAAACATGGAAGACTTTCACATGTTTTAGAGATTGTAAAATTGATAAATGTTCCCGTTTCCTTCAAGGATGGTATCTGTTCATGTGCAGTTCAAAGAATTTCAGTTTGGTAAAATGAAGTTGTTAGTACACTGCACGTGTGCACATATATCTGAAAAAATAACTTCCTTGATCAAAAGGAACTTCTCCAACTGAAATTCATTCACAATGAATTCTTAGAAAGAAGCTTGCATGCCTTTTCATGATTGGAAGGATATCACAGTGTTGATTCTATATACAAAGTAGGATCTATTCCAGTAGACTCGAGTAAAATAATTCACATATGGAGAATAGTTCATTTTGATTTCATGACAAAATCGTCCATATTTTGAATAGGCATAGTTGTCGCTTTCTTCACAAACCACCTGTCAGAAAGAAGAAGACCTAATTAAAATATTGAAGGTAAGTGGTTACAGAATGTAATTCTGTACATTTAATTTACTTTGGTATTCTGCAAATTTCATTTATGATAGACATTCAATTTCCATGGTGTATGAATCCGATAAGCTGAAAACACATTCCCTAATAATTTGTTTAAACACCTAAACAGCCTTAGTGAATTAAGCCTTTTGTCAGGACAACAAACATCAAACCCAGTGTACTTCATTCATATAATAAAGAACAACAGCAGTGGAAATCACCCCCTTGCCCTGTTTACTCAGTAGTTCAAATATGACCTGCACAGAACATACCATCGCAAAGGGAAGTCTCAATTACCTTTTCCAAGCCAAGTAAGTTTGACATAATAAAGACCAAAGACACACACACTTATCACCCTACAAATTACAACTAATTGACTTGGAAGCAAATGATTTGTGTGTTTGAGCAGCTACTGTCTGATACCCTTGAAGAAATTCCTTCATTATTCCTTCTGATTGCACAAATTTACATAGTTTTAAAAAAAAGCGGTAGGACAAATTCATGAAGAAAAATCCATCAGGGCAATAAAGATAATTCCTCTGTAATGTTACAGTCCATCAGCAGCAGACCACTGGAAAACATTTGTCTTTCCTTATCAATCCTATGTTCTCAGCCACTGTCAGAAACCAGATACTGGTCTAGGACTACAGGACACAGTACAAGCTAGAATGTAATACTGATCTTCTTAACAGCCATTTGGAAAACACATCCACAGTCCTGTCAGCATAACAACCCATCCAGTCTTACTCTGGGAATAAGTAAATGCTGCAGTCTCCAAATACATATGCATTGGTTTGGAAAATCTTGATAATCTTTCAATGTTACTTAGACTATTTCTGTTAGCAAGCAAACTAAGAGTTTTTTTAAAAAAACTTCCTGAGACAACACACTATATCAACTTTCCAGAACATACTGTGTCAATTTTCTGAAAAAAACCCCCAACAAACCCAACTTTATTCTTGTTGGTCATTCCCATACTTGTCCTGCAACTACCATTTTAGCTTTCAAGTCCATATGGACTCAGCTACAGACAAGAAGCGTAAATGATGTTCATTGCTAGCCAACCAACCTCTTTCTAAAAATACTGAACAGTCAGTTGTCTACAATTTAAATATATATAGCAGTTATTTCATTACATATTTGGATTGCAGACATTCCACAGATTTTAACAGAAAATCTCACCATGAGCCTCCTTTTCACCTTCTTAGTCTCTCCACTATAAATAGGATAAATTCTTGTCATTTTTGACAATTCTAATTACACAGAAATAGAGAAATGACTGATTTTGTGTACTGCCAACACTGTGTGTGGCATTTATCAAAGACAGGCTCCTTGGATTTGAAAGGTTTTTTTTCCCTTTGATTGATATCATCATTGAGAGCAACAACTGTTCTGAAAAGTACTGGGAGGTGTTCCTTCCAGTGTTAGGAATTAAAAAAGGAAGAAACTCTTCCTGATACATAAATCAAACAAAATTTAGAAACCTGACAGTAAAACTGTGCTGCTGAAGTTAGGATTATCAGGTTTATGTGCAAGAAAGAAGCACGCAGGAAGCATGGAGAGGAGAGCTGCAGGGGCAGGAGGGCATGGAATCCTGACATTGTGGTTAATTGCTCCAGAGGACATCCTAAGTGTGAAGATACTCATGCAAACACAGACCTGAGAAGAAACTGAGAGATAACATGCTGATTATCAATGATGGAGGTGATTCAAACACACACACTCTAGTTACGGTACAGTACATTGGATACAACATGGAATAATCACAGCACTCATGACTTTAGCTGCAAGCCAAGGAAAGAAAAAGAATAGATTTCAGAAATTGTAAAGAAGCTAACAAAAAAATTGAGACAATATCCTTCACGGATAAACTGGTCAGGAGATCTAGAAGTGAAACTTACACCACTTGTAGATTCCTGGGGAAATTAGAGAGTAATCCCTTAATCACATACCACTCCTATAATTACTCCCTCTAAACAAAGCAGCTACAGGAATAAAATGTTTGCATTACAAGTTCTTTTGAAATGTGTTTCACATTTTTGAAATGTGTTGATAAAATAACCAACTTAGATGGACAGCTTGGATTCTTTCCCCAAGAATGGAATATAGGACTATATACAAGAAACATATGTATCCTCTCCATTAAAGAAAATCCTCCCCATTGAAGAAAAAGGACTGAAACCAAGGATTCACTTGGTATAGCTAATACACACTAGACTGTAATGTCAAATAGATGCTTAAGTTCTTTTTTAGTCAGGAAACCAACTAAATGAAGCTAACATGTGATTGTTCAGAAGTAACTGGTGTCTCTGTCTCTCCTGTTGACTTGAGAATGAGCAATGAAACCCTAAGAGAGTTTAAGGCCATTCCTGCCTCTGTAAAGTCAAAATTTTTGATGGATTCCCAAGAAGCAGATGAACAAGTGGTAATGAGATTACTCCATGAATCCCGTCTCATTCCCTACTTCAGCAGTAAGAGCAGCACTATCAGCATTCCAAACAGGCAAAACATGGCAATGACTGAAGCAACACTCACGGTAGACTTTTTCAACCAATCTTTCCACCAGATGTGGTTCAAACTACCTGTTGGGGTGCTAACCTATGTGCAAGGCTGAACTGAATAGACTTGTAACCCCATCAGTACCAAACAGGCTATACTGAATTAAATGGCTGGTCCTCATCCCAGACAGGGTTTTAGAAGGACTGAGTTTATCCATTTTAAAATTTCATCTTTGAAGCTGGTAAAGAATGCCTCCTGAGGAAGGACTTTACTGCTTCTATAATAACAATAACCTCTTCAGGAATTAGTCTGTAACATTTATATATAGTTAAATGGCATGTGATGACTGGCAAAAAAGCAGCACAGCTAGACATTCATATATTGGGAGGAATTAGGGCAGTTAAATAACAGTATTGGATAACAAGTGTAAGAAACAGACCACTCAAAACTTAATTGATCATTTTTTTAAATTAATAGGTCTTTGTCTACATGTCAATGACAATCAGAAAAATAAGATCAGCATTGTAAGATTTTTTAAATTATATATGCATTCAAACATTCATTTTTTCTCACTGTTACTTACATGACCATTAGCAATATCCAACAGATCTTTAACTCTACATCCTCTTACAGGTCCCACTTCATTGCAAATTGAATCTTCAATAACCAGAAAATTGGCTTTGTAGGATGTGAGTATCTTATAAATGTCCTCTGCTGACCTCTTTGAATAGATCTGATAAATCTATAAATTAAAAAAACATGTTCATGCAATGCAAAAATCAGTGATAAATACTGAGACACACAGGCACACATGACAATGACTTATCTACAGTAACAAACTATATGTACACAGCAACCTATAAAACGTTTGGTTTTAAAATCTCTGAAACAGGTGAGGTAATGGCCAGCTGAATGGGAAGTATTTGTCTCTGCTGATGGCAAGTTCTCATCTTACATACTCTGAGTGACCTGAAAGGTCTTCAGAAATAGTATTTTCATATTTTTTCCTGTCCAGATGAAGCACTGATAATCTACTTGATGCTCATTTCCATTTCTGCTGGACTCCTATATCCTCCTTCCTTCTAATACATTTGATTTGTTTTTCATTATATTTGGGTGAAGAGGAAGACAGTTCCTGTGAGATGCCACTACAGATTCAGACTGCAGACATTCCACAGATTGGATACCAATCCGATTTCAATTGGATACTCACGTTCTCATTTCTTTTCAGAAGATCATCATCATTATACAAAGGCAAGCTCGACACCATCCATCCAGTGCAGAGCTTAATCACAGCCATGAGCTGTGGGCTGCCTGCAAACACTGCAGCCACAGGAGCCTGTCGTCTGCAAAAGCAACACCAACATACACATCTGAGTACAGCATGCATTTCTCAAAACCATGTTCTTAACTTTATACCCTGTGGGATCTTTTAAGGTGCTGCAATATGAACTGGACTATATGGAGGCATCAGTGGGGGTCTAATTACAGCTGATGTTAATGCAGCTCACACCTGCAGCCATATGGAATTTGAAAGGAAGGGCTCCTGCTGGGGCAAGGACTGATGGCTGTTCTCCCCCTCCTTGCAATCCATGGAGCACCATTCAGAGTGGTCCTGGAAAGGATCCAAGTACTGCTTTTCTGAATGGCTGCTGACTTGTGACAAAACAAGCTTGCAAGGGAGGGTGGGTAGAAGGAGAAACATGATGTTATCTTGTACAGGCAAGATTTCTGATTATTTTCACTTGATCTCTAGAACCATGCATTTTGTAATCTATGAGAAAATAATGTCATCATACAGAATAATGTCTACAGTAATTAACTGTGTTTCTGGGTTTAGTTTAATTCTTGGACTACTTGTATTCCTGTATTAGTGAGAGAAAACACTCATTGTCACACTTTTTTACAGACTTTTGGCAACTTCTCTTGCAGAGAAAGTCGAAATAAATTCATATTATCAAAGAGAAAATTTTAAGAAAATATACTGTACTGATGACATTGAATTAAAATTCCACTACAGATAGCTGAGTATATCCTTAAGGAAAAAAAAAGACATTATTTTCTTTAAAAATATGAACAGCTGCTATAAATAAAGGTAATAAAATTGCTCTTAGGTGAGTGAATCTCAATGCAATTTGCCATGATTAATTATGTACTTTGAGACTAATAAATGGAGACTAACATAAAAGCCATTAGGTACTTGGCATTATTCCACTTGCTGCCTTGAAGAGCTACAGCAGTGACAAACAACATACACAACCAGCAACAGCAAGAAGAAATTGGCTGGAACACTGTAATTACCAGCCTTGCCTTTTCTGAAGATGAACAGGTTGACATTAAAGACTACATAAATACAGAAAATAATATTCTAAAAAAATACAGTTAAAGGTAAATTATCCAAACACAAGGGATCTAATTTTCAGAGAAGTGCAGTTCCTAATGGCATAGTTCAAAGTTAGATTGAATGTGACCACAATGCAATTCTGAATCTTCTGGTGAGAAGAAAAACACATCTGTGAAAATAACTTGACTTGCAATGTATATGCTCAGTACAAACTAGATAACACAGCTCAGTTCTTGCTGTGCCCTTCCTGGCACACAGGAAAGAACCCTTCCATCATCCTGGGCACAGGGGAAGACTGCATCATACATGTTCATCTTCAAGTATCTTGACAAAGTCTCTAAATCCTCACATTCAGGCATTTCATTTTACTGGCTCATGCACATAAAACTGCAGTGTTTCTGTCCCTTGCTGGTATTTCAATCAACATGAAGCCTCTAAGCTAAAGAAAAGTTAGCCTGCAAAGAACCAAGTACTAAGATGTCCACCTGCTTTTGGAAATTAGGTCTCACAATGATATTGAACACGATTTGCTTGCGTGTTTCGGGATCTTCTCTTGTAGTCAATGATAAACTCTGGTTTCTTTTCATGGGAATAATACCAAACTTAAAATACATATTTCTCTCCCCATCTGGATTGATAGAGGTAGAGAGATAAAAATACCCTGACAAAAAGCTGTAAAATGGAAATGTAGGTCTTCATGCTTACTTTATCCATGTCATCAGTTCTACTGTATCAGGATCATAGAATTCTTGCAGTTCTGTAAGCTCTGTCATTATCCTAGGGAAAAACTGATGGAAATATTTTTGGTTACTTACAGCTAGAAAAAAATACCTGTAGAACATCTCATTATATTAAAGCCTCAAGCGACACAACCGAAATGAGTTTCAACTGAGTTTTCCCTCCTGAATAGTACTTTTGTTTGAATATTTTGCAAAACTTATATATTTACCTGACAGCAGGAGACCCTCTCCAAAATGTTAAACACAAGTACTCATTTCTCTCTCTTTTATTAGAATATTTGTGATTAAAAATATATAAACACACAGAGAGCAACAACATTCATCAACGTGAAGTGGCCTTAAATGCACTAAAACCATAGGTCAGGTTGTCATACGCAAATGCATATAAATAACAGCACTGAACCAAGCAAATGATAAATCTCTCATGGTAAACCTTCCTAAGCAGGAGGACTGTTGTGACTTGATGGAATGGTGTCACAAAAAAAGAGGAGAGGAGAGAAGAAATTTCCTAGAAGGGCCCTGGTAATCTGCCCTGGACCTCCCGTAGTGAAGAAAAGTACACTATATTGTATGAAGTAGGATATCTCAGTTTATTCTCTTGAAAAACATGTTTGGAAAAGGAGGGATTCTGTGAAGTGAGACAAAATGCCGTCTCTTTTAAACCAGACCAGATTTCAACCCTGCACACCATGGCTTCCCGATCCTGTTAGGTTTGAGGGACAAAGGAACAACAGGTCCTTTATTAAGGTGGGTGGTTTTGTCAGTCCTTGAGCCATTTGGAGCATAGCTGGAAGCTGTCGAGCCGTGAGGGGCTGGAGCATGTATGTGTACATGCTGTTGTAAATGCCAAGTGGAAACTACCCGCTGTCAGCCCTTTTGGAAAATATGGATAAAGTTTACAGGTTATGCCAGACTAAAGGGTCAACTTAATTTGGGACAGGCACAGTGGGCAGACAGTTGGAAGTGGGAGCCTGCTTTTAACTGAGGAGTTTCCACCGCCACTACCTGGACAACTCAGCTGTCAAGTGACATCAGTCTACAATCAGACATGTTAGGGTTGCACAAGACCAGCTGCCATATGTTTGTGTCAGGGCTGAAAGCTGTAGCACTAATGTTATACATGCACCTGAACTATTCCCAGATGGACAGAAAGAGAATCGCTACTGCCACCGCAAGGGGAACCTGCTTCACTCATCAACCACAGCCCCTGGAAAAAACTGGTTAGAGGAGGGACTATGCCAGACTGAGTCAGCAGGCAGCCAAGCAGAAAGATGCCGAGCTGTGCACTGAGACATTTATAACCACAGCAACAGATCAGGAGTCGCAAGACATTCGTGCTGTTCCGTTGCTACTAATCAAGGTTTCCAAGCCCTGGGATGAGTTATGAAAACCTAGAGAGCAAACTGTTCACCACTGCTTAAAAGCAGAACTTAGATCTCCAAGGGATGAAGCCCTCTAGAGTTCAAACACCCACACTGCTTTCATTAAAACATTCTGAAAAAGAGTTATTTGGTCAACTAAACTAGCTTCGTCTGTTTCACAACTCTATTGAGCAACCATAGCTTTTTTCAGGAGAATATCTATTGCTCCATTGAAAATGTGTAAAAAGTCAGGTTACACTGCAAACAAATTTTCTATGATAAGATAGATGTTACAAAACCTGTTCAAATATTGTTGGTCAAGACTGGCTTCTATATTTGAATTCTTATGAAACTATTCACACTCACTATTTTGAAGCTGTGCCAGTGTAGCAGAGGGTTACACATTATGGAATGTTTCCCATGTTTTTCGCACTTAGAGAAGTTTAAGAAATAATTTCCAAATACTCTCCTCACAGTCTATCTGTGACCTGCAATAAAGAACTAAGTATCTATTTTAAACATGGACACATCTCTAGCTTTCCTTCCCTGTATTGTAGTATATACACACCTCTACACAGTGCTTTGCACAAAGGATTTAACTCCATCACAGTTTGATGGGAACTTTTCAAAATGATTGTTTGCATATGGCCTCCCATAATTTTATTTCATCTAAGCTCAGCCTCCTCACTAAAACCAAGACTGGGGCAACATAGTTTTCAATATCCTGAGTTTTTATTAGCAGTATTTTGTTTCTTGAGTCAGTCTATATATTCAAAGCATAATAGCTGAATATAATAAAGTCTTCATTTAAATTTAACTCTTACTACAATAAATAGTCATTAACAAATTAAATTCTCCAAGACCTCACACTGAAAAAAATAGTTTTATTTAAAAACAAAACACATTTTCAGTGCATGACATTTTCAGTTTCAACACATGTATTTCATTTCACCATATTTTACGTGCTCATCATTTTGACTCTTACTGTGCCTACATATAAAAAAACCTAAATTCACAAAGGTACTTTTCTTACCTCTTTCCACAAGCTGAATCCAATTATTGTGGGAACTGCCATACTCAGAATAAGAGCCTAGAAAGAACATGTTAGAAGAAATGGATTATGCACCATTCTCCAGCCTTGAGGTGTCCATTGATTGTACTCACACAGTGAACAACACTTATGCCTGAAACCTTAGAGTGACAGTAGGTGAAACTTTGTGTTTTTTTTACCAGGCAAAAAATTTCTCTGCAAACAAGAATTTGCTTAATTTACCATACAAGAATTCATTTGACCTATGATAACTTTACCATTAACTTTAGGGATGGCTAATTACTACTCAAAGATGATGCGATGTGCATATGATGTAGGGAACAGAAGAAGTTAAACACCTGACATTCAAACGCAATGAGAAAATCTGACACAGGAAAAAAAACCCTAAGCACTTCAAATCACTGCTCTTGCTGAGGCTTTAGTTCAGATTAAAACCCAGAAAGTCATTTTTCAGCACACCATCATTCTACATCATATAATTTTTGCTTTGCAAAAAGGTGACAATAGCTTGTATGGTACAGGAAGCATTTGCTAAGGAATGCATAAAAGGCATTGCCCTGACAATAAGCTACTAACACACCTACTGTGTTAACAGTAAACAAGCGGGTCAATATAACAGAACACCTAGGGTATATAAAAGAATGTGCTTACCGTGTACATGAACACACTGGTACTCCTTGATTGAAAGAACACTGTCAGTGTTTTGGATGTAACAGTGTACGGCATGTTCACAAGAGACATAACAAACCTCCATATATATTTATTCCTACAAACTTCTTGAATTTAAGGTAAGTAATATCCTATCCTGATTTTATAAATAAGACTAATGCATAAAGCTGTTAAAAATCACACAAAGCAACTATTGTCATATTGAGAGTAAAGCTAGGGCTGGAAGTGGGTGAATCGTTTGCACAGTAACACAAGCTCATCTTCAGTCACACCACTTTTCTGCAATGGCCATATGTGAACAAATTTTATGCAAAGGAATCCCACTTACTATTCCTCAGGAAGCAGTTTTGCTCTCAGCAAGTGAATACACCTTAGTACCACATTTTGAGACTCATTTCTTAGTGAAACAAGGCTTGTACCAAGGCTTGTAGCATGCTTGCCTGCACACCTGTACTTTTTCTCCTGTGTTTCTCCTAAAAAGCACACGACTTTCTTGGCCAGTCTCGGCTAGGTATGACAGAGGGATCGAGGTCTCAAAGATTTGTTAAAAGAAATTAAAGAGATGAGTGAAAGGAAGATGATGACAGCTCTGCTTCTTATGAGAAAAGGCTGCAGTGTGAATGGAATGTTATCACCAGTTACCAGAGAACATGTGCAAGAGTGATATTAAGAATGAAAGACACAGAAAAAGCAGACTCTATGAGATTCACTGCTCAGAGAACCACCTGTTCTTTTAGTGGGTTCCTCTTCAGGTCATAGTAATTGTTGTTTGTAAAGCTATATGCTTGATAGCTGTATTTTCCAAGACATTGGCAACAGCAACTCACCAGCAGTATCGGGTGCACAGCCTTCAGTCGAAGCCACTTGAAAAGTGTCATCCAAAGCTCAGGAGAGCACACCCCAAATGCAGCAAGCATGCAAACATAAGGTGTCCAAAGATATTTCATTCTGAAAAACACTGCAATAACTTAGTTGGGACTCTGTGCCTGCCTCTGTACTCAAGCAATTTATAAAAACATTCATATTTTTTTCACATGTCAAACACAATCTGCATGTTCAAGAAATCTGAGGGATGCCACTGAAGGGTAAACTAGGAAATCCCTAGCAGAAGAGCAGGCATCTGATTATCTGCTGAGAGATGGAGGAGCAAGACCAAGGTAAAAGATGAGAAAATCTTTCACAGAGTTCAGGGGAGGATGAAAGAAAAACAAAGAGAATAGTGAAGTCACATGGCTGCAGTGGTTTTCCAGCCAGGAAAGGATAAAAAGCACCTATTCAGAAAAGCTGTACAGACAATGTACTATAAGAGCTCCTGAAGAAAGGAAAATATTTAATAAACAATTTATTATTTGCTAGTGTTGTCTGCCTCTTAAAGGTACACTAGTTAACTTAACTACATAACACAAAAGCCTGCTCACTTTAAGAATTTAGATTTTAGAATGATGAGTGTTATACAACTACAGGCCTCACATCTTCAAGTTGATTAAATTGAGAGACAAGATTAGAACAATAATGTCTTCCAAACATCAGCTTCTGCAGCTTTAAGAACTAACACAATACTTTTGAAATTAATTTTACCACTGCTTTAACATGTCAAGCAAAGGTATACTTTGTGGTAGCCTACACACAGGAAGATGGATAAGAAATCTTCCACTATTCCAGCACTACTCTGTTCATGAAAACACTACACAAGATCTTGCTGGAACACAATATTAAAATAATTATAGCACATTCTACACTGAAATACCATAAAGAAAGTGATTAAAATGTGATTAAATTAATGGATTTGGGCGGCATTAAAGCTTGGAAAACATTTAAAGAGTCTAAGCACAATTTTTCACATAACTGTACCCAATTTATAATCAAAATTATCTTTGATTGCTCCTCTACTAACTAGCACCACTCTACGCCAAAATTGTTTCTGAAAAAGAGTAATTGCAACAGGGTGAGTGGTGTACCATGTCCAGTTTGGAACTCTCTGTTGCTTTCAAAAGAGATACAACAAAATCAGACTTACCCTTCCAAACACATTGCTAGACAACCCAGCAAAATTGTGTGAATTACATGATAAACTATTTCTGGCCTCTCTCCAATTCGACCATCCTCAAGTTTAACTGTCTCTTTCAGTGGTTCACCACTGCAGGTGGAGAAAACGAGATATCACTTAATTCAGACATTACCTGAGCAGTTACATCATTCATGTTCTAACCATTGAGTTTCAAGTAAGGCTAGGATCTACAGTTGACATTCAAGGTCTGTAAACAGACAGCTCCACTACCCCTTCCCTCAAGGGAACTGTGGATCACTGTGAAACTAAAACCAATTGAGTCAGTTTTACTTTAGCTCTGTTCTGAGCAGCAAAGGCTGATGGACCTTATCACAGTGAACTAGCATTTGAAAAAATAAACAGTGAAGCACCAGAAATCCAAAATCCTCTCAACTCCATCCATATCATCCTTCTCAGCATGTAAAGTTGAAAAAAAACCCAAATCAAAAAACCCAAACCCAAAACTGAAAAACAAATTCTGGCAACAATCAAGTAACTTTGCTTTTGGAAGGAGAAAAATATATGTGTGTGTATATATATATATACACATACAAAGATGTAACATCTTTCTCTCTGGTAATGGGAAGAGACACAAACATATCACAAAATATTGGCCAGAACTCTGCAGAAATTGCATGTACAGGGAAACAAACCAATGACAACTCCTTGTCCTGACTGAAAGGATGCTCAAGAAGGTCCTCACCAAAGAACTGTTCTTTAGGAGGCTCTGGTGGGCCTTCCCACTGGTGCTCACACCCTGAACAAGCTCAATGGTACAACAATTTTTGGAGCAACAAATATGATGACCATTCCCGTAGATATCCCTGAAGCTATTAACTTGTTTTTCAGTATAAATAAGTTACTTACCAAATTCTCCTAAAAATGACCTGAGTTACAGAAAAAAGGCATATAATTAATACTAAAATATAAAAAGGCAACAGTGATGACTGTGTTAGTCGCAAAAAAAAGTCTTGGGAAGGTGCCTGAAGAGATTCTTGACAGAGGAGCCAATTCATCGTAAAATTCCTAGTAAGGCAAAAACATCCCATTAAAGACAATAACAACTGCCACAGATTAGGAAAAAAAAACCCAAATCAGCACACAACCAATCATAGTTTAACCTACTCAAGTAATTGGAAACAATTTGAAATTAATCTTTGAAAAGTTATATTTTTATCATTTGAAATTGCTGTACAAGTACTTCAGAGTAACTGTCAAAAGCTTATCTTCCCAAAAATTATCTGGGATGTGAAGAGACCAGGCTACAACTCATTTATATCACAGATGCCCAAACTCCCATATAACTCTGGTATTAAGACCACAAAGCACTTTGTTGTCAGAGCGGATTAAGATTTTAGAGATATTGATGCAAGAGGGTATGCTTGTCCTCATTCCAAACAAGGAGATGAAGAAGGGAAAGTGGTCATCTGAGATCACAAACAAGCCTGAGGCACTGCCAAGGACAGAATCTCTAATGCTGAAATTCTAGTTCTGTAGCCAAACTCATTTGATCATTCTTTTTTCTCAATTAACAAGCAGAAAGATTATATGCTCTGCAAGAAGCACTATCAGTGTGTATTCTCAACTGGAACTGGTGCAGTGCATGCATTCTTGTCTTACTTTGTTTTGCTTTTCTCCTTGTTTTCTTTTTATTTTCCCCCAAGGGAAGACTAGAGGACTGAACCATTTTCATTTGGATGTAATTAATTTAAAGATTAACACCTGGGCATGTCCAAACTGGCCTTAAAAGACAGATCTTGAAACTCCTGTGCAGCAAACCATGATTTCAATCCACAGTTACACAGTGTTCTAGGCCTAATTGCACCCATTTTGTCTCAATCTCTGGCTTCACTGCAGAGTTTTTGACAGCCTGAAAAGTGACATGTAGCAAGTCCCTGGGGGGAAAAAAAAGAAAATCTGTAATACCTGGTAATTGAATCAACTGAATTTCTGATCAGAAGTCCCTTCTTTTCTTGCAAAACACTTTAAGAATGTGTGTGTTGAACAATGCAACTTAGTCAACGTCACTACATCTTGTCTTCCAAACATTCCCCAACAATTTCAGTTCAATTTTCACTTTTCACTTCTTCTGCTGAAAGGCTGTGAAGCAGTTTTGTAAGAGAGATGCAGTTCCTAGGAGAGAGCTCCAATTCCTGCACAGAATTGCAAGTCTTGGAATGGGTCCAAGAGGTGTCTTAGTCCTTACTAATACCCCATCGGAAGATTTCCAGAAAATCTGTAGCCATGATGTCTTCTTATAGGTCAACATTCAACTCTTTTACAGATGCCAACAGTTTTTCCTAGAATCACAATTCTCTCTGACTTTTAAGGTGTCCCTTGTCCTAATTTTATCTGAAACATACAGGGTGGGTTTTGGGGGTACCCCACAACCCACATCTGTTTGGAGAGAGTTTTGATAGTTCATGATCTCTTTTCAGAGCCTTTTCTCTTCCAGGATATAAAAAGCAGGCACTGCCACCTTTACCCTATTGACTTTGCTCTCAAGTCTTATTAGAAACACTAGACAGGGTACTGAAAGTTTTCACTCTTGAACACCACAAGAGAAGAAAAATCCATGAAATGCTTTCACCCTAAGGCATGAAAAATACTGAGGCACCTAATAAATCTCAAAATCCTAAGTAAATTCTGTATATGCATATTTTTTAATTCAATATCAAAACCAGGCAACAAGCAGAAATTGTTTTCCTAGCTCCTTTATAAAACTCTCACAAACCACTGAAATATTACACTTCTCAGAGCAGTTTCAGATGTTTGGATATCTTGGGAAATGTAAGAGTTCAAAAAAACTTACTGAGTTGTGTTTAAGCCAAGTTTCACTTCAATGAACTTCAGCAAATGCTCATTTTCTTTATGAGGAACAAACATCTGAAAATTAATTTAGCAGAGAAAAATGGTATGAAATGCTGGCAGAAGCTTTCACATAGTCATTTAGATTACAAAATGCCAGGAAACAATCAACTATTCAAGATTTAGTTAAAACTAACAAAATGGATTAAGTGTGCCAATTAAGGTATATATAATACTAGTATAGTATTGTAAATCTTCACTCTGGTAAGTCTATCTTTAGTTTCCTTCACAGTATCATTCCCTTTATTTCATTCATGTACCCCAACAGGAGGGCAAGTGAAAAGCTGCCAATAAGTTGGCCAAAGGCTACTGAGCAGCGTAAAAAAGGATCATGAAAAAGTGACACAGACCTACTCCCAAGCAAGCCAAAGAGTGTTGCACTTGGCTCCACTGGAAAACAGGACTGCACCTTAGCAAACATTATTAATTATTAATTATTAACCTTCACATAGATTGTCTGAGCAGCCTTAAGTTCGGCAACTTAACCCATAACTGTAATTTAACTCGCATTTTTCAAGGTCAGGTTTTATTTTCCTGGAGATACAGCATAGCTAGTCAGTCCAAATGACAAGAAAACAACTATATCTGAGCATTCCTCAGACTTCTTAGGGTTCATTGGTTTCTTTACTCTTAAGTTAACACCATTGATTTATACAAGCAAGGTGAGCTTGAGACATAGGAAAAAAGCACAATAAAATATGTAGAAAGACCACAGGCTGCAAGAGGGAATTGCTAATCAAAATACAAGACCAAGCTAAAATCCCACTGTGCAATCTCAACTCCCAGCTGACCACTACCAAAATGAAAGTCTCTGTTCTCATGTTCTCCTTGAAATGTAAATTGAAAATCACTATCTACCTACTTGTTCCTGGCTACTGTGTCTCCACGCACAAGAATACTGTTTAAATTTTCAGACCAGTTTGTAAGGGGCCATCCAAATTATAACAAAGCTCATATATATAAAATAGATAAAGTGTGATTTAAAGACTATTTCTATACTACATTTCAACCCAAAAGATCAAAACTCCAACAAAAAACAGCTGTTTGAGTTAGTAAACTTTTTATACGGATAATATTCATTTCTATTTCTCCTATTTGCTATAATGAAGCTATGAATTATCATATCAATAATAAACATTCCAAAAGATTTTTTCAAGGTAAGTCTGCAACTCTCCACTTAGATTCTAACAATTAAAATCATGTTTCACAGAGGAATCTTACCTTTAGTAAGAAGTTAAGTGTGACTGCTACTGTAAGCACCAAATAAATGTACATTATTTTCAGCAATCTTGACATAAATGTACCTTTTTTCACATTCATCTGCGAAAATATTTTAAGAATGCTGTATCATTTGGAGTTCAGCTTAAATTTTAAAACTATACTTTGAGTTAGAGGGCAGACTAGTTACCTGAAGGCATTTAGAGAGCATTAAAGCTGCTGAGAGACTCAGTAATGGTGACACTAATAAGGCTGAATTTTCAAACTGCAGAAGGTACCCCAAGAAAAGAGAAAACAGGTAGATTTTGTATACTTCATGCACCTGTTGAGGAAAAGAAATAAACTACAATTAAATAAAAATACAGTGGATATACATCTTGCTTTTTAGACCAGTAGCTCATTCCTCTGTTCATCAGGGGACTAATGGATCTTAATTCTCCAGCTCATGAGTTCCATAGGGCTCTGGAAACTATTTCACATCTGAACAATCCTGGTCAGCCTTAGGAACCAGTGCACAATTACTTCACAAGAACTCTGTAAAAATGCCAGAATCAGGAACATTTTACAGTGTCTCCCCATTCTGTAACACCTCGCTTTGATGCAAGAAGCAATAACCACAATGCACCACTAAGAACATGAAATTTGTGTGGCAGAGCTGATACTGCAAACAGGCACTTTCCTTGCCCTCAAAATAACTTATTCATCAATCTGTCTCAGGAATACTCAGACTATTTGATAAGCAGATCTTATAAACTGTGCTACTTGATTCTTCAGACTTTTACCAAAACACACATCTCCCCCCTTATATACCCTGCTTTGAACTACAATAGATCAAACATTTCCCACTGCTGAGGTACAGGATAAAAAAAGCAACTGAAAGAAGAGGTGATGAATTAGGATTGCATGCAACTTGGTATCTAATAAAACTAGAAGGCATACACTTACAAAGGAGCATATACACCACTGCAACAGGCAGAATAAAAATGCCTGATTGTTGCAACATTTCTAAGAATCATTTTACAGAATAAATTCAAAAACTTTCCGGTCTTGAAAAATCAATTGGCCTTCAGCATCTGTCTAGTGTATTTATAGGGTAGGCCAGGGCCAGGGCTAGGGTGAAAAGCAGCTCTTTAACTTCATCAAGCCAACAGAGCATGTTTTTGGGCCTTCCTCCCCCTGCTGTGAATAGGGGAAAGAAAAGAGGCAGCCAGGCCAAAATGGAGTACCATTCATTGCTCTTTTACCTTTCCAAAGATGTTTCAGGTCTCAGAAGCTTTGTTTAGCTTCTGACCCTTTTTTTGAGAAACCTGTCCTGAAAAGAGACTCAGTTTAAAGCTATTTTATTCTTCTGATGGACAGAACATGCACTTCAGCAGTGCCCAGGCTACAAGATACTCATCCCCCAGTCTGAGCCCTGAGCAGTAAGTATGGCAGGCACGTCAGAGGCTGTGTGTAAGTCCCCAGCTGCCAGTAGGTTGAAAAGTTCCCATACCTTCTCTCTCTGTGCCAGAGCAAAGCTGTCCAGTAGGAAAAGAGAAACAGCCTGGACAAACAGGAGATAATGACTGTATTCCCACATCATCATGAAGGTGTATGTTGAAGCATTTACCAAAAGATAACAGAACTTCTAGAGAAAGAAAACAAGAAAAGCATTAATTTTGTACTTAGACATCTCTGTCAGTAAGTAACTGAGAGGTCATTAAAACTTCAACTATGGAAATTAATTACTATTTTAGCAAATAATTAAAATCCTGACTTCAAACATGTCCTCAGATGGAAAAAATAAATTACTGAAACATTCAAAAACATTTAAAGCTAACCAGGAGAAACATCATTGACAGAGAGACAGGGTAAGGAAGTAACGCCCACCTTCTCCAAGCAACCGGAAGAGCAACAAAATAGTTTACATAGTGAAAAAAAAATCTGCATAGGTTTATTTAAAAAGGACAGCACAGCTCATTGCCACACTGTTCTCTCTGAACCCTCATGGGGGCATAGCAAGGGAGGGCTTAGCAAAAACTGCACATGCCATGTGAAATCCAAGTGGCTTTTTTGAAAAGAAAAAACCAAAACATCTACTGTTTTCTGCCTAGAAGGGCAACAGTGACAGAGGTAACTACCCTAGAGCACAGTTCTACCAGCAACTCTTCATTAAGAAATTACTTTTGCTTTACCTCAGCAGAACAATTTAGGTTTTTTTTCAAATAGCCTGTGAGAGCTGCTACTTGACATGCAAAATATGGCAAAGCCCAATTTTCCCTTGATGGTATGGAGTAATCAATTCTTGTTGTATCTGTCCTAGAATAAAGTACAGAGAAACAAAATTATTAAAATATTTATGGAACAACAAGATCAAGGAGAGCCTAAGCATTTTAGCTACCAGTGTGGCCTTGTAAGCAAACTATTCCTCTTTTTGGTGTAAAGTAACAGACACAATTTCACTGTTGAGGTCACAAATGTAATAACAGCACGGAAAGCCCAATCCCTACTCATCTATTCAACAGGTCTCTTTATTAGGTGGCATTTGTAAGGCTGAATTTAAAAAGCATCTGCCTCCATCCAGCCTTTTCTGACCTGCCTCAACACTGTGCAAGTGGATTGTCACACACTGCTTCTGCCAACCTGCACAGGGACAACAGAGCCCTCTTGGGCCACGAGCAGTGCTAAACGCTCTTATGTCCCCAGGCAGGGGACTGCTGTCCTGGCAGCAGCTTTTCACGTAACAGTGAAAATCAGCTCAGAGCTGAGAGAAAAGATTCCTTTCAGTTCTCGTAGAGTATATTTTAAACAAGTCATTTAGATGGTTGAGCACAACACAGAATAAAAACTGGGGCTCCCTCGTAGCAGCAGCAGCGGCAGCAGCAATTTTTTCTACAGGGAAAATTCTGCCCAGCAAAACAAGAGATTAAAGACGGATGGGGAGCATGCAGGGTTTTCTCATGGAATGACTTGACAGTATCCACGCAATTAGAGGTGTAGGTGAAAGTTTTAAAAAGTGCTGGAGTGACTTAGAAGCACAAGTCACGGTTTCAAATGTGATCAAAGGCATCAGTCTCAGAGGTACATAGTCTTCTTTGTGTCTACTATGCCTTTAAAAAGTAGCCTTAAGCTCCTTTATAATTTAGATACTTGAAAGCATCACCTTTCATTTTTTCCTCTGATGCCTCTTACAGAGGTGTATTTGGAGCTTTTTCAACTACTAGATCATTCACTTTGTTAACACTGCTTAATCTTCTTGCCTGTTGAAAAAAATTAGACTTATTCACCATTTTTTCTACTTTCCACTGTTCACACCAGCTTGAACAGTATTTTTAGCTACAAACCACAGATTGGGTCATGATGACTTCACACTCCTAGAAGATGCTTCCCAACAGTTTAACTTTAAGGATATCTAAAGAAATATCTAAAGATATCTCAAGAAATCTGTAACATTTTGCTCCTCCATAGATTTTTTTTATTTCAACTGCTCTCAAGTTCACAGGAAGCCCTGTAGCTACTTGGTGACAAACCAGGAGCCTGAATGCAGGTTCTCATTGCCCAAATGAGGCTCTCTATCATAAGGGGTGCTTCATAAGGGGAAGGGACATTTTCTTCCAAGAGAATTGTTTTAAAGTGAAAAAATCCTGAGGTCAAGATCATCTAAGAAGATTCCACTTTGCAGAAAAACCCACTACAAAAAGAAGATTAAAAAAATCAAATATTCTTTACATGAAAAAGGCACTTGATCATTTCCTTCTAAGCAACGGGACAATTGTCACAATGTTTAGAGCTGGCCAGAGAGAGCCATTCTGTTTACAGCTGTTTGGGACATTTGTTTTCGTTCTTCACCAGCACAAAGCCAAAACCTGGAATGTCTTTGAAAAATGACATCGTGTGTGCATACTCCCGTATTCACACACATACATAAAGACAGTTAAACTGGCAGCCTGGATGGTTTGGACAACATTAATCAAATCATCACGAGAATCAATGAATCTCTCGAAAATGTTTCGTGTTCAGCATAAGATCTTGCTCTCACAATGAGAATACAAAGCTTAATAGAAAGCATTTCAATCCACTCTAATATTTTAAATGCCTTATTGACAAACTAGATTGTATAAAGATGTTTTTCTTACCTGTTAATAATGAACCATGCTACAGTCAGCATTCCTGCCAGCCAAGTCCCACTCATAACCCAACTGGTTACAAACAATGCAGTCACATAAATTCCCTGCAGTCCAAAAACTATACCAATGTAGAAATACACTGGTTCAATAACTTCCTGAAATTACAAATAAAAATGAAGAGACATAGTGGCAACTGAGCTGAAGCTGGAAATGATTACTATTTACTATTTGTAACTGCTAACGGTGTGCTAGGTGCTTTACAAACAGGTAAGAGATGTCTCCTATTCTAGAAAAGTGTTGGGCATGCTTTTATTTGGGGCTCAGGAAGAACAAAGCAGTGTGAATTAAGCACACACATCAGGACTCAGCTTACTAGTGCCATGAATTTTGTATTTGCTTTAGCATGAACACTGTAGGTGTCAGATTTAATAAATCTACACTGCAGTGGGATATAAAGTTCACAGTACTACTAGAAGAAGTTATGGAGGGGAGGAACTTGGAGAAGTAAAGGTGGGGCAAAAATGGTTCCAAAGTAAGTAAATAATCAAAAAAGAAAGATAAATGAGACAACACGAGTGTGCAGCACAAGCAGAACAAAGCCCGAGCAGAGCAGAAATTGACAAAAGCTTTATCTACAGAAGTATTTGTCCCTAGGAGAGTGGGCAGACAGATACCACTGTAACAGACTTCAGTACCCCAAAGGACCTAACTTTCCTGTTTTTAATGGATAGCACAGATATTCCCCACATTGTTAAACAGTCTGCAGAGGCAAAGAATAACAGAAAGGTTTAGCCCAAAATCCTACATCAGAGACTGATCAGAACTGTGGTGAACCTGGACCTGGTGAGAGGCTTAGCTCAACTCATTCAACGGAACATGGATGTTTTGATTGTATACAGCACAGAAAGTCTCATACACACACAGAGACTCAACCATACGGAAAGAACAGAAAGTAGGAGAAATGCACATACTTCACTACCGGATGCTTGATATAAAACACTGGCAATCAACTCTGGGTACAAAGTCATTTGCTGGACTGCATTTATGGTCTTCAGTGATACTGTCCTATTGTTGTGTGTCAACTCATAAACACCTACGGGCACAAAAAAAATACATTATTCTTGGAAACAGTTACTAGTGCTGTTCTTTAAAGAGGCCAAAGTGTATTCAAAGGTAGGGGGGAGCAGATTTGGTCATTAAAGCTACTGACTGATTCACCACACCTAATTTTAAAGCAAGGAGAAATTTCTTGTTAGACGCCATTTCACCCTACTGATCTAGCAACAGAGTTATTGCTCTTTTTTTGTCTAGTCTTTAGATAGAAGGCCCAAAACTGAAGCACAGACTTGCAGTAACATACTGATGCAGTCCTGGAACTACCCACCTACAGATCCCCTTCACAGAAGTTCTTAAGAAGTGAGACAGACCTAACAGGGACGAGCAGGATGTATTAAACCCGTCTCCAGAAGGAGGTCAAGTATGACAGCCTCATCACCCCTTTCAGCCCCGTGTTTTTGAGGCTTCACTAAACACAATACGTCTTTCCACGGAGTTGAGATGAAACTGAAGCTGGCATACTTGAAGGATATATCACTCCAAAATGTTATAATTAAAGACTTGTCAATACTTGGGACAATAGAGGGAAGAGGAAAAACAATCCAAATCACAGTGTAGGGGAGAACAAGAGCCTCAAAACCAACACTACAGCCAAACTAGACAACTGTTTCCAGCTCTGAGCATATCTTGGTGTATGGTCTACAGCTGTAAGCTGAACCAGGTCTTGCAGGACTGAAGAACTGAGTTTGCACAGCTGTGGTACACCCTTGACAACTGAGTTCTCCCATGATAGCTTGTAGACACATACAAGTCTACCTGTTTGCAGGCACAGCACACCTGAATGAGGCAGTCCACCTTCTCACAGCGTGGGCAATATCCCCAGAGATAACCAGGCACTGACTGGACCAAGGACCTGTTATGTTTTGCCGATGCTCTACACATCAGCTGGGAAACTGCCCAACCAATCCAACTACAAAGTTTAACTGGCTTTGCATGAGGCTTCACCAATGGACAGAACTGTGAGATTGGTGAGATGGGGCTGTTCAGTCCCTCTTCTCTCCTCAGCTCCTGCCTTTTCCCCACGCTCACCCCAGGTGTGCTTCTGCACTCCTGGAGCAAACATTCTCCTTCTTTTCATTACATTAGTTTTCTGCTCATTTAGGGACCGAGGGTCAGCGAGTTCCAGAGCCACTGCAGGACAGAGAGCAGGAGTGCAAAGGAAGGAGAGATCATTGTCACCCAGTCTGCTCTCCCTCACTCACTGCTCATCAGCATCGATTCATCACAGCTGACAAGGGGAAAAAATTCTGGGAGGGACAGGATGGACCAGATCAGCATGTAACACAAACTGTTCTACCTTCTGACAGAGGATGGAGAACAGTAACTTTCATGCCCCATTCCAAATTAAATTCAACATAAATTATGTTTTCATGGCACAAAATCCACCACGTAGCATAGGCAAACCCAATGATAACTTTGATACAGGGCAATATGAGAATAATATTAACCCTATTCCAGAGTACTGATTAAAGGCAGTCTGCTGGAATACAGGATAGTTAAATCTGTTTTTTGAAAAGGCACTGAAAAGTTAGGTCAGTATGTTGATTTTAATTAATCTAATATACCTATGCGAGAGTGTAAAATCAGTCTCCCCAGTCTGTAGGAGTTTTTTACTGACTCCAAAAAGGAACAGGGCTTTTCAAAGTTAATAAAACAAGTTAGTTTTGTACCTCTTTCAAAGGAAGGAGCCTTTAGCAGTTCTTTATAGAATGAGTAATAAATGGCACTGTCACCCTGAAATGTAATTTCTCGTTCAAGTTCCTAGAAAAAAAAAATATATTCACCTCCTGCAATCTCTTCCCAGAGAAGATATACATTTTCAGATAGACTTGTTTTGTAATACAGCACATGGTTATGATTCCACTGTACATCTTCAAAGTATTCCACAGCACATTAATCTTCACAGCACTTCTGTCAGGTATATAATGCTCTCCATAACTTGGCAAACATGTTTGGAATCAGAGCAACTCAAATCTACATCCTAGATCCACAGGATCCTTTCATATTCACAAACATGAATTTCATTCAACTTTCCACACTTCACTAAATAATACAGCTCTCAAAAACACCCAAAGAACAAAACTACACTCCCCCACCACCCAAAAAAATAAAACAAACAAACACAAGAAAACCACTCAAAAGCCTCACATTCCTGTTCTTAGCTTCTACAATACCAGTATGCTTCAGTTATTTCTTCAAATTTTAGAAAGGTATTTCAATGATAAAGGGTGGCATGGAAAAATGTACAGAAGCATGACAGGCCAAGACTAGTGTTAGAAAGAGAAACACTGTGAGAGAGGGAAGGAAGGAAGAGAGGGAGAGAGAGAGAAAAAGGGAAGGAAAGAAGGAAAGGCAAGAAAGAAGGAAAGGCAAGAAAGAAGGAAAGGCAAGAAAGAAGGAAAGGCAAGAAAGAAGGAAAGGCAAGAAAGAAGGAAAGGCAAGAAAGAAGAAAAGGCAAGAAAGAAGAAAAGGCAAGAAAGAAGAAAAGGCAAGAAAGCTAGCAAGGAAGAAACTATACAAAGACAGAGGCCCCCGTGGGAGGACATGGGATTCTGTGAGCAAGTAGTTACAGCCTGACATGGATCAGCTTTGATTTCAAGAAGACAATTTGGCTTTTGTTTCAGTAGTTTCACTTTACCTGCCTGCTGGAAAACCAGAACTTCCGTTCATGATAGGTGGAGAGGTACACAGCATACATCATCCCACTCGTGACTGCCGCGAGGCAGCCGAAGAAAAGCTTCGCAAAACGCTGGAGTAACAGGTCTGAAAAGGGACAGTGGGAAAGCTAGAGCAGTCCAGAAGATTTAGAAACAAACAGCATGTCCTGCACGTGACTCATTTCTGAACACCAAGTGAACTTACTGGTATCAGAACTGTCACACCAGCAGCAGCACAAATACATCGAAAACTGGTTTGTTATTCCTGTCCTGCAGTTTTCTTTTCCAGTTGCTATCATTGCTTCACAGGACCCTCTGATAAAATACTCACACATTATACTACAAATTTTCTCTCTATTCCAGCAAGCTTCGTTTTCAAATGAATTCCAAGAAGAAAAAGCATCTTCCAAATAAGCAGATTCTACCCAAAACACCACGATCTCGTTAAAGAAATTAACAGACACAAGTGGAAATACCACATCTGACATTGTTCTTCAGACATTCTATTTCCCATTCTGTCTTTAAATATAAGAAGGAACTAATCTGAATTTTATTAAACTCATTCAACAGGTGCCTACTTCACCTGTAGCTCCCTTTTAACACGGAAGTTTTTGGTAGCTTGGTGAGAACTTGCCTAAAATTGCACCTGGTTTTAGATCTATTTCTTGAAAAGCTGTTAAGGACTTTTTGTCTGTTCTTGTTTCAGTACCATTACTTTATGCCTCTCAGCTTTCCAAACAAAAGATAACTCCAGGAGCAATAAAAGTACTCATTTGTATTAAAATAGTAACAACAGTAAGATTCTTAACTCCTCTCCTTTCCCCCCCACCCCCAGCCTGAAACAGTCCAGGACTACCACTTCACTCTGCAATACACAAAATGCCATTATTAAAGAATTCTAATGTGCATGCCTGTTTGCTCCCGAAACATTAAAAAACCTAATTCAAAATAAGTCTGTTATAAATTACTGTGCTACAAATATCTTCCCATAAAATGTAAATGAATAATGAAAACCAAAAAAATCAAAAGTCAGCTAAAAATTCTGTAACTTACATTTTGGCGACCTTCCCGGCTTTGAGTTTTCTTTGTTTCTCTGCTCTGGAGCCATTTTGTCAGATTCTGTGCAGTTTTGTTTCTTTCTCTGTCGCAGGTCTGCTGCCTCTGAAGACAGAATTTTTTTAATTATTGCAACATGATACCTAAAATTGCACTCTGAGAAATCCACACAGTAGCAGGTAGCAGCCAGTTATTGCTGCTGATTCAATCCCATGAAAGAGATATTTGACAATGACTCAATTAAAGTATGTCATATGCTCAACTAAAATAACAATATAACCATACAGAAATCAATTCCTCTGTTATTCCTTAGAAAAACCAATAGTATTCTCTTGAGTCACACTCAGAAGCCAAACTGGAAGGTGACTGGTTTATACCATGGTGACTGTATTGCACAAATGAAGGACATCTCAGTAGTTTAGAGAAGCTGATGCAGACACTGGGAGAAAGTGGTGCCAATTCCATCCTACTCTCACCCTGGTTTTACACTGCTGTAGGAGTGTTCTAGGCACACTACTGTGAGACAAAAATTGGCCTAGTCCATTAGTTTTAAATTAAGCTACCTGTTATTCATATGGATTTTTTTAAAATCAAAGAAAGTCACTTTTTTCCAGCTTTTTTGAACAAGGCAGATGTATAAATATTTAGTCTAACATATAAACAAAAAGCCTATTTTTCTCAGCCACATAGATCACATCACAAGACCAAGGGCTTTTTCAGCTTTTGTTTTCTGTAAACAGCAGCAGTTTGAAGCTCTGGTCCACTTACTTTACAGTCTGAAAGGTAACAAGGCTAATTCAGAGATTGAAAGTCTACATACTAAAAGATTCATTGCATAAAATATTTTATAATTATCGTATTAGAGATATCCCACAATATTTATGTCATTTCAGAAGGGCGATGAAAAGGTTTCACTGTAACTCACACTCCAGAGCTTTTAGATCTCCTGTTGGAACAACTGTCCAACATGGCTTGAAATTTTGTAGCCACCAATTTCCTCTGATCTTAAAACAGCTCTTTCATAAAGCCCTCCAACTTCAAACCTTCGCATCTCACAACAAAGCTTTTAATTACTCTGGTTGTATAATACTTCAAGTCTAATTCAGTCTACTTTTACTCCAACTATTAGATTTAAAAGCTAAAAACCAGTAATAAAAATATAAATTATTAAAGCAATGCCTGCCTGTATCAGGACACCTGTGTGTTAGCAGAGCAATGCATAAATTATTCTGAGCAAACCAAGATCTCAATGATAACATTTTTCATGGCATGAAAAAACGTCTACCTTCTTAAAAAACACAGGAACCGGAATGATTTTAAACAAAGCAATGTTTAGGGTATTCAGCATCACATTTATCATTATGCCAATCCCAAGGGAAATGCACACCAGTAACACTTCATGGCATGTACATGAGAAGCTAATCAGCAAGGCAAACACCAAGTGCACTGCAATTAAAAATCACTTGCACCACGCAAAATGAACAGGGAGGGAGAAAACCCTACATCACCAGCATGGGCAGAAATGTGCTCGAAAGGACAACTGACTGCCCTTGTCTTCCCAGCTGAGACCAAAGCAGCAGCAATGAGAACAATGGAGGAAAAGGCACTTCTTTTGCTTTCATGGCAGAGAAGTCAGCCACAGTAGAAGTGTAACACACTTTTAAAGTCTAGAGTTAGCAGCAGTAATAGAAAATTCCCAAAGAAAGAACAATTTAAAATTCTAGTTCTGAAACAACTACATCTCAGTCAGCAAATGATCTTCACCTCTGTTTCGAATGCTGGACAACAGATTCCCTCCAAAAAGCATAACAGAAAGATCCAAGTATGTTATTTCTGTTTCATCTGCAGCTGCCTCAAAGAAGGAAAATTTTGTTTTCACTTCTATGAATCCATTAAATGGGATGAAATGAAAGTGAAACAAGGTGACAACTAAAAATTATCTAGAAGGGTAAGACAGAGCTGGAAAGCATTCAGAGAAGGGCCATGAGGATGACCTAGGTTGAGCAATGGTCCCCATACAAGGCACACAGAAGCAAGCTTGAGGATGCCTCAGTCCACAAAAATGGATGACCTACAGGAACATGCCAGATGTCTAGAAGCCAGTGAAGTGCACCAACAGACTGAGTAAAGGGCAGTGATTCACCTTCTTTTCTAATACAAGGAGTTCTCAAACAAACCCAGTGAGTCAGGCTAGAAGGAACCAGCTCATCGCAATTACCTCGGGCACACCACTCCTACCCAAAGAATGAGTGTTCTGTAAACTCACAGTTCACACAGATTCAAGAGAAGACAGACACATTTGTGGGGGACAAGCAACCAAAGATCACTAAACACACAGGAACCACCTCTAGCTCATGAGGTCCCCAGCTAAGAACAGCTGGGAGGCTGAACAGGACATGGGACAGATGTGCATTTGCTTCCTTTGCTCCTGCGTTTCTCTGGGTGCTTGCTGACAGTCATGTTCCTGCTGACTTCCCCAAGAAACATAAATGCTATCTAGCCCCCATATGGGGAGTTAAGACAGAAAAAACCTGAAGAAAAATGCTTGTGTGGAGGCAGATTATCCCGAGTTGATCATCAAGTCCAACTTCTGGCCCTGCATAGAAGAGCCCTAAGATTCACATCATGTGAATACCTGAGAGTATTGCCCAAACACTTCCCGAACTGTGGCAGCCTTGGTACTGTGACTTCCCCGGGGAGCCTGTTCCAGTGCCCAATCACCCTCTGGGTGAAGAACCTTTTCCTAAAATTTAACCTAAACTTCCCCTGACACAGCTTGATGCCATTCCCTCGTGTCCTGCCACTGGTCACCACAGAGGTCAGTGCCTGCCTCCCCTCTTCCCCTCACAAGAAAGTGGTAGCTGCAATGCTCCCTCATGTGGCTTCCCCTCAAGGCCCTTCACCATCTTCGTAGCCTTCCTTTGGTTGCTCTCTAAAAGCTTAACGAAACGAGAGAGGAGCCTGACTAAAACAGAGGGAAGGATGCCAAAGGAAAAGCACACTCACGGAGGGAGGCATCCAGGGAGCCCACGGATGCTGCCCCGGGCGCTCTGCCCAGCGCCAACACCGGGCGAGGGAAGAGAAAGAGCCCCCGACTTCCTGGGCTCAATCCCGCCCGGCCTCTCCGGCCTGGGGCTGCGAACGACGGGCTGCCCGGGACGGGAAGGAGCCCGCGGGGCCGCCGGGGCGGGGCGGGGCGGGCCGGGCCCGGGAGGCCGCCCGTGTCCCGCAGCCCGGCGTTTGCCCCCGTG
>VXBA01005208.1:133697-153178 GCA_013399895.1 Serilophus lunatus | reverse complement strand
GGCGGGAGCGGCAGCCCCGCTGCGGGAGCTCCGCGCCCGCCCCGCCCCGCAGCCTCCGGGAGCGGCACCCCCGCCGCCCCCGCCTGCCGGCCCGGCCCCAGAGAGGCCACACGGAGCCAGTTTAGCCTGGAGAAGAGGCTTCAGGGGTGACCGTGTTACTTTCCGCAGCTTGTAAGGAGGTTGTAGCCTGGCGGGGGTCAGCCTGTTCTGCCATGCAGCGGCAGGACGAGAGGACGTGGTCTTTAAGTTGTGCCAGGGAGGTTCAGGTTGGACATCAGGAGGAATCTCTTCACCGAAAGAGTGATTAAACATTGGAGTGGACTGCCCAGGGAGGTGTGGAGGCACCAGTCCTGGAGGTAGCTCTTACTGCCATGGTCTAGTTGACACGGGGGTGTTCAGTTGTGGGTTGGACTCGGTGATCTCGGAGGTCTTTCTCAACCTCATCGACTCTGAAATCAGAGCATCTCCAGTGGGTGCGTCTCGCTCGGCACCTTGCCTGCCCACGGCAAAGAGCCACTCTCAGGGAAGGGAGCCCTCTCTCCCTCCTGCACAGTATTATCCAGAAAGTCCGCGCTCGATGGCCAGCTACGAGGGCCTGGTGAGAGGAGTGAGCATTTGAGCCTTGACACACACCTGCTTTGGGATCCTTTTCACATCGTGATGAACTCCCAGCACTCCACTCTCACGGGGGCCACACGAACGCAGGACAAAAAGAAGCCCCCAATCCCAACGAAGTTACAGGCTGCTTTTGGGAAAATAATAGAATCACAGGGTCGATTAGGTTGGAAAAGGGCTTGGAGATCATTAAGTCCAACCTGTGATCGAACACCACTATGTCAACTAGACTTACGGTACGTCCAGTCTCTTCTTAAACACCTCCAGCAATGGTGGCTCCACCACCTCCCTGAGCACTCCATTCCAATGTTAAATCACTCTTTCTGTGAAGAAATTCCTCCTGATATCCAACTTAAGCCTCCATTGGCATAGGACTATGTCCTCTTGTCCTGTCACTAGTTACCTGGGAGAATAGACTGACCGCCACCTGGCTACAACCTTCTTTCAGGTAGTTGCAGAGAGTGATAAGGTCCCTCCTGTGCCTCCTCAAGACTAAACAACCCCAAAATGAGTTGTATTTGGATAAAGTAAGACCAAGGAAAGAGCATAAGGAAAAGATGAAGCATCTTTAAGCAGTGGAAGAGATGGGCATTTCAACGTATCAGCCACCTAATGATGATTGTGGTTGTAACGATTATTGCTGTTACAAGCATCCTAGCAAAAGAAGGATTTGGAGAGATGGGGTAATTTTGTGAATGTGAGCTACACACGCCTTCAGAATGTAAAGGACAGCATGGAAAAGTGTTTAACTTGGCAAGAGATCTGGGGAAGCCAGTATGTTCACTGATGAATGTGATTAGAGAAAGTAGCTAGGTTAGACAAAACTGATGATGAAAGATCTTTAAAGTGATGTGCTTTATGCTTGAAATGACATCAGGTAGGGGTCCAAGGAAGGGATGCATATAAGTCCTGAGTTCCTGCGATGACAACAAGCTGAGCTGATTGTACACACAGAGCCGAATTCATCGCAACATGACAATCCCCAGATGTTGCCACTGTGGCAACATAAGCTGCTTCTGTGCTGTACACAGAGTGTCAGGCCAGGGCAAAGGCTGGTGCCCTCCCTGATCACTACCTGGGGACACACCTCAGGAGGTCCCCCTAGAAAGGAGTTTTGCTGATACTGATGGTGTTTGCCACTACAGGCACTCTAATGCTTGATTCTTGAGTTGGAATGGTTAGGGACAATTCTTGAGTTGGGATTGTCACCCTGCAGTGCCCCAAATCTGCCTGCAGATCTCTTGTGGTGGGCTGCAGGCTCAGGGCTGGCTGAGTGGGCTGCTTGGAGCTTGGCTCCTTTGAGAATTTGTATTTTGATGGTTTGCCACAGCCCTGGGGAGGGCCTCCAAGCCTGCTGTGTAGAGAGATCAAGACAGCTGGTGCAGGATCCAGCCCAGGGGAAGTGTGCTCCCAAACAGCATGTTTTCCATGGGGCACCATGTTTTCTCCTTCCCAATGTCCTGCTACAGTACTAAGGAATGGACCAAGCACAGGGGTGGGCTTAAGCTGGCAGGTTCATCAGAGCACAGCTGTACTACAGGCTAGCTTTCTATGTGGGATTTACCTCCACACATCATCAGATGGTCGTGGTGTGTAAGTTGAATGCATCAAAAGTGTTCTGAGAAGCTCCAGGGTCTATAGGTCCATGGTCTTAGCAGAGCTAGCTTAGCAAAAGCTGAAGGGCTGGGGCAAAATCTGATGCTTAGCTCAATCAGCACAGGTTTTCTTTAGGCTAAGGTCAGACCTGTAATGTTGAAGGTGTGGGATGCCTCTCTAGTCTCCCAGGGCGTGTGTGTGAAGATGCACCAGGGTTTACTGCCAGGGCGCAGACATCGTTCCACACATAAGAACTCTGGACTAAATTCTGCCACCCTTTGAGGGAGTCTTGCCCTGAACATGAACTACCAGACCAGCACCAGCACCTCTGGGAGCAGGATGGCATCAACCAAATATCGAAAGGTTGCTGACAACACCCAGTTATTTAGTAACTAATAACCTAGAAATAACTGAGAGGTGGCCAGAATCTGTGCTGTCTCATCACATGTGTGTAGGGAGCTTTCCAGGCACAATCTGCCAAAGGCCGTGCTGCCTGGGCTCAGTTTGGGGTTGGAAGGCTGTAATCCCAGCAGCTCCCAGCAACTGACCCTGTCCTGCTGAAGGAGTGCATTGCTGAGCAGAGCAAAATGGCCTTATCTTACCTATCAAAGAGGTTTGTGGGGACTGCATGCCTTCTGACCCACTTCTGAGCCAGGCCAACGGCCAATTGACTGCTCCAATACTGATTTGGTTACTTGTCCGGCAGCTGCTAGGAAAAACTAAACCAATTTGTGTATCCTGTTGGAGTGTAAAATAAGATTTCTTAGTTTTTAATAAAATCTAAAATACTTCTGCAATTGTTGATTGATTGAAGAGTTAAAGGAGTTGCTTATGATTTTAATGATCCATATATTACATTGCATTTGTAATGTACTGAGTTTGATCCTTTTTTTTTGGTAATTTACTGGAATGAGCACAAGTAATCATTGCAATGAAAAGAACAATAATTGTTTTAAGTATTTGTACTCAGAGCATTTATACATAGATAGGGATAAAACAAACAACTGCTTAGTTGTGCTCTAAATGTTGTTTTTCTTAAGCCTTCTTTGTACCTGTTTTGTACTGTACCTAGTTGCATTTCTTGTGCAACTTGAATTTTCTTCTGATGCTCCAATATGTGGATTAAGTAAAATTGTAAATACACATCAAGTTATTTATATGCACAAATGTACAGTTAGCAGAGAAGTGAAAAATCCAGCCTGCTCACTTGATTTTCATTCTTTCCTAGGGAAAAAAATTGCACATTGGAAGGTGGGAGAATCAAAAGTCATTTTTCATGCAAGTTTCTCCAAGAATGAATATACTGAAATGATTTTTAAGGTAATGTTGAAAATGTTATTACTGTTGCTCTTCAATCTTCCAAAATGCTATCTGTAACTAATATTATATGAAAGTTATTTCATTTGACAGCTTATTATGTGCCCTAAACATTGTGCTGTAATACATTACAAAGAATAAATGTAGGGATGTGGTGTTCTTTTTCCAAGCTTTCTCTGTACAAACATGCATCATGTATCTGCATGATGGCATTTGTTCTCTGTTTACGTATTATTTCTAAGCCCTGCAGACATAGCTTTTCTTTTTATTTACAAGTTCAGCCTACTGAGTCTTTCTAGTTCAACAACATTCTTCCTTTCTTTCTTTCAGAGATGTCAGGAGGCAGACACAGATGTACCTTAATATAATGCATTAATACTGGGTATGTTTGTCATTAATCAAAAGTAAAAAAATGTGTGGTTGTTTATTTTGTAAACAAACCAAGTTAGATTTTTGTATCTTAAAAGATCCCGTGCCTAAAAATCCTTGTAACATTTCAAAGATCAGGTAATTTTGTGGGTATTTCACCCATTCTCCTAATTTCAGCCTTTTGCTGGGTTAGTTTACTGACTTTTAAATTGTGGTTCTGGATTATCAGTATCCAAAGGTTTTGCTTATTTTAATTATTTAAGACTCTTCCCTCCCCCAAAACTGTATATTTTCTACCAGGGTGTAAAAAAATTAGTGCCTACAGAAGTGTTTGTGGGACCAAAATTTTGCACTATGCTCTCCCACCTGATATGAGGAATGCAAGGAAATACGTGGGGGGATATTGGGGAGTAATGACAAATGTGGAAGCATTACTTAAAACTGGACATAAGAAGTCAAAAAATTAAATTGCACAAACCATATAGAACCTTTTAATTTTTTTTCCCACCTATTTACTTCTTTTCCTACCTTGTTGCAGCACAGCTTACGGTGTTTTTGATTACTTCAGCTCCTGCCTGTCTTGCCTAGTCAGGTTCTTTTGTCACCTGCTTTCCTATAAAACATGGTTAATATACAGTAAATCAAGGGGGCTGGTTTAGATTTGCACACTGAAACTGAACTGGGGGCATGGAAACGTGTTGACTCTGTTCTCTCTTTGCTTCAATCACCTAGTGGTAAATCTATGTTTTGATTTCTACTGAGGCCTTTGGAATTTTTTTTAAACAGCACTCCCCACCAGAAGGAAGACACTACCCATGTGATTACCACAACCATCTTCCTGTTCTCTTTTTTCTTCTACCCTGCTTCTTGTATTTACCACATCTTCAATGTGTTTTCCAATACTGTCCTTGAAGAAGCATGAGGTCCTGCATGTTCATTTTCTTTACTTCTTCCTGTCGCTCCTGATTCTTCCCTGTAATGTAGAACTAACGCTTAAGTCACCTTATGTTTAGATGCGTGTGATGCCCTACAGCCTCTCATCCTGTCTGCTTTCTCTTCTACTTTCCTCTAACAATCCCTGTCATCTTCTCCAGCCCTTTTTGTACCACCTCAATGCATTACTCACCCTTCTTTGTGTTTCCACCCTCCAAAATGGCATTGATCTTTATCAGTTGCCTTTATCTGACCTGTAATTTTCTGTTTTATTTTCTTGCTTTTCGTCTTACTTTGAAAGACCAAGCCATGTCAGCTGGCTCATTGCTGTATTACTCCTCCAGCACAAGTGCCTGAGGAGAACTGTATTAGTAATAAAGTCATGGTAAAGGGAATACAGGAGAAAAATCTTTATATTTGATTTTTTGTCCATTTAAACACACACACCTTTAGTGATGTGACTCTCTTTCTGTACCTCTTCCCTCTTTCTGTTCTTGCTTTAGTTCTTGTTTGTGCTGCAGGTGAAGTTCCCCAGAGCAGAAGCCTGACCTTTGTATTTGTGAAACATGCAGAGCATTGTTTGCCTGGCCAGAAATAACTGTAAGAGAGCATAACTGACCGATAGCAGCCTTGCCCTGCACGTGGCCTTCTCTGCGAGGAGGCCCAGTGTTCTGCCATTGTCTCTGTCCTTTCCTGCACTCCTTTTTTCTCCCTGAGCTGTCTCTTTGACTTTTATCCAAGGATAAAGCCCTTTGAGGTGAATGACTCACAGTTCTGCACTTCCTTTGACTCACGCTTTGCCACCTAGATAATTGGTCAGCTCTTACTAAATTGCAATTTGTTTTTTTTTATTGCTAATGACAACAACCCTTTCAGCTCACATCTCTGATTTCACTGTCACTTCTGCTGGGTCAGAGTATGCTTGTTTTTTCTACAGTTGATCAAAGCTGTATTTCCCCTTTCTCCTTTTCCATGGGTTTGATAGTGTTTGTTTTTTTAAACATTCTCTGCAGATTTTAGAGCCTGAAGGCTCTTTTGTCTCTGGAGCCTGGCTATTTGGGCTCATTTCTGAGGAAGAAGGTGCTGGTCGACACTGCAGCCTGTCATGCCAACACAAGCAGCACAGTTTCCCCAGCTTCCAGTGGCATCCCTGGAGACACTTGTGCGATGTCACAGCAATTAGTGGCATCACACAGGTGTTGATGGTGAGGGCTTAGCAAACAATTCAGCTGGTGCAAAACAAGTACTAGGATTGAGGTCACTTCCCAGGTACTGCATTGTCCCTGAAGGACAGGCCTAGCATGACCTGAGTCACTGAAATCCCATCCCTGGAACTGACATCAGCAGGAATGACTGATCACATGTAGGAAATTGCTCTTGGAATATTGTGCTGGCTTTTTTTATATAAGTATTTTTCAGAGAAGTAGAGCAATGTGATCTTTAATGTATTTGTGTCTTAGTGTCTTACTAAATACACTAGTTGGGCACATCTCCCATCCCAACATAGCAACTAGCACCCTTAGCCCCACATTCTTGTCCGACCATGTTACTGCTGGCAGAAGCAAGGGCGATGTCACTGCTTTTGATGGGTTTCCAACTTCAAACAGGAAGGAGTTTGGCCTGATACTTGAAGATTATAAATCAGTAATACAAGTCGTAGCCCTAACACTAAGCAGACACTAGATCCCTTCTCAAAAGCTATGTCCAGTGTTACTAAAATGTCTTGGACTGAAGCAGGCCTCTGCAGCTGGTGCTGCTTTTCAGTAGAGTGAGTCAAAACAGACCCCAACACAGGCAAAACACTCTCTGACCAGGCTGATTAGCTATTACCAAGCTACTTGACTGCTTGTTCTTTGCTGAGATTTCCTAGAGAGCAGCAAAAGTAGTGGATGGGACTATAAGTTTTTATTAATGTAGGGTGCAACTGCCATCTGGGACGTGGATTCTTGACTCTAAGGCAGCTCTGAAAATTCCAGCTGTAATTTTCCAAGGAGGAAACACAAGCCAGGAAGTTTGTTACAGAGAGGTGTGATTCCTCTAGGAAGGGCAGTTCTGTTCCCTGAGCTTTTCTTGACTCCTGGCCAGCATTGCCGGGCTTTGACTCCATTCCCAGAACTGATGCTCCCCAAGCCTGGAGTTGTCTGAGTTAAACGTTTGAAATGATTACTTTTTCTGGCACTTGTGTAAGTCTATATAACTGTTTCTATGAGACATGGGGCATTATGAAAAGCACATGGAACAAATAAACATAATGGGTAAGGAGGGCACCCATCACTATGTGATTATGCATAACTGTACAGTTACATAAATGCTTTTCTTGGGGAATCACCAGTGACGGCAGTAAGCTTTTCCTGTCATGTTTGGGCTAGTTAAAGCCTGAATCATCAAACTTTGAATACTCTGTTTCCTGCTTGTTCTATGGTAAACAGATTACTACCTGTGATTCCAATAGTGATTAATGAAGATGAGGCATTGATCCAGTGATAAAACTGTGTGATCTGAAGAAGAGGAGTGATTTATTCAATGTGTAAAACCTCACAGCATTACTAGAATATCACTAGCTTGTTTGCAGACTGACTCTTCTCTTCCTGACAGATGCATTTCTATCACTTGGGATATCCAAACCATGATTTTGTTCTTTTGTTCCTCCTTCCTCTGAAGTCTACCCCTCCTTCTCTTGATGCTGGTCTCCTTGGACTCATTTTTCCAGTGCATATTTCTTCTTGAGCTGTTCCACCATCTGTTACACATCAAGTTGGTCAAATCTTGGGTGCAGAAAGCAGACTCTGGGTAAAGTCTTATCACTTAGATGAAGAGGGATTCAAAAGGGAGTAATGTCATGAGAGAGAGGATCTGGCTAGGCAGGGATTCTCAGCTTCTTCCACTCAAATAGAAGCTCCAGAGGAGATGCACATGCTGATTATTTTAAAGCATAGTGTGATCCCCAGAAGAAACGCACTATATTAGTGATATAATTGCTGCTGTTGTAATGACTGCTACTCTGATGCATTATTGCAGTACTTACACAAGAAAAAAAATAGGTATTTGCAGTTGGAGGGAGGGAAGATAGGTTTGCTTCAAGCAAAATGTGGCTAAACTTGACTTTTGATCTGAATACAATCATCTCAAAACAAAAGCAGATTCTTTGCTTCCTTGTGAATCTGTGCATTTCTGAGTTAATACAAGTGCTTTCTGCACAGATAAAACAGAGAGCTTGAATAGTAGGTGGATAAGAGATCGATCATTAATGAAAAATTTATTGTTGTCCAGTTGTGTTTGCGATCCCTTAGAGCGGAATATTCTGCTACAATTAATGAAGAAATTAATTTTTGAAGAGTTCTGGTGAGCTAAGATTCAATGTGTTTGTGCACATTGCTAGCAAAAGTGCCAAATATTCTTATGGGTTTTGTGATGGGAGATTCTGGAGAAACCAGGCATTGGGGTTGAACTTAGTTGGCTGCACTGCTATTTCCTCTGTACATCATGTTGGAGTAATTTGTTAAATATCCTTCCCAACTTTATGTAACTCTGACCTTACAGGTGAAGAGGTTGGTTCTGCCCTAGGAATTGCAAGGAGAATGATGTTTGTTGACAGAGGTAAATAATATCTTCCTCTTCAGTGAGTCGGGATGTCAACAGCAGTGACTTAGACAGGAATTGATAGGAGATTTAATCTTAGTCCTTGAACTCAATGGTTTTGGCAGAGATGTGAAGAAATGAAACACAAATTGACAGAGAGAGAAACCTGGATTCCCTCCTAACAAGAGAATTTACTTGAATTGCTTTGTCACAGACCAGCTTGTTTCATTCACAGAAAAAAATATGGATAGTCTTAAGAGAGACTACTACAGTATCCATGCCATTGGCATCAGATAAGCAACAATCATGTCACTGTTCCCTGGAATATACTTCAGAAGGGTGTAATTAATTTCTGTAAGGGTCCAGCGTGGCTTCTCTGAATTCAAGCAGCTCCACAAATATCACTGAAACTTCTCTAGTGAGTTTTGTAAATAGGATTTAACTATAAATTAAACCCAAGCAGAGACGATGTGCATTCAAAATGTCAGTTATTTTATCCTGAAACAATTTCTTATATGATAGAGTTTGAATCTCCATTAGTTCAGAGAATGGACATTCTTTTTGGTTCATGTCTTCCAGATGTGCATGGTTGCAAATCGATAGGCAGTCCCTGCAACAAATTTTCATTTAGACACTTTATGACCAAGGCAAAGAGCATGTATATAAATAGGGAGAAAACTGCTAAGACTGCTAGAAAATGAGTGTGCCTGCCTTTCCTTGGAAAGGTTAATGGAAGTATCAGCCTACAGGTATTTGCTTTGCCACATTTGCTTGTGGAGTTTTCTTTCCTCCTTCTTCTCAGCCCTGTTTTTGCAGTTGGTATTTGGAAAACTACTGAATTAAATCCACGCTAATGCGTATGTCTTGTAATTCTGCTGAACCGAATGGAGGGGAAGAGGCTTTTGAGACCAGTCCTGGGAGATTCTGGCTACCATTTGCGCCTGCAATAAGGAGTTCAGGGTCTTATGAGAGGAGAGTCTAAATTAAGGCAGGCTCTGGCATGCGCAGTGACAGGGAAATGCAATTTGATATAAACAGTGTGGCTCCAAGGTGAGCAAATGCCACCTACGCTGCTCCCAGGAGACTCCTGCTTCTTGGAAATGTTATGGCAACATGTTGCAACCTAGATATTAGTTGTACTTTTCAGTTTGCTTTGTCACTTTCATCATCAGCTTTTACTATGTAACAAAACCATAATAATATGTGGCAATATAATCATATTAACATGACGCATGTTTTCATTGACTCTAAAGAAGTGGGCCGCGTTCTGGTGTGCACCCTTGCAGTTTCCACACTTGATTGCAATGAGCAGTTCCTACCCTAAACACTAAATTTCCATCATTACAAAGAAAGGATTCTCAATAACCACAAAATTATTAAGTGCACCAATAACACATAGCATTTTTCCATTGTATTAAACATACAGAAATTGTCAGGACTCATTACTTGCTGGCCAGGTTCAAAAGTAAATAAGCCAAGAAAGCAAAAAAATCCCATCTCTACAACAATACCCAATGAACATTTCTTGTCCTGTGAAATGTTCAGTGGCGAGGTAGATGTTTTCCCTCAATGGACCTTGCTCAACAGGCACATGTTGGAAGGCTTATTTATAGCTCTCATGTACATGAGATGCTGCTCTCCTCTTAGCCAGCGCACTGCTGCTCTCATTTGACCTCATCCCTAGAAGGCCGAAACTTTATTACTGTAATGAATCTTTGTTTCTCCTTCCTTGCTCCTGGGGGATTTAAGTGTGCTTGTGCCAAGACGCCGTCTCCTTGCTCGGCAGTATATAATCTAGAATTCATGCAAGTTGATTTCACATGGGAATTAGAGAGAATGGAAGAGATTTGTCACAAGACATTTGTGACCCGTGTTACATCAGCCTTTTGGGAACACAGTATGTCAGCCAAAATAAAGACTTGCCCGGTGAAATGGGTTATTAGCACTGATAAACAAGGCTTCAATAGAAGCTGAGAGTCAGACTCGTAGCCTGAAATACTGAAGTCATTTAGGACCTTGAATTAATATATTTATCCACAAACAAGTTCAGGGTGGAGAAGGGCAGGACAGCCTTTTTCACCCAGCAAACACTATGCCCCATCTGATGATTGTGGGAGAAATTTAATCTGATTACTTGTTAGCCCTGAAATTGCTACTTATTTTTTATTAAATTCACTAGTGCAGAATTCAGCCAGTTTCATGACCCTCTGTGATTCCCAATAGCACCAGCCTTCAGTTTTGCAATTTGCTGTTTTAATGATTCTTGACATACCTGATTCAATGCACTGATCACAAAATGTGTTTCCCATGGAAGCTCTGCTCTGAAGGGCAGCAGATCCCCTCACTTTTACACTGCTTTATCAATGTGTGCCACTTAAAGTGAGACACAGGTGAGTATTTCTGCCTCCCTTTTGGAGCTCAGCTTAAATGGTTTTCATCAACAGCTCTCACTGGAATCAGATTTCTCCTTTGTTGTTCTGTTACCTCCTTTTCCTCCAGGGCCAAACAGTTCAACGCTGTTTAATCTCGGGAAAACTAGGAAATGAGAGTTACTGGGAAGAGGATTGGGACTCCTCTCACTTACCTTGAGCTATCTGAATGCCTGCATGCCACTCCAGCTCGCCATCCTGGCTCAGGCTGAGCAAATGGACAGAGAGGGATCTCCTGAGGGCCATTCACCATCCTCAGAGAGCTGGCTGGGAGAGGTGTGAGGAACCACACAAAATATGCATGAGCAGCCCAACTCCTGGGCTTAGAAAGGGAGAAAAAGCATTAACATCAAAAAGCACAGATTGGCAGTCACAGATATATCAAACAGAGGAGACAAAGAAGATTTTACAGTGTGGAATGTCTAGTATGTTATTGATAAAGAGGTCCACAAAACTTCTACAAAAATCTTCTCTGTAGTTTATTTTAAAGAGATATGTTGTATTTTATTACAATATATTTTTATTTAATATAGAATGTAAATAAACGTAAATTTGTAAAATTTTAATGTAATTTTTAAGCTAATATTTGTTTAATTTTAAACCCTTTAATTTTTTTTCCTAGGAAACCTCTTTTTTATTTTTTTTTAAATTTTCAACAAAAAATAAAATGAATCATAACTTCGCTGACAAACCACAGAAAAAGCTCCCTGGAAAGGTAACAGTTAAATCTGTGTGATTTAGATAAATTCTTTTGCATCTCAGAAATTTTCAGCATCCAAAAGCCAAGCTTCCACCTCTACCTTGAGCACCCTTCATGCATTATTAACTTGCAAAACACATCACTATGCACATTTAGTGTATGTAAATGCAGAGTTTGATTTTTATTTACTCCACATAGTACAGCAGAGTTAAAGAGCTTTTGAAGTGCATGTATATTAAATATGGTGTCTCAGAAATTATTTAGTCTGTGTTTAAAAATCTGGACCAAACCTATAACTTATTACTGTGTAGATTATCTGTCACAATCATTATTTGCTATATAATCTCAGAGTTTATTTACACAATAAAAATCACCCACAAATTTTCCATTGCAGACGTTCTGCTTCTCATGACTTCTAATGCTTTATATTTGTTATATGTTTTGCTTTTAATTCGCATTCCAGAAGTCATGTGCCTGGGGAATAATATATTTCTGGATGGCGCTTTCTTTTTTTTATAAAAAAGGCGAATTCCCAACTTACATGGTTAGATAGAAACCTGGAAAACTCAAAACCATGAAGGCAAATGTATCCCAAATATATTACACTCATGACTTCTAAGCTAATCCCCGGATGTGAGGTTTATTATTGCACGGAAGGCTCCACATACTGCTACATGAGTAAACAAAGAAGCAGCAATCACAGCCAGGATTTGGGGGAGAGGTGTCAGGTTGCTTTCCACGGAGGTTGTGGGGTTGTTTTAACTGGGGAAAAGGAAAAGCATTGAGAAATCGAGAAGCAGCTGTTGAAGAGAATAGGGGTTGGAACAAGGATGCTCAGGGCTTGTCAGTGGGTGACCAGCACAAGTTCAGGGTTGTCCTGTCCTGTGTGTATTTCAGCCTCACTCCAAGGAAAGGTGCTGGTAAAGCTACGAGCGTGCCACTGCACACCAAAGGGATGTTTAAATCCTCTGGCCACATCTGAAGCATCAGTAACTGCTTTGTTATTGGAAAGAAGAAAATGAAAACAATACAATTCAAGGTGTAAATTAAAAGCCCCCTGCAGATGTAGGTTTCATGAGAAAAGCTATTGAGAGCATTAGTATGCATATTAGAAGTAATTAAAAACAAGCAAACGGAAAGAATGCCAGGTGAGAACATGCAGGTCGAAGAGAATTCTCTACTCAATTACACAAGTGCAAACAAATATCTTGCAAATAAATCCACAGTAATTTCCTTGGATGAAGTTACAGTCATGCTGCTTATAAGTAGCTTAACCATAAGTACTGAAAACCAAAACAACAGCATACCATTTACAACAAGAAGAAAACAAAAATGAAAGGGTGTAGCCGTTTGAAAAAGGGCTTTTGAAAGGGGGTGTAAGAGAGAAACCCCACTTACCTGAGTTAAAATTCAATTTTTCCTCAAAGCTGTTTCCCTGAAGCTGGGGGAGGGGGGAAGCTGAGATGAAGGCAGCCCTATCCCGGGCAGGGCAGGGGGTTGCCCCCGGCCGGGACTGGAGGAGGGGGGACGGAGCGGGGCCTGCACCAGTCCCGGTGCCCCGAGGTAGGGGCCGGGGCCGGGGCCGGGTGGCGGCTCCGNGCACCACGGCTGCTAACGGACACCGATAGAGAGCCAGCCCTGGCACCGTGTTGGCGCTGTGGCATCTCTGAGGTGCTGCCGCCATGAGAACAAAGATGGCGGGCGGGACTGAGACTCGTGAGTTCTTCAACGAGAAAACACCGGAATTGAGGCGGGGCCCGACTGGCTGGATGAATGGGAAGCCAGCTGGACCAGGGAGAAGGCGACGATATTCGTGCGAGATGGAGAAGGCTTAAAAGTCGAGGCACGGCCCCGCCCCGCTCTCTTTTTCGGCTGCCGCTGGGAGGAGGAGGATCAGAGTCCCAGTGTCCAGCGCCCGCAGGCCTCCCGGCGAGATTCCACCCTTTTCTCTCAACCCGGGAGCTGTTTCCAGCTTGCTAGCAAGTATCCTTTGGAAAAGGGGAGGGAGGGAGCTGGTTTTCACCCGTGTTTGTGTTTTTCAGAGAGTTTGGAGGGCCCGAAGTCGTTCGGAGAGAGGGAAAAGAAGGAGATACCCTTCCCTACCCTTCCTCCCTGTTCCTTTCAAGTAGTCATCTGGCTGAAAGGAACAGTTCCCTTCCTTTTTTATTTTTTTTTTTCCCTTTTTGTGTGTTTTTTTCCCTTGCATGTTGGAGGTCCCTCAATGTAATTCTAGGGTCTCCTGGTGGTTACCCCCACCTCTCTAATTCCCCTGGGATAAATTGTTCTCCTGCTGAACAACTCTATTCAGTTTTCCATCACCTTTATTGAACCTGCCCCCTAAATGCTAAAAGGTAGATCAAACCACCACAAAGGGAAAACAGAACAAATTTGTCTGTCTGTTCTCAGCAGTGTCCTGGAAATGAGGTTATCCTTTCAGAGGATGCTGATAATTTGCTACATTGGGACTGGTCCTTTTTTTCCTGAGTAATATTCAAGAAGTATTTTCAAGAAATATTTTAATATCTGAAAGTTGTCCAACTAGTCAAATGAAAGATGACTCATGTAACCCTCTAGGGAAAAAAAGTATTCATCTTGTTTGCCCAAATTCCAGCCAATCTTTTAATCCTCTTCAGATAAATTTACTCATGTAAAATTGATATTTCAAGGTGCTACAGTACCTCCCAGAGCAAATAAGTTACTAGCCAAGCTGGGCTCTATAGAGCTTCCATTAGGTTTCACAAGGAGCCTTGATGGGTTTGTGCCGACTGGGGGGAATTAAGGCCAGGTGAAATGCCAAGCTCCTTAGCTCATCTGCCTCAGAGAACAGTCTGCAGTGTGCCTGCTCAAGTCTTGTTAAGGGAATAAATCTGACATGCCTCACTTACTAGGTCAGAGACAATCTGCAGTGTCTCAATACGCAGTGTGCCATAATATCACATGTATCACAGAAGCCAAAAGCATGATTAGGTTGCAAAGGCAAAGACTGGAAATTTAAGAAATGCCAGAATTAGGATACTTACTCAACTGACATTTGTTTCCTGGTGGTAAATGATTTATGATAAATTTATGTCTAGCCACATGGTCACCCACTGCTGTCTTCCCCTGCCCTGGTGCCCTGTTTACTCTGTAGTGAGTGTGCTCAGTCCATGGTTACCACATACTCTTCAAATCCTGCTTTGAAAACAGCTATTTATTCTTACGTGGGATTTTTCATACGATTGTGTTGCTGGAGCAGCTCAGAAAAATAGAAGATGTGCAGAGAGTCCCCAGCATTTCCCATGTGCAGATGTTTGACCTGGTGCTTGCAATAACATTCTCAAGGAGGAGGAGAATGAGTGGTTTTACCACATAAGGGATTGAGGAAAATGAACCAAGGACAGTTCCTTTGCATGATACTCCAATAAAGGCCACCCAATTCACTGGCAAAATTCAAAATCTCCTGTACAGACACTTCATCTTCATTGATGATTCCTTGTCCTGATGTAAACTCCTCTCCCTCTTCCCAGAATTTATCCAACCTATAGTCTATTGATCAGGCCCTACATTTCCCACAGCTCTACATTCATTTTGGGCAACTTATTCTTCATGTCTGCATTCACAGGTCATATTAGAGACCTAAAATCACCATTTCCCTTTAGTTCTGATGTCTACTCTTGATGGACCACTGTAATTTCTCACTTGTAACAACAGGTAAGGCCATGGCCACCTTGGGCTGGAGCACAACCCAGGAAGTCAGATATCATGTATTGCATCTCGACATGTTAATTTATTTTTCTGCGAAAGAACAATTTACCAGATTTCCCTAATGTTCCTATGAAACTGCAAAAAAGTGGATCACTGAAATCACACTGCCATGACAGACTTCTGGATATAGGGAAATTGGAAAAGTCACTACATTAGCGTCTTATTTTAACATAGGCAAAATGCTGTCTTTTCCTCTAGCATCACAGCTGGACACAACTGTTCTCTTCTGCCTAAAATGTTCCACAGTGATTCAACAGGAGACAGAGATTCAGAATGAAAAATTTCAGTTCAAGTTTGACAAAATCATAAACAACAGATTTGTGAGTTCTTAATGGGACATGCTGAAGACCTTAACAACAGATGCTTTCAGCAGTTCTGCTTATAATAAGCTATGGGAATTGATAGTGTTAATTTCAAAACCATTTTCACATTTAAATTTTGATGAGACTCATTGGTTAGATGCTGTGTGCAGGGCAGATAAACTAAATAGTGTTGCTAAGTCAGCAGCAGCCCTGCAGGAGTATTTCAGACAAAACTCCCTTTGCATTTAGGAGGAGGCTGGGGTTTGCTTCCATCACAGCTGTAGATTTGTGGCATGCAGGTCTGTTCTCCTGCATGACTGTTTTAGTGCCTTGCTCAGAACGGCTGCTGGTGCTGTTACCACATGTGACACATGCCTGTGCCCTATACTTGCCCCTTCAAAGACCAGTCCTCACGTGATATGTAGGCTTACCCTACAGGCTTGGGCTTTCTCAGGATCCTTTTAAGTCAGGAGCTGCTTAGGAAGCCCCAGCACTACAATGTGAAGTGACTGATGGGAATTTTCAGTTGCCTGGCTAGGGAAACCCAGACTTCTCTTCAGTGTTTAGTAGAGGGTTATAAACTATTAGGAAGTGACCTCAGCTGATGAGTATATCATGTTCTTTCATTCTATTCACTTACAGCATTTACAACATCTCCCCATTATCGTTTAGACTTTTACAACTCTTAATGACCCTTTTATCAGCGCAGCAATAACCAATAAATCTCCTTTGGCATTTATTGCCCTGTCTCTAATACATAAAGGACACAATTTATAACTTCTCATGAATGCTGGAGATTATTTTTCAAACTACTTCTTCAAATCTCACTACAAAAATAAAGGCTCTGATAAAGGCCCTGTTTTTGTGGTTTGCTCTGCATCAGCCCTTAATTAAATTCACTCACAATCTGAAATAAACTCTGTGGACTGGATACTGTATGGCAGAGAGAAACCAGAAGGCCAAAATGCCTTCTCTGTGGGGAGATGTTCCATCCGCTCCCCAATTCCTTGGTTGTTTTTTTCCTTAGCCACCAGGAGGGGTTTCAGGCCCAGGTGCAATCAGCAGGAGCACTGGGGACAGAGTACACTACTTTAATTATCAACAGCCACAACAGACAGTACAGGTACATCTGATGTGGTCTACTTGGCAGCAAGGTAACTGAAATCAATTTGCTGGACTTTGCCTGAAAATGGTGGAGAAAAACAGGTACTGACTGCAGAGGTTTCATCCCACCGTACTGAAGGTACCCAAGAGGGACCCCTACACGGGGCACAGTCACAGCCGCTCTCCTCCATATGCCCCTGGCTGACAACAGTCCTCTAACTTCAAAACATCTAAAATTAGATGTCACAAATCTATACTTTCATTTGCAGTGATGACAACATAACTTTAAAGTTATCTCTCTGTTATTACAAGCAGAGACAAGATTCCAAAGGTACTTTGTTTACTTGTTGTTGTAATTTAAACCCAACACCCAGCAATGTCCTGCACTCCCTGTAGGACATTCCATGAATCACCATTAGTACTGTTTGAAAGTGTGCCTTGTCTTGGTTTATCTACAGGTACAACACATACAGCCACAGGGCTCTGCAGAGTTTCTCACTGAAACTCTTCCCTACACTCCCAAAACCCAGAAATCAGAACACAACTAATTAGGAATAATTTCAAATGAACTGATAATGAAGGCAACCCAAGGATACTATGTGTTCCTGGCAATGATTTAAGTTTTGCTAACTCTATATCTAGACACCAGACTTGGTCTTGATTCAAAGCCCAGCAGGGGAACGACTTGACATCAGTGGATTTTGGACAGGAATGTAGATATTTCTGTTGGGTGAAAGCAATGCTGTGTGAAGATGCCTAGGCTCAGGCTAAGTGAGGTACTGCCAGGGCTAAAGGTCAGTATTGCTGTACTGGTTAGGCACGCTGTCCTGTGATGAGAAACTGCCTGTTTTGACCTGGGCAGAGAGCTCAGTTATGGTACCAGTTTTCCTCCCAACATAAGTTAGTCGAAGCATCTCTGTGCCATGTGGAGACTATTTCAGTGCCATTGTAGCAGGGTCTGTGCCAGAGAGAGCAGACGTGCTCAGTTCATCCTGTTTCCCTTCTTCTCAGCTGCCCATGTCTACTGCCAGGTCCTCCTATTTTCCTCTTTGCTTCTGCTGACCCTCTTCTCCTCTGCAGAACTATAAACCCAACAGCTCCCTAAAGAACTTTTCATTAGTATAATTTATTAGTTAAATCATTCCTCTGACCTATTTCTTGTTCAACTAGCATATCTCCCCATCCACTCAATATAATTGGTACAGCACCTGAACTCAGCTGCCAGGATTTAAATGGCCCAATATATATCACTGAGTCACAGGATATTAAGAGAAAGGTGAGAGGATTATTGGCGCCCTGCCACTGGGATCAGATTGAATTTCTTTTCCAACTACTGAAACGTGGTTGTGTAAAGAGGGTTCACACAGGCTAGGTTTAGTCCTTACTCAAAGCTTGACCACTTGAAAACAATATGGAATTTTGACTGAAGACTGGGGGCTTAGCTGTGTAAGAAAGCCCTTCTTGCGTATATTTTCCTGTTGATTTTTGGAAGGGGACAATCTGCACAAGGCTCCGCAGGATCAGGCTGGCGAGGAGAGCTGTGCTGACCTGCTCTCTCTGGAGCTGGAGTTGTGTCTCTTCTGCCTGGCTGCACTGGCCCATTGTAAGAGTCATTACCATCAGCCTGGCCTTGCCTGCTAGTCCACACATGGTGCCATATTCTCCCATCACTGATTTCTTATCTTTCATCTTGGTTCTCTTCCCCACTGATCCTCTTGTTTCAAAACTTTAAGGAAGTATTAAACATCGGGCTATAGGTTTTCGATGGGGATTAATTTTTTTGCACAGTTTTTTCCCTCTTTTGAATTATATGACATCAAAGGATACAAAACACAGCCACCATCCTTGCCAAGAGATATCCATTCTATCTTTTTGTTCTTCTTCCCAGAAAAAGGCCTGCTACTTTGTTCAGGATCTTTGCAATTGGCTTCTGTCTTTTTTTGGGCTCCTTCCCTCCCCTCATTTTCTGTCCACTCCATACTAAGAGGTAACCAGGGAAACTGGGAACCATGGCAACCCAAAGCAGCATAATTTTCCTTTGAGAAAAAAAAAATCTAAGCAAGCAAAATCCCTTTAGCGTTTATGCCAGGTGACTGGATTCAGGTCTTCTCTACCCTTCCTTTTTGGAGCAAGAAAGTGATGGGCCTGCCTCCTCTTCGCTGGGGCTGCCTGTGCTGCAAGCCCTGGGCGAAGCTCAACTCCCACCACTCGATTCACCCAGCCACAGCCCTCGGCTCCCTGTGCCACCACAAAGTCAATGTGGCAGAAGGACCTCGGTTGCCATCAGTGTGGGTGCTCCTGTCCCACAAGAGCAATCAGACAGGCTAGGACAGTAACAGGCTAGGACAGTAGTTGCTTGCTCCCTGTTTTCATCACAGGGACTTGGTTGCCCCATCAGTAAATGGGCTCCTCAGTTTTGAATACGTTTATCAACAGGACAGAGGGAAGTGCTTTTATCACCAACCAGAGGGAGAGAGAGAGCTCAGGCATAGGTTTATGGTCTGGTTTTCAAAGGATGAGCCAACTGGGCACTTCTCTGTAGCTTTTGACATCTTTCCTTGTCCCAAAATGGGGGATGGAGAAGTGGGTCTTCCTGGTCCCACCGAATTGTTCATCCTCAGATTCCAAACTCTCTGGATGAGGGACAAGGCTTTCTCACTGCTGGGGAAGGCCAAGGACAGAGAATTCCCAGACACAGAATATGTATTTTTATGACTATTCCTATAAATTAATGATGATGGTGGAGTGGTGCTAGGCCCTTCCTTCCTTCCTTCCTTCCTTCCTTCCTTCCTT
>VXBA01005208.1:97859-133319 GCA_013399895.1 Serilophus lunatus | reverse complement strand
CCTGCCTGCCTGCCTGCCTGCCTGCCTTCCTGCCTGCCTTCCTCCCTCCCTTCCTGCCTTCCTCCCTCCCTCCCTCCCTCCCTCCCCCTTCTCCTTCTGTCCTGCCACAATGCTTTCCCTTTTCCCTTAAAATGGGAACAGGGTGACACTGCCTCACTGCTGCTCAGTACAGAAACAAGAGGCGAGGGCCCTGAAACTCCTCCCAGGGCAGCCTAGCTCTCATAGCTCAGCCCTGATCCCTGTCCCCTCACTTTGCTGCCAGGCCAAGTCTCCTCGGGGGATGGTACTAAGTGACCAGTCCCTTGGAAACCCCAAAGTCACTCCTTCCACGAAGACCTATCACAACCACTGTTTGCTACTCTAAAAGACTACAACAGACAAATTGCATGACTTCTAGCTTATTTCCAAAATAGAATGCTGACTATAAGTTGCCTTCTTTAGGAGAAGAATTACGACAGTAGTAATAAATTGTACACATTTATTTTTGAGTTTGCAGATGGGTGAATGTTAAGCAATGGTTGGGAAGAAAACAAACAAACGCTGGCAAGCAGCTATTTTTGTAGGATAGTTTTGTTTTGAAATTTCTGTAAGTTGGCAACAGAGTGGTCATGGGACCTTTCATCCAGATAAGACTATGCCAAAATCTTCAGGAAACATCTTGCATGCTTAATTTTTTATTTATATGAAAGAGGAGAGGGAGGAGAACAAAAACTCAGGGGAATGTTTGCAGACATACAATGTCTGCTCTGTTATACACCAAATACTTTTCATTCTGTGGATTTAAACGAGACTTTTCCCAAACCTGCCACTTTCTAAGTTCAAATCTGGGGTAGCTCCAAGTCAGGCCTTGTACTGGATTTGCTTGCAGGCTGGGGAGGAAGATGTCACCAGGCAGAGTAAGCAAAGTTCACAAACCCTAAGGAACAGTCTGGGATATCTCACCTTTAAGGTCAATGAGCCTGTTGAGAGAAGAATGGCTCTCCAATACCTTCAAGCACAGTTGTTTTAAAGAGATATGGTCAAAACTGTGCTGATCGTGTTGTCCTTCTGCCTCCCTGCCAGCAACCAAACAAGGTCTGTTCGTGAGAAGCATTGAACCAAGAGGACACCTGCTGCCTCTGTGACTGCAGTTCCAGGTCCAGTCCTCTGGGAAGTGGCTTCTCTATCAATGTTTGCTGTTTGTGCTTAATGTCTAGGAAATGTCTGGACTTCCATGCTATGCCATGAAAGTGTTGCTGTATGCATGAATACGTGTGTCTGTCCCTAAAAACTGCACTATGAAGAAAACATTCTAGAATAAAATTTTGGCTCATAAATAAAAACTATTTTGTGGTAAAAAAAATATATTCTAGAGCCCTTGACATTGCCCAGACAATTTCTGGCCAATAAGACATGTCCAAATTCTATTTATTAGAGTTGTTCTGTTGAAATTTATCATCTAGTGTGCCTGCAGAGGGGAGGAAAGGGTTACCTACCATGTGAGAATGGAAATCTAAGACGGGAGCTTTATAGCTGGCTCTGTGATGTGAACATTAGATAGTAATGTCTCAAAACTAAACTATTTAAGCAGCTCCAGTTTCTATGTTAAATTGTTTCTAGTGTGTAACTAAAGGGACAGCTGCATCCTGAAGAGCCTTTCTTAATGCTTATAAGGATTTATTGGTTTTGTGTTGAGATCGTTGAGATCATCTTGATGAATTTATTTTATTTTGATTTGTTGCCACATTTTCTTTTATTGTTAATATCTTCACTTTAGAAATATCTTTTCCTGGATTTTACTCCCTTTGTTCCTACTCAGTTTCTTCTAGTAAATAGGGAACAGAAGGAGGGTCAGAAATGAATGCCAGTTTGCCATTCTAAAAGCTTGACTATCTCCTCCAAATTTGCCTGTAGTTCCCTCTCTAAAGATCCATGGTGAATTCTTCACTTTTCACTTTTTTACACACTTGTGCAGTCGCAAGTAGTTCACTGATGTTTCCAATGAAATTTATTACAAGTTCAAGCACTGAAGGTAGTTTTCAGAACAGTTTGAGTAGCACACAGTATGTCTCCTGAGTGTTTCAGAGATTGTTTGCCGAGGTCACCTGGCCCTGAGCACCAAGTTGGTCTTCACTGAGGAAGTCCCAAAGGACTCCACATGTTCACCCAAAAGCATGTACCTTATTTATATTCAAGGCATGGCTGCATCACAAGGTTAAAATTAAAACCCTGTGGCATCAGTCAGTAATTAGCTTCTGTGCTCATTGTATACCCATGGAACCTACTCCAGGCAGATGAAAGATATATGCCAAGCATTTCAGAGATTGAGGGAGAGAGAGAGAAAATAGAGAGAATAAAAGTTGGGTCAAGGTGGGAAGAAACATAATGTATAGCTGTGTCCGGGATGGGGAGGGGTCAGAAGCATTGAGGGAGCTAAAAAGGCTGTCTGAAATGATCACCAGGCACCACCACCAAACATAACCCTTCCCAGAATGCAGAGGTACAGAGAACAGGTGAAGAAAAAGAAGAGAACAAGACAAAGAGCCTTAGGAGATGCCCATGTGTGTCACCGAAGAGCCAAAGAGGGCCCTACTTGCAGTATGGCTCCCTTCTAGATGACAGGGTTCACATGAAAAGCACCGGCGTAGCACTCATCCTCTCTCTTTCTTCTTAGGGCAAGAGAAGTCCTTTGACAACATGACTTCCAGCCTTCACAGTGGATCTTCAGATGTATCTTAATAAGTCTAGCAGAATCATACCAAGTGATTATCTTATTCTGTGACACAGGACTCAAGTGCCTCCGATGGACTCTTGTTTTAGTGTAATATGCATCCTAAGTACATCTGCTTCTTTTCTTCAGGATGTCTGGACTTCTTCATTTGAGTCTCCTAATTCCATTGTAACGTATATCTAACAATTCCTTGGGCTGCTGGTAGTGCTTGCAACCAGAATTAATATACCTGTATTCTGTATGTAATACAACTGGCTGGTGTGTTTGTGTGTGTAATCAGTGGCTGGGGGTTTTGGCCATATAGAGAAGACATGGGTTTTGCAGAGGGCTCAAGTGCATGCTCCTGATGGGGAGGAGAATGACGAATTAATTCCCTAACAAGAACTATCAGAGCTTTGATGCTGGAGCTGGAAGGTGTGAGAAACAGTAAGACATTGATTAAGTTTCTGAGTCAGAGGCAGACACACTCACCATGTTACCAACTGGTCTGTTTGCTCTCCCACTTGTTTGTTGCCTAACTTATCTTCTTGACTCATCCCAAACCCAGCTGATACCAGTGATAGGCAAACTACGCACTATAGCCCTTTCACCAGCCTGTGGTGTGCCTTCTGCTGCCCTCTATCTCCCATCACAGCAGTAAACTTTTCTTTGCCAAATCAGAAGAAAAAAAGATGAAAACATTGGGAGTGTAATGAGCAGAGGGGATCCTGGAGAGAAAAAATGAGTTATAAAAGCTCCTGGGGGAGGAAGGGGTTTTTTTAAACAGTTGTCTCCCTTTCATGCTCTTCTGCTAAAAATGTGTCATGTTGTCACCAGTCCTGCAAATTCGTCTGCAATTCCTTTTTAACTAATATGCTGTAAGCTTGGTGCAGCTGTAGTGGGCACAGGGAGAAAGAGGAACTTGGGAAAGGATGCAGAACAATTCCATGTTCTTTCCTTGGATCAGGTAGCCTCAAACAGTCATGGGAACCTTTGAAAAAATTAGATAATTTCCCTCTTTTACTGCATTTGCAAGATAGATATTGTATGTGCTGCTGGTTGAGACAACATGGGCAGCAGATCTCTACTCCCAGCACATGCTGCAAGAGCCCAGTGGGAATCCAGTTGGGTTCAGGGAAGATGCAAAAGAAGATTGAATGGGTCTTGGTGGGACTTGACAACAGATGGAGGTGAGGATGGGTTTGACTCAGGTTTGATGGGCATGAAGGAGCTTGACCAAAATGTCCTAGGGAAGATGAGTGGCAGGAGAATAGGAGCTGTGGATCTGGGATGCTGCAGAGGAAATTGGTATGTGTGGTGGGAAAGTGGGGATAGGGAACTGAGATATTAGTGATGAGGCAGAAGGCAAAAACATAGCAGAGAAGTGTGATGTGGACCATATGGGCATACCTCCTCCTACGCACACAAGCACTGGCTTGCAAAGAGATCTCCAGAACCCCACCTTTTGCTCCAAGGGACCCTGAGCTTTACTTCACACCTCGGCCTGAGGACTTCATGTAGTGACACCTCTCATGGACCCACCAGCTATCCTGGAAAGAGGGTCTATACTGCAGTCACCTAGCTGTATTGAAGCCAGGAGAGAACCAGTGTGCTCCAGGACATCATGTTGATGAGGAAGAGTCAGGCCATTCTCAGGCTGCAGAGTGCTTGGCAGGACCTGTCCCATGGTCACTGGCACTGGTCAGTGGCCCACACTCACCTACTGGTGTCACATACACATCATCAGCAAAATGCCCACTGCTAATATCACCTAATCCCAAATAACCCTTTTCCCGAATAATCCCTTGTAGTCTCTACTTTCTAAACTAAATCCAGTGTCTCAAGCTTGTGCTGCCTCCAGCCCGCATATCCCTGGTAGTGTCATGTACAACTATCAAGACTTCCCTCCAATGATCTCTTCTGCCTTCAGACGTGTGAGTCTGTTCTCCAGAAGAGGGACGAGTTTTGCTGGAGTGGGCTGCGTCATTCCATAAATGAAGGAGGATGGCAACTCTGTCGTGGAGATCTGGGATCTACTCTGCCTGTTCAATGTCCAGGTTAGCCTTGCTGGTTGTAAATACAGCAGCTCCAGGTTTTAATTCTTGGTGCAATACTCCTGCCTGCTTTGTGAAGTCCCAGTAGCCTGTTTAAGAAAGGCATCTGGTTATCTCCCAAATGGCTTACAAGGAGCTTTGCTGATGACCAAAGTGTTCCTAAAACAAGGAGGGCTGCCAGAGGAGACCTCCCTCCTCTAATTAGTAGCATTTTATACCAGGCATCACATGGAAGTCACTCTGTTACTTTGGATCTTAATTAGTCTTGACTAGGAAAAATGCCCACAAGTTTTATGTTTGAATTTTGACAAGGACATCCTCAGCAGCCTCTACTTGAGGCAGATCCCCTTTCCTGCTCTTTGGGTGGCCACGGCGCTGATATGAAGTGCACATGAAAGGCCTAGCCTGAGAGTATGTGCTGCAAAGCAAAAAAGACTCATGGGGAAAGAGACACACTTTCAGTTCTGCCTTCCGCTGCTGCTCTTGGAGGCAGAGACATTCACCTGAGTTGAATCATCTGCAGGAGGTGTAGCTGGAAGGCTGCAGTCTGTCCTGCTTATCAACTCACAAACACAGGAATGTGATTTCATGCCATAGGCTCTGCCTGGACTGGCAGAAGCTGGTGCTGGCTGGGCACAGGTGAAATTTCAGCTTTGCATGCTGCTAAGGTATATGAGATCTGCTTCATGCTTTGTGGCTTCTAAAAACTAGTGGAAATCGCTTGTTGTTTGATGTTATTTCTGCTGCAGTTAGTGGAGGCTGAAGATATCTGACTAAACTGCTGGAAGGGTAATGTAGATGTGTGATCCTAGGCCCTTGACTTTTTCCCCCTCGATTTACTAACTTTGCTTTTTCTTTTTTTTTAACTTTCTCTACCTTTCCAGCCCACATTTTTCCAATCCCTCTACAACTGAAGTGACACGGAAATTCTTATGGATAAATATTCAGGACACTATTTAAATAGGCAGCTATATCTTGTTGATCATTTACTTTGCTATGTCACAAATATTGTATGTTGCATTGTGTAGAGTGAATTATGGATATGTGCTGCATATAGTCTGGGATAGGCCCCCACTTGTCATAGATGGCAAAATATTATCATACTGGACCAGATTTACTTCTCCCAATTCCTCAGCAGGGTTCATTTCTTTGTGAAAGCAGTAAATTTGCACATTATTCCCAGTTACGGGGATATTTGATATAGAGCCAGAAAAGGAGTTATCATGTTGATTTATAAAATTCAATCTCAGTCTTTATTTATAATGAGGTTGAAAGAGAAGCACTTAGAGGGCTGTAGCCCACCCTTATCATCTGCTCAGCTGTATTTGTAAATTAACCAGATGGATCCAAATTATCCTACTGCCTAGTGTGAAGGAACATGCAAGACTCCAAATCCCGATTCCAATCTGTTAGCACACAACAAATTTATGCAGCAAAACGCCAAACTAAACCCTTATATTCAAAACGCCTTTCCACTTAGATGTTCAAAATCCTGGGCCAAACTGAAGCTGAGTGCTGGGACATTGAACAGCACTGCAATATTTCCAGAAGTTGCTTATGGAAGATTACTGCAGAGCCTGAACCCACTTGGTGCAAGAGAATGCTAGGATCTACATCTATTTGGCCAGCTTTTGGTGTGAGTCCTTACAAGGTGGGATGAATTAGGCCCTTAATGGCTACAGAAAGACTTTTGAAATAAATGTTTATATTTACATAGTACATTTCATCCCAAAGGATCCTAAATCACAATGTACAAACTTTACATAAACAGCAGAACTGAAATGCAGCCACATCAGGAATGGAGACTGGCAGCCAGCTGGCATGAGTTAGCAGGACAAAAATAAGTCAAGTGGCTATTTTTGGCCAAGGACATCAGGGCAAACCCCACTATTGCAAAAGTACTTTCAAAACTTCAAAGTGCAGTTTTACTCTAAAAAGTGATTGTGAATAAATAGATCTTTTGTAGTCAATTGACTTGTTCCCAGGCATATCTGGGGAATTCACTCACTAAAATAAGGATTTGCTACATTTTATGCTAGCTAAGGCTGCAGAACTTCCTCACCCAAGATAGCACATGTCTACTTCACCTCCTGTCCCATTTGCAGCCTTGAAAGCCTTTCTTACACAGCCCTCACTGCTGAGGGTGGGATACAGAAAAAGCTGCCGTGGGTTTCACAGCTGAACTTACCTTGAACTGACACACCTGGAAATGTACATTTTCAGTTGTTAGTTGGGCAAATTTTTGTTTTGATCAGAAAGACAAATTTTCACCATGCCCATCAAATTAACTTTTCAGAACTGATCTTTAAATATAAGTATAGCGAGGCCAGGACATTTGAAGATCTTGCCACAAAGCCCACTTGGAGAACAGGCTGTGTAGCATCTCTAGGGTCTCTTTGGGCAATTGAAACACATCACAACACTGAACAGCATAGTTCCTTACAGCAATGTCACTGTTGAAATGCACAGTATTTTTACAGATATATATATATATATTTTTTTTTAACTTTGGGGCCAGAAGGATATCTATGCTTACAGAGTGCAATGCATCTCAAAAGAACCCTGAATAACCCTTCAGGATAGGTTGCCCTGTGGCAACTGGTGGCTGGCTTCATGTCGGCCTCCCATACCTCCACATTATGTTGCAGCTGGTTTCCTGCATGTGACCCATCTCATGCTCCAGGATCCACCCTCCTGAGCCATCTCATTGTACTGTTGTGCCACTTAAGTGCTATTAGAGCAGTCCCTGGCATGATTTTGGTTTCAGACTGCAGTCCAGTTTGGGGGATATGAACAATCACAGAATTACAGAATAACAGAATTAACTAAGTTGGAAAAGACCTTTGAGATCATCAAGTCCAACCTATGACCTAACAGTGTCTCATCAACTAAACCACGGCACTAAGTGCCACATCCAGTCTTTTTTTAAACACTTCCAGGGACAGTGACTCCACCACCTCCCTTGTTAGCCCATTCCAATGTCCAATCACTCTTTCTGTGAAGAATTTTTTCCTAATGTCCAGCTTAAACTTCCCTTGGTGCAGCTTAAGTCTGTGCCCTCTCGTTGTGTCACTGGTTGCCTGGAAGAGGGGACCGACCCCCACCTGAGTACAACCTCCTTTCAAGCAGTTGTAGAGAGTGATAAGGTCTCCTCTGAGCCTCCTCTTCTCCAGGTTAAACAACCCCAGGTCCCTCAGCCACTCTTCATAGGGCTTGTGTTGCGGACCCCTTACCAGCCTTGTTGCCCTTCTCTGGACACATTCGAGCATCTCAACATCTTTCCAGATGTCCCAGAACTGGACACGGGACTCAAGATGCAGCCTAACCAGTGCTGACTGCAGGGGAAGAATCACTTCCCTGGTCCTGCTGGCCACACTATTCCTGGATGCCCCTGGCCTTCTTGGTCACTTGGGCACACCGCTGTCTTTTGTTCATCTTGCTGTTCAGTCAGAGCTGGTTGCATTGCTCCAGGTGCTGCTGTCGTGGGGAAAAGCAGAGCTGGAGAACCACCTCCTTCATCCTGCTGGCCACACCTGTTTTGACGCAGCCCAGGATGTGGTTGGCTTTCTGGGCTGTGAGTGCACACTCTTGGCTTATGTTCAGTTTTCCATGAGGATCCCAAAATCCTTCTCTGCAGGACTGCTCTCAATGACTTCTTCTCCCAATATGTACTCGTACCTGTGGTTGCCCTGACTCAGGTGCAGCACTTTGCACTTGAATTTGTTGAACTTCATGAGTTTCTCTTGGGCTACTTCCCGAATTTGTCCAAGTGTTCCTGGAGGTCATCCTGTCTCTCTCTTGTGTCATCTGTACTGCTCAGCTTTATGCCATCTGCAAACATGATGAGGGTGCATTTGATCTCACTGTCCCTGTCACTGGTGAAGATATTGAAGAGTAGTGGTCCTGAGACAGAGCCCTGAGGGACACAACTAGTCACTGATCTCCACCTAGACATAAACCCATTGATCCCAACTCTCTGGCTGCATTCATTCAGCCAATTCCTTATCTACTGAATGGTCCAGCCATTGTATCCATGTCTCTCCAGTTTGGAGATAAGGGTGCCATTTAGGACCATATGAAGGCCTTGCAGAATTCTTATTTAGACTGACATCTGTCAGCCTTCCCTTGTTGACCATTGCGGTCACTCCATCACAGGTCACTAGATTGGTCTGTAGTTCCCTGGATCTTCCTTTTTCCTCTTTGTAAAAATGGAAGTGATGTTTCCATTTTTCCAGTAACCAAGGACTTCACCTGTCCACCATGACTTTTTGAATATGGTGGAGAGTGCCTTGACAACAATATCAGCCGGTTCCCTCAGACCCTGGGATGAATGTCATCAAGTCTCATAGACTTGTGGCTCATCAGTTTCATCAAACGATCCTGAACCTGCTCTTCATTTACAGTGGGAAGGTCTTCACTACCCCCCACACTCACCCGGATGATCAGACACTTGAGGGAAGTGGGAAGCCTGACTGCCAGTGAAGACAGAGGCAAAAAACTCATTGAGTACCTCAGCCTTCTCCATATCAGTCACTGCCCTTCTTGCTCATCAGGGATGTACACTCTCCTTTTTTTTTCTGACCTATGTACTTATATAATCCTTTCTTGTTATTCTTCATGTCTCTTGCCAAGTCTTGTTCCAGCTTTGCCTTGGTTTTCCTGACCTCATCCCTACACATACGAACTGTATCCCTCTACTCTCCTAGGGTCATCTGTCGCTGTTTCCACTGGCTGTGGTTTTCTTTCATGCTCCTCAGTTTGAGGAGCAGATCCTTATTCAGCCATGCTGGTTTCTGGCCAGTCTTGCTTGATTTCCTGCATACTGCCATAGAGAGCTCTTGTGGTCTAAGAAAAGGGGCTTTAAAGAGCTGCCAGCTCTGATCTTCCCTTCGGTTCTTACAGACAGTTTCCCAGGGGATCTCGTTCATCAAATCCTTAAACAGGTGGTAGTTTACTCTTGCAAAGTTCAGGGTCTTGACTTTGCTCCTTGCCAGGCTCATGCTCCTTGAGATCACATAACTTAAGATCTGTGCCCGAAGCATCCTAAGAGGACCTGAGAGTGAAGAAAAGGAAAAACAAAGAAGGAAACATTTTTTGACCTCATTTGAGCTCTGAGAAACTGGAAATGTGCAGGACAGGGGCATGATGCTCTGGGAGGAGCAGAGGCTGGGGAATGCAAGACAACTCACTCCATGATCAAAAAAACAGTGCAAAAATGGTTCACGGAGGTGGATCCACCTTTGATGTTGTGGGCAGATTACAGAGTCATGCCACACCAGTTCCCAAGGTTCCTAGATAGGAAAGCTGGTCACACACACACTCCAAGGCTCTCAAAAATGTACAGGGAGCACCCAGCTCTGTATATGAAAATCTCCTTTGTCCTTTAATTAAGCCCCTTGCCTTTGTTTTGTTTGCACAGCATTAAAACACTGCACTTTCCAGGGGAAAACAAAAATTGTCAAATATTAGTAATTTTAAAGCTGAATTTTACTTTTTTTTGGAATGCACTAGCATTATACAACATGTAGTCCAATATATAAAATCAGTCATGACCTAGAAAAAGCCTAAGCTCTTGGAATGATGCTGCAGGCAGGAAGGGAAGACCCACAGGCCAGCACTCAGGCACTCAAACTGGTTATGCACAAGTTTCACAGTTTTATACATTCATGAGTGTACTCAGGCACTCTGAGACAAAATTTCACTGAGCCTTCCCCCTCTTCTCCACTCCCTGCCTCCCAACACAGAGCCCTGCAGGGAAATGCACTGTGCTACTGCTGACATTTCCCCCAAGCTGACTTGCATCCATGGCGGTATGAAAAATTAATAAATGAGTACAGAGTGCATTAACAAATGCTGACATATTTCCCACAGTTAATTGACATCCACCATGTTATTTAAAATTAATAAAAGCTTGCCAAACATGCAGAACTCGTACATCATAGCAAAGGAGATGTCCCACACAGCTCATCAGGCCATGTCACTGTATCAGTGATACTATGTACCACAAATCATGACAAATATTCCTAGTATTATGTCAGGCCTGTATCCAAGGTGTTGCTCTCAACGTCAGTGTAGGAGGGCTGTCTGACACACGTTCTGGAAATTGCCACTCTAATGGATGCACAACACAGGCTGCTAAGACAGCCTTGTAGCATCTAAATCCCTGTCTGCAGCTGAGATGAGTACCTTTCTCTCTGCAGCAAGGGGGCAGACCCTTAACTCATGAAGCCTGACTGGTGTCTCCATACAGCTTGTAGTGATGGGAAATTGCACTGCACTGCTGACCTGTCACTTCTTTTGCAGTGATTAAGTGGACTTTTCTGTGGTCCAGATGTCCCACCAATATCACACTGTTACACACATAGAGGGTGCGCAAAGAATATTCTAGAAACTAAAGAAGAAACTCTGGCACTGCTAATGACACTCTTAAGTGGAATGGGAGCCCTCTTTTTTTCATCAGTGGAGGACAATCCGGTGAATTGCATACACTAGAAAGTCAAAATCTATATAAGTACATCATAAGGCCCAAAGGGGAGCAGATGACTCCAAGATGAAGTTTTTCTGGAAGGCTGCCAGGCTTGAGGTTCCACTAGTGGTATAACCTGACATGAGACTGGTCCAGGTGAGCTGAAGTGATCCTGTACTTGCATGATCTGTCCCATCGAGGCCAGGGCTGCACCCAGTTACCCTGGCTGTACACGTTAAGTGTAAGCCTTGGCTCGGGGATAACAACGGCAAGGGTTATGCTGCCAGGCAAGCCAGTGAATTTAGGGAACCTCACAGGTGACACAAACAACACCACAGGACCTGGGGACTTCTGCATGCTGCCCTGACGACACCCTTCTGGAAGTGATGGCTGTCTGCTTTTGGGTAGATAATCTGATGTGGTGGCTCTCAGATAAACTACTTATGGAAAAATGCCTTTTCTCACCTTGAAGCAGGTCCTGTGGGCCAGTGGTGGCCCTCATCAAACTCCTCTCCGCTCTCCCAAGCTCATGATAAGCAGAGAAGCTACATGAAATACTATTCTTCTGGAAGAGCATCATATTGAGCTCCTTCTCCTCTTCCTCTGCATTCTTGTTCTTCTGGCACTGCTGCTGGTGAGGAAGATGAAGCTGGGAAAATGCCAGTCAAAGATGCATAGGAGAGTTGTGCCTGGTTGTAAAACCTGCCCCACTGGGTGCCATAGGAGCCACTGCACTGCCCAGTGACTCCACTAGGTACCATGGTGTCCAGCTCACTGTATGTCTGAAGTATCCTCCCTCTCTTTCTGCAAGCAGAAACAATGACTTGGGAAGTAAAAACTGTGTGTTAATTTGGGGACTGCTCCTGCATACTAATTTACATGAAGCAATTACATTGTAACACCACACATTTCAAAGTAAACGTCTTTGTGTATCCAGCTCTGAAAACAGAAAAAAGCTTCTCCTCATATCTCAGTTGAGAATTGGACCCACACTTCTGAGGGACCGACCAAGAGTTTCATTTAGGCTGTGGTGAAATGGCTCCTTGAAAAAGGTACAAAGCACCACTGATTTTCTGTTTCTAGTCTCTACACAGGGGCCGAATCAAAGTAACTTAACTCTGAGTCACTGTGGCTGTGATTCATGTTCCCAGAGCTCACTTAAGATGTAGTTTCATAGGCTTCCTGCTATTTATTATCATCTGCTTGCTGGAGATCCATACCTCCCTGGCAGAGCTGGTGGGCCCGCATGTGTGTGTGTATATCTCTGGGCTTTGATGTTCATTGCTTACCTAGTATTGGAACACAAGCACTTCTGATCAGGAATAATGGTGAGAGCAGATGAATTAACATATGCCTTGAAATGCTCCCATTCTGTTCTGCAGGATAACATGCTTAGTATTCTGGTTCAGCAGTGTTTATACATACCCCACTCCAGTTGTTTACCTCATACTTGGTAATTACCTTCACAGGGCTATTTGGTTGTTTCTGAGGATGATGTAAGATTTGCTCACATAGTTTGCTGCATTGAAGGGCTTTGGAATACTTCCTCCAGTGATTTTATTTCACAGGCTCTTTAGAAAACGCCATAGCTGTTTTTTATCTAGATGTGCCCAGAACTTCTGTCTCAGGGAAGAATATGAGGACAACAGACTTCCTGACATTAAAACAGCCCCTCATTGTACAACTGAAGCTGAGACAGATTAATTCAATCTACACTTTCTACAAACTAGCTTGGACCTTAAGCTGTGCTTATGCACTCCTTAGTCTGAAAAATTCAGGGTCTAACCAAACCTTTAGGTCCCTCTTCAGCTATCGTATTTCCCAGAGGTTATGGAGGCTTCTGTTGTAGCCCATGTGTGATGTCTCATCAGTTTAACCAAAGATGCCATCTTTGCCTGGGATGGATAAACTGGTGTGTTTTGAAGTATGAACGCATCCCATCACACTCTTACAGAGCGTGTTGGGTCATATACGGCTGTTTGTGCATGATGTGGGTGGTGGAGGGGTCCTAGGCTGGCATAGGACAGGTTTGGTTCAAATCCGATGTACAGATAGGGAACAGGAGGAAGATGCAAGCGTTGAACTATGGTCTATCTCTGCCAGAGGGGTTCATAGTTGGAGGCACTGTTGTGAAGTAAGTGGGTAACTTTTTCTCCCAGTTCTGTCATTTGCTTGCTAGATGACCTTCATAAAATCAACCATCTACTCAATGCTATTGGTGCAGCGTGTATGCAACAGGTATAGAACTATCGACCTCCAAAACCCCTTTGAGATCCATCGGTGGATGTGATACCTAAGTCCTCACTTTGCTTCTCCTGCCTGAATCTTGAGTTCTCTTTTATCTGCAGATAAAAAATCATGGGATGTGACAGAGTGTGTTCCCTTCCTCTCCAGTTATCCCAGAGCCAAGTGACTTGGGTATAGTGCTGGGGTATGGGAAAAGAAGGGTTTGAAGTCCCTGGGGCTGTGGAAGCTGTTGTGTTGACTGACAAAGGCTGACAATCATTGCTGCTACAGTCAAGGAATCCCCTCCTCAGATGTTTACTCAGCACTTGTGCTGGTCGTCATTGTCCTGCAATGAGCTGGCAGAAACAAACATCCCTGTGCCCCAGTTCCTCCAGGGCAAAAGTCCAGTGTTTTCTCACAGGTGAGTGATAGAGGCAGGTGTGTGGAAAGCTGCTTAGTTTTTGCAAAAAAACAGCTGAGATGAGCACCCATGGCAAGGGCCACCAGCTCTGCTGGGAGAAACAGACCTGTGGCAGAGGGATGGGAACAGTGAGCTAGGAACCTGTAAGACCACACCTCGAACTGGGAATGCAAATCAAAGCCATAATACACGTTAAATTGGTGCAGCTTTTGTGTTCACCTGAGCCCTCTAATCTTTGAAATGCCAAAGGCCTTGAGGGACCATTACGTTAAGTAAAGCCTACCAAAGGGCAGGTTGCTTCAGCCTCTTCTTGTCCTCAGCAGGTGTGGAGAGACTGTGTGGGGGTGGCAGGGATGTCTTTGGTTGCTTTTTAAGAGGGGTACTTTCAGATGAACCATAGAGTCAGCTTCTTTACCCTTTTCTTTCATCAAAATGGCACAGGGGAACTCCATGGGAACAAAAAGCTCACCTGGGATTTTTAAAAAACTTTTAGAAGGATTAACACAGATTTATGTTTGAGAAAGCAGGCTAATTCCAATCTAAAGAGTAGGACAAATCACCTCAGTTCCCAGGAGGGTAACATCATATCCCATTATTAGTTGTGCCAGTTACAGTTATTTCCTTTCCACATTTCCTTTCAGGTGTCAGACTAGAATGCAACTGCTTTTTTTCCTAAGAGCACTATTTTTAAATCTGAAGGATTGAATGTTATTAATATAGTAGGTGTAGTACTGTGCAGCCCATTCTGTAATGGGGTGTTTATAGCACCAATGCTCTTACCCAGACCATTTGTAATCAGAAGTAATAGCACCACTTCACCACTTGCTCTGCTTGAAGATGCTGCAATAAATTCCAATGAGCCATAGCTTGGCTGCAGCTGGTGAATGATGTAGAAGCTTTGTGCATTTCTACTTCTTTAATGCTTATAGCTCTTTTACATTATATGAATATTGCCAGTCCTGAGGATTCCACTGTCATGAATCAAGCCTCAAAAACTAATGAGATTTTACAAAATGCGTGTTTTATGGGCCTTCAAATGTTTCAGCCTTTGTGCCATGCTGTCAGGCTTCCCTCATTTTTCTGCAACAAGCTTGCTTTAAGAAAGAAAAAAGAAAGATGGGATTAATATATGATCATTTGATTCCAACAACTGACCCCTACCATTATCATCTGCTATCACAAAACTCGAGAGTGTTGTAAGAGCAGTCAGCACAGTCAAACAGATTCTCATAGCTCAGCTAAAACCGTCACCTAGCATTTATGCACCCCTGGTTTTCTGTGGGAATAAACTTTTAACTCCAGCTGCTTGCAGCTGTGAACTGCCTGCATGGAAATAAGAAGAAAAGGTTCATTTTGGAGAAGTGGCAACAAGAGCCACTGTCCAGCACAGCATGGGCTGAGCAGGGCAGGGCACGTGCCTATGCCACCCTTGTCTTGCCAGCAGGGAAAGCTCAGCAGCACAGATCCCCCCCCAGCCAGCAGCTCATTGCCATGGCTTGCTCCAACAGTGCAAGAGTCTGTGGGGCTGCAACATGAAGTGGGCAAAGGAATCGATCCAGGTTAAAAATGACCATGCCTCTCCCTCTCTCTCTCCTTTTCTTCCCCCAATTTTAAATTGCATTATTTTACACCCGAATAGGTTGATAGATTTTTCCCTTCCTATTGCATTCATCTTCTTTCTTTCCATTCCTTCTTTATCCCCATATCCTTAGTTTTCTTATCACCTTACCGATTAGCCCTTTCCCTCCCTCTCCTTTCCACTCCCATGAGCCTTTTCTGACTAAAAAACTGGATTTCTAAACAAAAAACAACCAAGCAGGAAAGTCAAGATGAACAATTCTTCTACAAGTGTATTTTTCTGGTTGAGATCTATAAGCATGTGCAAGAGCACTCACCATTACCTTGGTATATAATTGCAAGACTGAGTAATACTTTCCCCCAGACTCCATCTCCTTTATCTTTTAAAAGTGTTCCCTAGTGACAGAGACTGTATTACCCTATCAGTTTGTACAATTTCTAGAACATTTGATCACTCCTGAAATACAAATGTCATATAATCATCAAAATAATACATAAAGTGCTCATTGCCTGCAATCTCAGGATGTCTGGAGTTTTGCACTTCATAAGCATCTCTCTCCATGATCGCCCAGTTACCTACTCTAAGGAACTTGGAGCATTCTCCAGAGGTGACGAGGTGTTCTTACCCTCACACCATACATGGGCAACAGTGATGTGCCACAGGACACAAAACATGTTCCTATGAACATGAGAACCAACATCTGCTGAATCCTTGTGCTATACTGTGATGTTTGGTCTCCTTCTTTCCGCATGAAGTGAAAAGCAGGACATAACTTCAATGGAAGCAAAGCCTCTATGGGCCAAATGGTTTTATGAGTCCCCTTGAAGGAAGCCATGGCACCTGGTGGACTATAAAGGGGAAAATAAGAATGGAATAATACAAAGTCCAACTCTGTTTGATGACATCCTTTATTTCTCTTTTAAATAATGCTCTGAGCCAGCATTTCCTGAGGGAGAATCTGGAAGCAATTGCCATCTCCACATGGACTCATGTCAAAAAGGAAGCAGCTGGTCCCTGATATTTATTGCTGTACATTAGCTTGGGAAGTTTGGTTGGAACACTGCACAAACCCCTACTTCTCTGGATTATTTTCATCCTCTCTCATTTTAAGTAGTTCATACTTCAAGTTAAAAAAAAAATAAAAATCCTCTGGGAAATTGTTTCACCCAGGACAAGGAGCACTGGAGCATAAGTGGAGGTAAGATTGACGTGTTGTTGGACACAGTTTTATTTCTGTTCTTATTTTAGCTGAACCAGTTTACTCTCCCTGACAAATAGGCGATAAGGCAGTGTGTTTACAGAGAGTATCCAGTGTGGCACAGCTGTACTATGGATTAGGTAATGTCACTGACTCACTGCAGAGTTATTGGGCCACCTCATTCCTTCCTTTGTCAGGGCAATAGACTTCACCATGTACATGCTAGTGGGCTTTGCACACGCTAATCAAGCCTCACAGCTTTTCTGTTAGGTTAGGTGTAATTGCAGGCATTTTTCAGAAGGAGAGGCTGCGAAACAAATCTTCTTGCCAGACACATCAACTTGTTTCCTTAGTTTTTCTTCCAGGGGTGCTAGAAGCTCTTTTTCCAACAGCCAAACCCTCACAGGTTCATGCAGGAATTATTTAGTATCACCACGCCTAGGGAGTTCCTGGCCAAAACTTATGATACTTGCACTGGGTACTGGGCACCTAGATCCGAAAGAGGTAAAAAACCCATGAGGTTTTAGTAACCCTGCTGTAAACATGAGACATAGACCTAAAGGGATCCAGGTGTTGGACCTCCTTCTGTGGATTTGGAGAGTTGTTCTTCATTTTGGTTTAATGTAAGAAGGATTTTAATGGATGTACTGACCTACTCAGATGGTCAAGTCTGTAACAGCTTTTAGGAGACATGGCATGGGACTTTCTCTGTACAACTGCTAAAGCAACACAAGCACAGAGTACTTGGCCAAGCACAGGGAAGAAGAGGACTCGATGCTCTCTTTCAGTGGACATGTCCCAGGCATCCAGTGCTTTTAGTCCCAGTCTGTGTTCTCAGCTGAGCCAGTTGCACAGGACCCTCTATCAGTCATGGAGGTTTTATTTTCCCCTATGGTTTAGATCGAAGGAACTTGTTTTCATACTATTTTGCATTACCCCTAGCCACAACAGAGACCAAGGCTCTTGCAGAATATCAATAATCACATAAAGCTGGTGAATATGCCAGGAAATGAAAAAAAAGAAAAAGCTATGAGTTGCTATCCAATGGCCTTTTAGCACCCACTCCAAATGCCCTCAGATGGGACTTTCATAGACTACATCAAAACTCAGGTGAGGTTTTTACCTTAAATGCAGTTCCATTAAAATCACAAGGGGGAAAGGTGCTCACTGATTTCACTGTCACCAATATGTGGTGTTGCAATAGGGGAACTAGTTGTTGCTCACTGGAGCCAATGGGAAGAACTGTAATAACTTGAGCCCATGGTTTGGCTTCTGGTGTCAGTACTGCTTTGGATTGGCTAAAGCAGTTGCTGTTTACCCCGTCCCCATCAGCTGGTCACTTTGCCTCCCTACAGCCTCCTGAGTTGCACCATCCCAACTGTTTGCATAACCACACAGTAAACCACCTTAGGAAATAACTCAGCACAGTGATGTTCCCCAGCATAGCTCACCACCTGGCTGCACAAACAACTGTGCCAGCCCAACAGACTGGTGGCATATGGTCCAGGATGAGGAAAGAGAAGCAGCTGCTCAAGGCTGCTACCAATAATATGTCTCCCTTGGAAGATGCTCCCAGGTTGGTCACGCAAAGGGATTGAGCTGCATCAGAAGGTGCTGTCAAGAGAGTCTTTGCTTGAGGCATTTAATTTGTGTTGGCTGTAGCATTTGGAGGCTTCACCAGGGTAACTAAGCTCACTAACCTAGCAGAAAACTAGGCTGTCTGGGAAAGAAAGAGGCTAGTTTTCTACCGGGTTGTTTGATGGCTTAATTGTCATGTAGGATCTCAACCTCAGTGATAAGATCCTTGTTATTTTTACAAGGGCACATGGTCATATGCGTGGCTCTGCCTATGCTCGATGGAAACACTCCATGTTTACAATGGAAATAGCAGAGAGCACAAGTCAAGAATGTGGTGACTAATTATATTCCTTCAGCATTACTATATTGGTATTTTGTTTATTGAGCTCTTCTATTCAACAAGATTCAACACACAGGCTCATTGCCTGGACTTTTCCAGGACATCTGCCTTGTGGAGGACTTCTACAGAGTTGTCTTTGTAAATCCTCCACTTGTTAATCTGAAGCTTTTATTGAGATGAACGTACCCATCCCATGCAACACTCCCATCAGTTTCACTTTTATATTATTCAGAAGCAAAGTAGCCAGGAGTGGGGTTTTTTTCCTAGTTTCTCCCTTTAAATTCCAAGTTTCAGAGTGAAAAAATATTTACAGCTGCACTATATAAACTAATGAAAAACAATGTTTAAAGTGAAAGTGCTGGCACAGCTTTATGGAGAACAGCAGTGGCAACAGCCATATGGTAATAAACAGGCTACCTGTTATGGTTTATCATTTAACTCCTTGCTTACTTTTAGAAACTTTAGCTTATGTTCTCAAATGCCTGAATCCTGAGACACATACATGTTCAAAAATGAATTTGGGTCTCCCTGTGAATACACAGCCTTGGAATAGCTCAGTGAGTAAGGAGCCTTCTCAAGCAGGGACTGTCTGTATTTCCATTTGCTTCATAGCACAGAACACACCATAAACAGACTCAATTTCTAAGGTAAACAATAATATATTTTGATTTTTAAAAAAGAGGAAGAAAACCTGGACATTAGCAGTTTTTCATTCTTGCAACAGTCCACCAGTAAAACAAAAGAGAGTGAGAGATTTTATATTCCTGCAGTGTTGCCTTTCTCATGCATAGCTGTGATAGCTTCCCAGCCTGTGACTGTAATGGCATGATGAGATATTTATAACATGCTAGGAAAAATGTTTCCTTTTTAAAGCCCATCATAGTAGCATAATAACAAGCCTTGAAATCTGTCTTTCCTATATCCCAAAATCACTCGATGGAAATTATTTTTATGTTCTGCCTGTCGGTGTGCATATTAAAGCCATTTCTAAGGAAAAGCTGTAAAACATACACCTGTATGCTGCACTCTGCACACATGACTGCACAACCAGATTAGGCCACACGGCACTGAAAGTGCCCCTGCATGGTCGAACAAGAGCTTCTGAAGTTGTTACTGCAAGTGAAGCCCTGCTGGTACTGGAGCAAGGGTGGGAACATCTCGAATGCAGATAAGGCTTTACAGTAAATCAGCTATAACATGGTTTGGCTCCAGGCCCAAGTAATAACTAACCAGTTTTATGTTAATTATTTGCTATCCTTCTACATATACAGCAATAGTTACAAGCCAGTACTAAACATAAATGACTGCAGTGCGTAGTTGGCTTTCATAAAGTCTCTACTTTTTTGGCATACTGCATCACTTTGTAACTGACAGTTGTGAATGATTCTGCATTTTCCTTTTGCTCTGGCTTCTTTCTTGCAGCCTCTTGTGAAGTAGTCTTTTAGAGTGTCTTTTCAAGGATAAACAGAGGCACTCCTACATTTGGATACTTCACTCCACAGTTCCTGTGTATGTTATATGGTAATTCACCCCTACACACCAACAGCAAAACAGACATTCTCTCCTAAGAGAGAATGACCCAGTAAATCTACTCCAGTTAGAATATATTCCTGTATCTGGAATGTAATCACCAAGAAGATGGGCTACAAAACCACAATGCCCCTCTCTATCCTTCTCCATCTGTCCTGACCACAAGTCTCCAGACCCCAAATCGCAGTGCAACACTCCACTGGGGGAGGTAACCCAACTCTTTGTGGGAGTAAATGAGCTGGTCCAGCTTTGAAAAATCATCACATTATATCCCCCAGGGTTACTTCTGGAAGCTGACATGCCAAAGGGGCAGCCTGCAGCAGCAGTGGCAGGAGCAGAGACAAATGCCAAAGAAATGAATACCTATAAATCATTAGTTCCTTGATGATTCCCTTAGTGGAGCTGTAGTCTGACACTTGTCTCCATTATGGAAAGATCACAGTAGGAATTCACTGCCTATGAGGTTCACTCACTCCCTACACAATTCCACCAAGGGACTCTCTGTTCCCTTAAAAATCTCAACCACAGAAGTCCTTCATGGAGATTTAAATGCATAAACTTCCCTGAAGTGCTTGTGGAAATGTAACTCTTGGGTCTTGCCAGTTTGGTCTCCACTGGTAAAGATTTTGATTCTCCATTGTGACTTGTCTATTCTTTCAGGGCTGCTGTACACTTGGAAGGATTGCTACTACAGTTCAACATTATGGGCAGCACATATGTGGGCCCACCTAGTTTTGAAGGGTTTGGGTTGTGGAGTGATAGTTGACATCTTTGCTGCTATCACAACATACCTTGTTGTGAGCCTGGGTTCCCCATTAACAGCAGACACTGCTGTAATATTAAATCATCTGAAAATCAGGAACAGACTTTGGAGAACCTATTCTACAATCAAACACTGATGTTGGAGAAACACAGGGGCAGTACTGAATGCTTCAGGCACTCACAGGTTTCAATGACAGAGCAGTGTTCAGGTTCTGAAAATGAATCCCCTGGATCAGAAATGGAAGCAGCTGGACACTGAGGCACCCCAAATACACTCAGAGAATTGCTGTGTGCTGACCCCACCTGCCAAACTCACGAACTATAACAGCTACATACCAGAGCCTTTCAGCAAACTACATCACAAGGAGGAATATGACAGGATTGAGCATGTGTTGTACTGTGGAAAGGGCAGTGCTGAGATCTAGGACTTGTAATTCCTTACAAATGAAATGAAGGGTTTGAAAAAAAATAGGAAGAATGTTTGGAAAGAGCCCAGTTCTTGTAGCCCTTATTTTTCTGAATGTTTTTGTTTATTTATTCTATTAATGGCCTCTAGCGTTCAAGTATGTCCAATTATGTTTAATCTTAGAGCTTCCCAACTCTCCAATGCTGGAGCCAGGCTCTGGCTGCTGCCCAGCTGGCCTCTGCCCTAGTTACACTCTGTAAAGCAGCAAGGGCTGTAGTATCAGTCCTTTTCAGGGCTAAACTATGCCACGGACTTTTGATCATTAAAGGAAATGAACTTGAGATGACATTAAAAAAAAGTAAATAAGACTTGTGTACAAGGACATTAAGATTACAAAGCAGCAGTCTCAAAGGTTGGAAGGCACAGCATGTAGAGCCACTGATTCAATGGTGTTCTTTGGCAGGAGTTTAAATGACAGCAAGAGGTATGAGGCAATGAAGAATAAAATCCTGAGTATTCGTCTTTCAAGGAAATTTGCAAAAAAACACTGTCTCAATAGCCAAGATTTACATGCGGCTTCTGAGAAAGAATTACTTTTCTATGAGAAAGTAATCATCCTCTGCACTGCTGAGCTAATGATGTATAAAATAACACTGACAAACCTTAGTCCCACAGAGACACTAGACAACAAAGAAAAGAGGGAATCCAAACAAACTGCTGGTGACCAGAAAACTAGAAGCAGATCGCTAGCAATAAATCATAATGTGACATTGAGACTGGGTTCATCTTACAAAGAGCAAAGAGTAAAGAGAGAATTGCTAAGGGCAGATGGCAGTGCCTTTCCTGGTGATATAAACACAGATGAATGCATATAATTTCTGAGTACTGTATAGGGCCCTGCCCATCTCAACATCATAAATAGCTGGAAAGAACTTTAACACGTTTCTAGGGATTGAGTTTTAATTGTTCTGTGGTTTAGAACTACTGGTTGCATCTAATTCTATTTAATGTGACTATAGCTTCAAATATTCCACATTACAGAAACTGTGAAGTTCAGTTTTACCTGCCAAGATCTGAATTTCGTGTTATCCTGCAATGGTGACAAAACAAATCTACTGCAGTGCAACAGGAGGTTGCATCTTTTACATGGTTATATTTAATCTGATGCTTAATTGATTTAATTCTGATGCTTATCTGAGCTGTAGCTGAGTACAAGGAAAAACAGATTCTACATTCAAATTTTGTTAAGTATGAATAGTAATGGCAACAGCCATAAGCATAATGCATAGCTCTTGCAGCTTCCTGTCCAAGGAACCAGGGAGTTTTTTGTATTTTACATGTTTTTTCCCCTTTGTTCAAATATTTTTCACAAAAGTTGTGTGAGCAAATCCATGAAAGTCAGGAAATCTGCCTCTTTATAAGGAGTACTGGAAAAAATGTGAGACTAATCATAATGAACATATGATCATATATATTATTTCTGTTATAGAATTTAATTGCAATTCCTTTTGGGATACCTTTAGCATTAGAATCTAAAAAATATTCAGACAGGAGAGTGACTTGCCAAAAAAGTATGTCCACATCATTACACAGGAATAAAGCTTTCATTTTTCCATACTACTCATGGGTGCATTTGTTTGTAAACCTTTTAAAATGTTCTTTCCACTTCTTGAGATTTACTTACACCATTTCATACTTCTTCTGTAGAACAAAGCTGACATCTCCAGATGGCAAATCTAAACATCAAAAGATGGACTGCCACTCAAAGACACGTGGGAAACATTTGCCAAAGCTAAATACATTCTTAAAAGAATTTCAATATTAATGTAAGTGTTCTTCTGAATATACCATTATCAGTGGCGCAATAGATTTAGCTGACACATTGGAGGTGGTGAGCTGCACTCAAATACTTAGCTACCCACAAAATGGCACTTATTTTGGGATTGTTCCATGCTTAGGAAATCATAGAGTAAATCAAAGTTACAAATTACAGAAACTACTATAAAGAGCATCACACATAAATGACATACAAGAAACATGCACATGTGCATGGTGAAGGAAGCATTATGTGTATGGCATTATGCCTTTTTGCTGAAAAAATATGTGAGAGTTTTACAGTTCTCCAGCATTTCTTTTTATATAATCAGAAAACTACAACTACAAATTCAACTTGAGGACTGGCATTTTTATATTACAATGGCTTCTTTGTTGCTGCAAACAGCAATATATATACAATAAAACAGTTCAGAGAGAAAATGCTTTCCATCATACTTGGCTTTGCCTTATTTTCAGAAAGAAAAACTATGTGCATGAAGTTGTCCATAATTTTCTTTAACAGCAGTTTTAACCTCCTTTACATATTGGCAGGGGCAGGAGGGTATTTGTTAAAGTCCATTATACATTTTTCCTTGGCTGTAGTAACAGAAGCCGTTCATTTTGAGCTGAGCAATTCAAACAGCTAAGCATGAGAGAATGAGTTCACTCAAAATAGCGGACAATTAGGTGGAACTTTGCCACACTCTCCAAGCATAAAATATATTATAAGTAAAATATTTTATAATGCTTTCTCAGACAGAGAAGCCCAAACCCCTCATTTGTGCCTTACACCAGCCTCAATAGACATAGCTCTTTATGGTGACTGCTCCTTGCCTCTTACACCAGGTCTGCAAGTCGTAAGGTTGCATAAGAATTACACTTGTGTCGGAGACTTGACTGCTTGCAAACTCCCAGTGGAACACAGAGACTGCCTGTAAGGACCACGCCTTCAAGCACTTTGGTCCAAGTCTAAATATTGGCACTCTTTTATGTTGTTTTTTTTTTTCACCAGCATAATCTATGGTTTATTGACATCATGGAAGAAATTGGATTTCTGGTTATTCCTGGATTATGGTAAAAGCAATGGATTCTGAAGGTCTTAACATGAGCTAACAAGTCTATATTGAGCAGATTTGCATGGCTCCATTCTTCAAAGGTGATCTGTGGCACCAGTAAGCCCTAGTAACTGTACTGCAGATGCATTATTGTCTTCTCTGTGATGCCTGTTCTACTCTGCAAGACCAAATGATGTACAACCGTGGTGTCACATGCAAGCCCACAACGCATGCCATAATTGCTATGTGATAATTTGTTCCCCCAGCAGATCATTTTCTATGGAGAAAACGGAATCTGCTACTGTAGCTGCCATAAGGAACATTTTCTTTAATTAAAAAGAACAGAGGAATCGCAAGTCCTTATGAGTTCAAGGAATGTGATCCACTGAGATCTCTCTTGCAGTTTTACAAGAGACTGGCTCCAGCAACTGCATTGGTTGAAGTTCCTGCCCTGTGACCTCCAGCTACTCACTCCTGGTGTTACACCACAGCTCATCATCCCTGCTGTTGTGTCAGAAATTATGTACCTTTAGCCACAGCCTAATTTATAGTCTAAGCCTATGGAAGATGATTTCATGGACCCATCTGAGGAGACTGTGAACTTCAACACAAAAACGGGAGCAACTGGCTGGGCCTGGAGCAGGGAAGGCACTGTTTGAAAGAGCTTCACTGCTGAAGTCAGTATATTGGGGAAATATCATCTGTAGGTTTATAATTCAGTTAAACCAGACTTATAGATGAGCGAAGAAGTCCCACTCCCTCTCCTGCCTGCTGGCCATGCTTTCTGCAAGCTTTTTCCCAGGAACTTACATCAAACCATAAATAATCCAGTGCAGAAAGCTAAACTGATATGAAACTCATTGCTTTTTTTGCAGGCCTAGTTTTCTGGTGTTTGAACTCTCTGATCTGACTGCCTCTGGCTCCAAAGAGCATCAGGAACAGCACAAGGACGTGTTAGAGTCACAGAAAGGGGAGTTTTCAAAGGCAACTTGGCATTATGTCAGCTTAGTCAGGTTTGGTCATTATCGAATGGCATCTCCACGATGAGGTGCCATCCAGGCTACCCACAAGTTACACAAATCACCTTAAAACACCCCTGTGAAAGCTGGGAAACCTCAGCCCAGGAAACATTCATGTGGTGGCTCATATCATTGTCAAGGGGTTTCTTATTGGCAATGCAACTGACTTCCTCTTTTAGTATCTTATAACAGCATTTCTTTGGGGATTTCGGGACTGCACCATTATCTCAGAATTATTTTATGAAGGAAGAGGAATTTAGATTCACATTCTCTTCAAGCAATTTCTTCAGTTTAATATCCTACCTACTTCAGTTGCAAAGGCTTCAAGGAGCACAGGACCAAAAGTGAATGATGGCAGCAGTGATAATGAGTGCATATGGGAATCCTAGGAAAACTTCAATCATCATCATTAGCATTTTCTTTTCTGCAGTGCAATCCCTACTCCAATGTACCCCAGTTTGCTGTAGCAGACTGCAATGCCCAGCGCTGATAAGAATCGGCATAAATATGAAGAGTAGGAAAGTCATGAGGAAGTAAATAATCATGAAGCTGGAACTGACACTAGAGTTTTTAATTTTGATTTTTTTTTTCTACCGTGTGGGTGTCTTTCGGGTCAGGAAAGGTTTTGAAGCAGAAGAAAGGTAGTCTCAAACATACAGACAGATGATGTGTAGTTTCCCCGGTTCCTGGCTTTGTTCCTCATTTATAAGTATAAACCATGTTGCAACTTTTGGTTTTAGCACTATTTTGCCCAATTCACTATCTTATTCAATTGAACATTAAATGAAAGTAGTAAAACCCACTAGGCTGCAACAACAATGAACTTTGGTAAATGTAGTTGGTTTCCTCTTTCAGCTTGACATTCAGTAAGAAACACAAATTTAAATCTGAGAGCATTTGAATATGGATCATGTAGGTAACTTTGTGAAAACAGCAAAGGAGGGAACTTCTGAAATATATGAACTCATACTGCTAATGGTACATAAACTAAGTGATGATTTCCTAGCTGAAGATGGTGAGTTAATGTCACCATCTACTTTATGAGAAAGTTACAATGAAAGTTAATAATATTAAGTCTTCTATAAAATGGTTCATTAACTGAAAAGAGGTGTTTCTTCCTTGGACAAATTGCTTAGAAATGTTGGCCTTTGGGGTCCTGTCTTCATTGCTAAAATAGAATTGCGCCAGTAGAACTAATTTGTACAGTTCAAAATCAATTTTGCATTCAAGGATTCTGTATAAGCTCTTTGGGCTCAATTTCGCTGAAAAGTTAACTTGAGTTGAAAATGATTCTAGCTGTAACTGGAATCCTTTCTACATAAAAAAATATGAAGCCCAATCCTGTGGTTGCTTTTGATTTGAGGCAGTGAGTTTAATGGGAAGATAGGGGGTGATATTAAAGTGTCTATTTTGTCAGATACTCTGTACCATGAGCACCATTTGAATGATGTTAGTCTTCCAATGCCTTCTCATTCCTCCTTCCTTATTGCCAGAGGGCTCCTGCTCATGCTTGTGACAGAATGAATAGCACAGGTAGCTGGTGGTGCTGCCAAGAACAATTAAGGTTGGCAGAATCTTGATCCGTGGTTTTGTGATGTGAAGTTTTCTATGGGTAAAATCCACTTTCATTGTTCCTGTTCCACCATCCTTCCTCACCCTGCCCTCCTCTGCCTCAGCATTGCTCATTTCTGTTGATCCAGTGTTTTTAGAGGCCTGAAAAAAGATACATTTTCAAAGAACAACTCAGTGGCTCCTAGTGTGGTGTAACACATCTCTCCTAGCACAACAGTCAGGGCTCCAACACAGGCACAGCAGTGGGCATGCCAGGTCAGAAAACTTAGAGCAACATTGTTACTAAACATTTGGCAATGTGAATCTGTGACTACTGCAGGAGACACAGGAGAAGGTATAAAGACATGCCGCTGGGAGCAGAGACCACAAATGACCCTCCATAAACTGGAGAGAGACTTGAGGCAGCTACTGCAAAAGCATATAGACAACTTCTAAATACCCAAAAAATGCAGTCAGTACTCAAGGATTATTGAGGAGACCTAGCTGTAGTTTTCCTGACAGAAAAACCTGCTTGAATCCCTACGACTCACCCCTCTGAAATATAGTTACGTCTTTCAGCAAAAAGGATGTAATGAAGGAATCAGAATGTCCAGTAGCAACGGGTTGTAGCAGAAGCGCAGGGAAGAGGAAACACAGAGTGAGGTGGGAAAGTTAGTGGTTATTGGTATTTGGATTTAAAATGCTGGAAAATTTCTTCATAATTGGCAGGAATTTTGGTTTGCTGCTTTTAGTTTAATGATGCTATGCAGAAGGAAGATGGGGGAATTATTTGAAAATGTTGAATGTTTTCAAAGGGAAGACAGCACATTTATTGATAGCTACAGTGGAAGTCTAATGAGAACAATTCAGATCATGCAAAAAGCAGTGTCTTCCCTAAGACTTTACCTGTAAAGCTTCATCCCACAGGTCTCCGTCCAACCCAGGCACAACCCTACAATCCCAAGTGGAAAGGCAATGCTCTTCCTGAGATGGGTGAAAGAGCTTCTCCACAGCCACATCCCTATTGCCTGCTTTTCTTGCTTCAGGGGCAACTCAGCCTGCTCTTCTGCAGTTACAGAACTGCCATAAATCCAGCTAAAAAGGAAGCTTAAAGTTCGGCTTAACTGTGTGCTTCTGAGTCTGCTCAGAACTGTAAGAAATGGTTCTTCAGATACATAAACAACAAGCATAAACAGAGGGAAAATACTGTCCCACTGACAAACAGGAGAGCTGAATTAGTCACTGACAATGTTGAAAAGACGGTTCTCAATGCTTCCTTCATCTCCATCTGCACCTGAACTGCTGGGCCCCTGGCCTTGGGAACAAAAAGCCTGGCCGATACAAACACAAGGGCATAAAGCAGAGATCGGGAAGTCATTATCCCACTCTGCTCAGCACCTGTCTGGCCACATCTGTAATACTGCGTACAGTTTTGATCCTCACTATGCAGAAAAGATGTGGACAGGCTGGAGAGGGTCCAGAGAAGGGCCAAAAGGATGATAAAGGACTGAGAAGCCTGTCATTGGAGGAAAGGCTGAGACAACTGGGTTTGTTCAAACTTGAGAAAGGAAGGTTTAGTGGAGACATTGTAGGTAATGGGATTTATGTTCTGCTACAAGACATGATCATCATGTTCAACTATTTAAAGAATGGCTACAGAAGAGATAGAGATTCCCAAGGAGTCACATGGTAAAGATGAGGGGTAATGGGTACAAGTTACTTCTGGGGAAGTTCTGACTGCTCACACAAAGAAATCTTCTACAATGAGAACGATCACTGGAATAGTCTCCCCGGAGAAGTAAGTGCACAATTCTGAGATTTGACTGCCAGGGGCCTGGGCCAGCTTGTCTAGACTGTGCTTTTGCCAAGAAAGGTTGGATGAGACGACTCTTGAGGTCAGTCCTTTCTAACCTGTACTCTATGATTCTATAATTTAAAATCACAGCCAGTTTATGTGGGTGCCCTTGGCTGTGAACTGTGGTGGTTCAGCAGGACCCTGGAGAGAGGAAAATGAAATGAGGCAGGAACACTCTCCATGTCTCTTACTGAAAACCAGAGATTTTATTTACACAAAAGTCTTGAGAGCCCTACATCATAAGCAGGTAAGTGACATGACCTGTGATACTTACTCTAAATTATGCATGTATAATAACACCCAAGGACATAATGAAATCTATTATGTTGAACATTATATGCTGAAAGGTTTGCAACAAAAAGGGCTGTTTTTCATTATCCACTGAGGGTGAATTTAGCTCCAAACAAAATACATAGAAAAACACAGTTGCTAATGTGATAGGAATTATTACTGTGTCATAATTTATGGACCTTGTTTGTTGACTTTGCTATTAGGAAATCCACTGTCTAACTATACTGGCTTTACTTAATGGGGAGAAATCAGGCCGGCCTAATAGACGACTGGAAGATAAAATAAGCAGATAAGGTAACAAAAAAACTCAAAATAAGCCATTTTTTCACACTCTGACCAGCAGGCCGAGGGAGGTGATTCTGTTCCTCTACTCTGCTCTTGTGAAAACCCACCTGAAGCACTGTGTCCCCCTCTGGGGCCCCCAACACAAGAGAGATGTAGACCTGTGGAGTGAGTCCAGAGGAGGGTCACAAAGATAACTGGAGGGCTGGAGCATCTCTTCTATGAATTCAGGCTGAGAGAGTTGCTTTCCAGCACCTAAAGGGAGCCTACAAGAAAGCTGGGTAGGGACTTTTGACAAGGGTATCTAGTGACAGGACAAGGGGGAATGGTTTCAAACTGAAAGATGGCAGGATTAGATTAGATATTAGGGAGAAATTCTTTACTGTGAGGGTGGTGAGGCACTGGAACAGGTTGCTCAGAGAAGCTGTAGATGTCCTATCCCTGGAAATGTTCCAGGCCAGGCTGGATGGGGCTTTGACTTACCTGGTCCAGTGGGAGATGTCCCTGCCCATGGCAGGGGGTTTGGAACCAAATGATCTTTAAGGTCCCTTCCAATCTAAATAATTCTATTATTCTATGAAACATATTGGGATATTTAAAAGTTAACAAGGAAGAAAGAAAAAAGAACTATAAGCAGATCAAAAGGACTATTTTAGGTAAAAAGTAAAGCGGTATGTGCAGTGGAATCAGGCTGTCATGGCCATAATTTTTTTAAAAAGAAGAAAGAAATGTGTTTCAAGAAGCTAGACCTATCTGTTTTGTTCTGAGGAGCTAATAAGACTTTAGAAAAAGAGATATGAAGTTTGTTTGTTTTAAAATACTGTACTAATCTCTCTCACAGAGAAAAATGGCAGAGATCAAACGTCATACTGAACACCACAAGTGAACATCATAGTGCTGTGCAGAATCAGATTAAGCAGGAAAACTGAGGAATTAATGATGAGATGAGTAATACCACCAGGAAAAAAAATAGCTGTGGTCAGAAAGCAGAAAGAAATATGACAATATCTATAACTACAGCAGTTATGCCCTGAGCTGTTTCTCACCTGAAGGTTGATCATGACTTTGTGAGGAGCAAATCCAGGGCCTAAATTGCCCAAACATCACAGTTCAGATTCAAAGCAAGAAGGGGTTATCAGATGTCAGGTGGTGCCTGGTTTCAATTTTTCTTCTTATGTAACAGTCATCTTTTTTCTAATGGCTTAATGTCAAAAGTATGCTTGAAGGAGGAATTTCAATGAACAAAGCTGGCAGTCCTGCCCAGATTCCATTGATTGAGTGGAATTGGCTCCAGTTCTTGTGGGACAAGTGCTCCCTTAGTTTTAGACAAGTCTACTTCAAACACAATGAGACACGAGGCCTTTTTTTAAATTTTGTTTTTTTCTTTTCTGCCCTACATGCTGAGTGAGACACATTACTTGTAATCATTATATACTAGTTTATAGATCATGGCTTTTCAGTATTCATTGTAAATAGGCTTGTTTTAACAGAACTGTCAAGAGACACGTCTGGTTAACAAACAATTACCGATTGAAGGTATAACGACAAGCGCAGGGATTTTGTCAGAACACACAGAAATATGCAGGAAATTTTAACAAAAGGTAAAATGGATTTCCTCTTGAATCTGATATTTTTCAAGAGATGTTGCCAAGGTCTATTTCATGCCATTATATGGGTGGTTCAATATTTTGTTTTCATCTCTGCTTCCTATATTTTAATATTTGTAAAGATCAGACAAATGGAAATTATCCACAGGAATTGCATATATGGAAAATCCATAAGAGTCCACATGACCGACTACCCCGGCCCATTGCTTATAGTACAAGGTTACCACATCAAAATTTATTCCGGTTATTAGGGAGGCTGGAAGTGAGTCAATTATTTGAATAAACAAAGAAAGACCTGGTTGCCCTGTAGTTTAGTGCATCCCCGAGACGTCTGTAGGCTCATTTCCCACGCCTGCTGTCTCATTCCTAAACAAGCAGAGGCTGTTGTGCAAGGCAACCTGGCAACTCCTAATGAACAGGTAGCTCAATGTACCCCTTGGGAAGCAATCCCTTCATGCTTTCCACCTCTGCACGTTTGCGGCAGGCACAGGGCATTGACTGCATCTTGTGTATATCAGAGGAGGGAGAAGAGGTTTTGAAGCTCAGGGAGAGAAGCTTATCATGCCAAAGGAATTTTTCTGTGGTCCCTCCAAAGGGGCCATGGGTTCTGATTGCACTGATGAGCTGGAATACAGCAGTTTGATGTGCCAGACACTGGAAGAAGGGAGAAGAAGGTGCCAGCCTTTAGCTTTCTCCAAAAGATTGGAGATGTAAGAAACAATGAGAACTTCAGCAGAAAGAAGTAACTTAGTCTCACAACCGATGATGTAGTTCCCAGCCTTGCTAAGAACCCGTATCCCTATATGCAAAGTCTTAGGTACTTGACTGGTGTCAAACAGAAACAATACATGAAAGATACAAATCCTAAACATCCACTGGAACACAGCATGCATATTTGAATTCCTTAAGAATGAAAGTCTATATTTTTAAAAACAACTAATGTTTCCTGTTTCCATTAAGGTCTTAGACTGGGCACCCAAAACAATGTAAAGCTGTTGGCCAACAGGTTTGTATTTACACTGTGAGTCAAGGTAAGATTCATGACACTGCTGCTTATTAATTCTCTTGTTTTAATGTGTTTGGCTTTTGCAAGCAATGACACAGTAAAAACATTTGTGTCACTTAGCAACCTCAGCTGTTTCTAAAGGAATGTCTTTTGTTCTTGGAAATCTATTATAAATGCAGATTACAAAACAATTATTGGGGAATTTAAACTTGTCTTATTTAGATGGTGTTCTGGCCTTTCTCCAACCTACATTTGAAGTGTGCACAGGAAATTAATTTACTCTGCACAAGCATCCTTCATTGACACTATTGTTATGAAGAGAAGCTCTGCATATTTAACAAATATGACAGAAGTTTCAGTAGAAAACAAAAGACCAGAAATGCCTGGAGAAAGAAAGGACTGGAAAGGACCCCCTAGTCACTGGGTTCACCCAGTTCAAAGCCGTCTTACTGTTTTGTAAACAACACTATAAATACTTCACCATTGTGATGCAATAGTACGTAGTCTCTGTCACGAATTTATCAACCTGATTTATTTCTATACACAACGCCAAAGCCTGAGAACATAGATCACTCAGCTCCAGCATAAGGGTTTGAAATGTAAATCTGTACCAATTAAATATTATTTATAATTTGCACATTCATTGGACTACAAGGTTTCCGTAACATGCGCATGATCCCGAATACATACCTGTAGTAGAAGGACTGAGATTACACTGGATTGCAGCCTTAGAATTTTAGAGTTTTCTTTCTTTGTCCTAAGTAGATTTAAAGCTCAGAATTCACATCCAGTAGTCCACATTGTCAGGATCAGTACAAAAGGTAAGATATATAAAGTGATCTGTATGTTCTGAAATAAAAATATTTCCTCAGGAAACACTACAAAATGATGTCAAGTTTTATAGATGGCTATATAATTAATATAATTGGTACTTGTTCATGGAACTCAGCTTTTGTCCTCTGCTAGGGATATCTAAAAGACTAGTATTACTAAAAGTATCTTAAAGACTGTTTTCTAATCATTTGAACAGAAAACATGACAGTGCAAATGAACATTAATCACAAAAAGGAAGCAACCATTGTTTGCAACTGTAATGTCTTGCTAATAGAATCACTTAGACAACAAGTTGCCGTAAGAATTTTGGCAATCCCAGAAGTAAAAGAGACAAGACACAGAAATGTATCCTGAAAAAAAAAAAATGCACATTGTCAAATTTCTGCTCAGAAAAATGTTGGTGGTGATCAGAAAAAAATTGTCAACAATTTTGCAACTCTTTTCATATTTTTGTTTTTAAAAGAACCTCCTCCACCTTTAATGTTTTGGGCTTTTTGTGGGGTTTTTTAATGGGGTTTCTTTGTTGTCTTTTTTCTGGTTTTGCTTGTTTGTTTTGGGTTTTTTGTGCGTGCGTGTGTGTGTCTGTGTCTGTGTGCATGTGTGTGTGTGTTTGTTTTTTTTAATAACTGCAGTTATTGTGTTAAACTGCTAAAGTAAAAGCAGTGCTGTGGAACTCATCATCAGTGGTAGAAGACCGAGTTTGATAACCAGACTGTGATTCTTCTGATCTAAATGAGAATACCTTGATATAGCTAAATCAGGACTCGGCCAAACGACCTGATGGCTGCAAGTGAAGAAGGCCCAGCTTATTCAGGGCTGACCTGGCAGCTAATCCTGTCACTTATGCACAGGAACTCTGCATCAGGGCACCTATGACAGACACTTTACTGCCAAACCCACTGTTGAAGTTCTCATTTCTACAGAGACGACTAGCAAGCAGCTACCCGTTCAAAAACGGCTGTACTAATTTCTCCCAGGAACATATGATGGTGGCTACAGTTAGTTTAGACCTGACCTTAGCATGGATTGGGGTATAATCAGAGGAGGTCTCTGATGCTGACATGCTGAGATCCACTCCACAGATGTGATTATGATGTAAATTCATACTCTCCCTCAAATCTTTGAGGGAGAACTTCAGATCTGGCATACGACATACCATCTTCCCAGCATTTCAGCTTTTCTCTTGTCTTTCAGTCTTATTTTGAAGAGAGCACATAGATTACTAAAGTAATGGCTGAGGTTTCCAATTCCTCTAGGATACCATTATCTGAAACGCCCTTCTCCTGAAAATCCGCAAATCTACAACACTCACTTTGTTCAGGTGGTAAATCTATTAATCCCGATCAGTAGCATTCAGTGTAAACATTTTCAGTGTGCTTAGTCCTAAAATCCTCAGCAGATAGTCGATTGTCAATCAGTCATCACTAAAGTTTTGCATTTAAAAAGATCTGAGGACATCAGTATTCTAATGACTGCACCCTGAGCTCCATATCTGTGGCACTGATCTCTCTACCCTGCCAGCTTTCCCCAGAGCTGCTGTCGGTTAGGGATGCAATGAAGCGCGATTTCCGATTATCATTGCTGGGCTCATGAAAGCCCCAGGTGTAGATGTAATCACAAGCAGCACTGAGCTTTTGCTGGTGTAGCTTATTTTGCTTTTGTGGGAGAAGAAAAGCCTGGAATAAGCTGTACTGGTTTATTGCAGTTTTGCTTGTATAGAATGACAGATTACCTACCCAGAAGTGATCTGAATATAGATCTCCCTTGGAGTTAAGTAGATCCGTCCAATGCATCTACGTAGGCCTGCTTTTATTTCGCTTGAATAACTGCATAGCTAAGGAATAAGGGTGAAAGTATTGTCTTAAAAATATATGGCTGTGGCGCAATAAAATCTCAATTTTCTTCATCTGTAGAACAATGGGATCTGAGTTTTAATCGCCAGTTACCAAGAAGGTGCTACAAATAAAAAATTATCGGTACCTTATATATACATATGAATAACTAATATGCAATTAAGTAACATGCTTTATGCCCAGCTCATGTAAATCCAGATTGCGGATGTAACGATGGATCGGGCGCCTAGGCTGGAGTGACCAGGTGACAGACACGTTCCCAAACACGTGCACCTACACACAGGGTCTCTTGCTTTGTACGGCGAGTGAAAGTAGCTCAGGAGAACACGGATAAAAGGACCAAAGGACATGCCCTCTCCTCTGCCAACCGCTTACTGATTAATCAAGGGAACAGTGCTGATAGCAGTGACGTGAGGAGCAGCTCACACTTTACTACCTGTTCCCAGCAGAGCCGACCGCACACCCCGTGATAGGAACGAGCGTGTTCTGGACTATGCCCAGAGTTCTGGCACCCAGAAAATGTTATTTAAGGCTCATCATAGAAACTCCAGCACCTGCTTAGATGATACGGTAATAAAATCAAGGAAAGGAATGGAACTGGGACGGGAAGAGGCAGGACAGAGCCTGGCTGCGTGCAGGCGAAGCAGGCTGGTGGAAATGCCGGCAGAACGCCTGCAAAGAGCTGCCCCACGGCTGCTGCTTCTAGTGATGAAAAATAACACTCCACAGGCATTTCTATGCCAAAGAATTAAACGCAAAACCAGCGCGCTGCCGTGTGCGGGGACACGGCGGGCACACCGAGCAGCGCAAACGCGACGGCCGAGCGCGAACCGAGCGGTCGGAGCCGGTCGTGCCGCGCTCCCAGCGCGGAGCCTTGCGGGAGAGTGCAACGGGCAACGGGAGCCGCCGGCGCGGGTCGGTCGCGCTCCCCGCCGCCCGCGGGACAGCCGCGCGCGCGCCCAACCGCCGGGCGCTCACGGGGGCACCGGCGTGCGACAGCACCGGCGGCCCGCAGGGCGTTAACGGCGGGGCGGGAGCGGGGG
>VXBA01005208.1:86001-96638 GCA_013399895.1 Serilophus lunatus | reverse complement strand
GTCACCCGCGGTGCAGACCCCGCCGAGCCCCGCCACTCTCCACCGGCGGAGGCCGCGCACGCCGCCGGCCCCGAGCTGTTGTTCCCCCCTCTCCCTCCTCTGCCTTCCCTGGGAGCTCCTCCTCCTCCTCCCCCCGCCGGGGCAGCCCGGCCGGGGCCGCGGACCCCCCCCCCCGCCGCCGGTCCCCCGCTGCCGCGGAGCTGCTCCGTCTCCCAGGAGCCATTTGCAATAATCCTCGCTGGCCCCGGCGGGAGGTGTTTCCTTTCCCCTCCCGGGCTGGTTTAGTTTTGTTTTGTTGTTGTTGGGGGTTTATTGTTATTTTAACATTTATTGTTATTATTTCTCGTTGTGACTATATGAAGCCGTTTAAAAAATGTGAATATCAAAGCTGAAAGGCAGCTGGACTTAACAAATGAGTGAATGGAGCCCGAGATGCATTGTTCACATAAGGTAGCCGAAACAAGTTTTTTCTACCAAAAAGAAAAACCCCGAATCCACCCTTCCCCGACAAACTCAATGGCTCAAGTACAAGATGCAGCTGTTGATTTTAAATATATGCACTTCGTACCGGAGCGTTTGAAATGTGTTCCTGATTTACAGGACTTACTGTCTTAATTAACCTGTCTGTATTGAATAAACGTGGTCTTGTTTTTATTTTTTGCGTTTGTGTCTCATTGTTAAGGTGCAGTGAATTCTGGTTCATGAGAGCAAAACTGTGGATGATGCTTACGTTCCCCCTTGATCTTTCAGTTGTAAGATCTCCATTTTGCAGGCAAAAAACCCCCCACAACAATCCGCATAGTCTGATGCAGTGGGACACCGGTTATTAATGCACGGAGATGCAACTGAGCCCCTTTGTTTGCCAGCAGCGCTCGTTCGTAAGCTGTGAGACGCCCCTTCGAGCAGCCGAGAATGTGGCTCTTGGAATTTCTGTGTCAAATCATTCTGAAACCAAAATTAGGTATCTTATATTGAGGCAGGAACAGAGCTTGTGTTGGTTACTTGTTTGGGTCGTAATTTTTTTTCTTTTCCGCGTGGGTGGGAGGGGGAAGACTCTAGAGAAGAGAGGTTGAGGCAGCAATTAAATCTGTAAACCAGAATTTGACAATTTGATTCTGGTCATTGGTTAAGTTCCAATACCTATTTTGAATGGCTTCCTTGGTAAAATCCTACCTTGGATTTTTAGGTGTCATTGAGCTTCAAGATCAGAACTGAACACATCAGACAGACTGGAACATAACAATCTCCCAACCCCCACTCAATTTGAGGTAAAAGCTTCTCCTTTGAAGAAGGTAGCAATCCCACATGAAAGAAAATGGAAGATCTTTGCCTTTGTCCAAGAGAGCAATTTGAGCGGCTACACTTACTTCTGTGATTAGTTCTTTTGTGAATACATTATATCCACAAAATATTTTAGGTTCCTTTCTGTGCCACAGCTACTAATAGAAACTGATGCTGAAGGTTTTTACGATGTCTCACTGAATTCTCGTGCACTAGAACCGGTATGCGATGTTATTATTAGCTTTATCTTCATTAATTTATAAGTAGAATGCAGCTTTTCCATATCGAAGCATGTAAAATGCAGAGGAAGTTCAATGCATTTTAGTTTCTCCTTAATTGCTAGCATTGGAAGTCCTTTTTCTCATAATTTGTGTTGCTTTTTTGGCATTTTGTACAACTTGTAAAGGATTCAGATCTGCCATTAGTTCTTATCCTCTAATACAACAATGTAGTGTGTAGATTGTCCTTCAAGTGATTTTTTTTTTAGTTGAAATTTCTGTTTTATTCTTAATCCAGGAAAAAAGAAATCTTAGCTTCAAATATAACCACTAGCCACAACTAAAAAACTAGTTTTTCTTGTATTTGTCCTTCAGATGCTCAGGTAGGTATTTGCTGTGCCAATGCTGAATTTGAACTCTGAGATAAGCAGTTTAATTACTAAAAGAGCTGGAGGAAACATGCTAAAATCCAAACACAGCCTATGGAGCCCGAGTTGTTACACAACTATGGTTAAAAGAATATGTGTGGCAGTCAGCTGGAATTCTGAAAGCTTGCAAGTTCAACTTGAACTTTTTGCCACTGATAATTATGCATCGATTTTGCATGCCCCTTCCCTCCCCCCTTTTCCCTCCCCAAATCCTAGGCTCTGTATGCTCATGAGAACAGCTAACTTTATAAGTGTCCTTTGTAGTCATTGAAAGCCTCGAGACATTCCTTTTAAGGATTTTACTAGAACAACACTTTTCAATAAAGTGGCAGTTGAAGTGAGCCGTAGAAAAGACGCTAATAAATTTCACTGTGACTGGCTGGTTTTTAAGCTTCCTAAATTACATCTAAAACAGCTTTTACTTTCTCCTTTGTGCAAGGCCAGGAGATGTATATATGAAAAGGGCTATAGTAGGCTAAGTGTTACATAGAGTGTATGATGATTTGGTAAAAGGAATTTTGGCACTTGTGTGAGATAACTTGCATAACTCCCTGACGTGTCTTCGTCACTTATAGCGTGAGCATCCTAAGCTCATGCCAATAGCCTTTCTCATCGCATCTTCTGTAAAAGTCTTTATCTCCTTCAAAATAGAGCACATGTCACTTCTTCATATGGGAACAGATTGAACATAGCTTATTTTAGTTTTGGAAGCCACTTGTTACAAGATGGTGGACCAATTGAAATATTGCCAGAAAGTTTCCATTGATTCATTGCAAATTCTCTTTATTTGCCTTGTGCTATGCTATGTAGGCATACAAACAGAAAGGAACTGTGATGTAAAAGTCACCATCTACTACCCAAACAGGATAAAAAGTGTTGAACAGGGAAAAGATAATTTTATAAGCTTTTAATACCTGCGTTTCAGAGGTGGGGTTTCTTTAGTACATTTAGTCTCTGCTGGTCCTCAGATACCAGTTGTTGGTTTCTAGAGAAGGAAAAAGAAAATACTAGTATTCTTGGCCTTCACAGGATACTCAGGCTGTTTTCATTTGTAAATGAAAATGTAGTTTACATCAGCTTTAAATTTGGAATAAAATTGTATTTTCATGATAGGCATTTAGCTGGGTTTGGGGGGGGGAGGTGTCCCCATTTTGTGAAGGAAAAACAGAAGATTTTGCATACTTTTGTATAACAAAAGTAAGCCATTTAGATTTTTCTAACAAGTGACAGTGCTTTGGGAAAGATATGTATTTTCATTATATTCATGGGAGTAAACTTGATTTCAAATATTTCATAAATGCACAGAAGACTCAATGCACCTCTCTGTGATGTAGAACTAGCATAGCACAAGGCTGGCACAACTACTTTGTCATTTATAGTCTATGTTGCTGCTTAACTCTTCCTTAGTTTTCTCTATATGACCAGACAAGTGTTTTCCTGACTCTGCCCAAAACTCAGCCTCACACTCTAGTTATATCTTGCTGTTTGTACTCCCATGTTCCCTGAGCTCTTAAAAGTAACTCAGTTAAGTCTGGCAGGTAGGATGATTTTTGTGTGCTCTTTCCCTTATGTGTCTTGTCTCCCTTTTAGCTCATTAGTGTGTATTGTACCAGCACCTGGAACATATGTTGGTATGATACTTGGGATAATAAACATTGTAGGAAAGTAGGGATTTTCCCTAAATCCTTAAAATCATGTTTTAAATAAGCCTTTCCATTATGTAGCAAGCGCATCACTTGGAAACCATAAAGGAGAAGAAGGATGCTGGTTAATGCACAACTTGAGTTCTGGCCATTATTTTCAGCTTGTGGTTGTAGTATTTCACTTTTACATATTTTTTTGTCTGTGTCATATTGCTTTTCACAAATATTAAATAGCTTTATTCTCTCCAGTTGCTTTTTGGTAGGTACTTTTGATGTGCTTGTTCACTTGACTTCAAATAATGTAATTCAGTCACTTCTTGTTAGCCACTATCTGGCTAACTTCTTATAAACTTTGTAGTGTGTTAGTTGGAGAGAAAGTGACAAGTGTCCTTCATCTTCAGTTTGAACGACATAGGCAGAAATCAGAGGCAAAATCCTAGCTGCCATGAAATGAACAGATGAAGTTAACAACTTCTATGATGGTGGGGGGTTTTTTGTTGTCTGGGGTGAGTTTTTTTGATTGGTTCCTTTGGCTGTTTTTTTGGGGGGTTTTGGGGGGTTTTTTAAGAATTAGATGGAAGACACTACTTAAAGGGCTACAATGACTACATAAATGCCTTTGGGGAACACAAAAATGACATCAGCAAACTCATTTCCTGAGTCAAAGGGTTTGGTTTACTTTTTCTCTTCCAAAAACGATGCTCTAGCTATGTGACTGACCTCAGCCACTTTTGTCAAAGCTGCAGAGCTGCCATTATGCAATTTCCTTGGCAAAAGGCAGCTGTTGGAAAAGAAGGAATTGGTGCCCATAGAGAGGGGAAGGCTGCAGTGTGCCCAAGCCCCATTAGTAAACATTCCACAACAGAGGAAGCTACAGGAAATCAGACACCATAAATTCAGAGGCATGCAGCATTAGCTGTTCATTTTGCAATATCCTGTATCTAAACTGTATTATTTTTGCTTGCCATTATATAATATGGTGTGTCTGGTAGAGTAATACAGCCAGCTAAGTGTGTCCTTCATCATTGCAGGCACTAGGACATCAGCAATCAAAAGAAATTGTAAAAAACACCTTGTCTCTGTGTCCTCCTGGTAATCACCAGCTTGGCAGGACTTCATTCATTCATCCATAGGTGCAAAAGAAAGGCTGTAAGCTCCTCAGCTACATGAAGAAGTTTAGTACATCCAATTCCAACCCTAAATACATGTTTTATAGCAGCAACAATTGTAAAGCTAAGGGGGAGAAATCCTCCTGGAGTTCTTGCACTTGGAAGCCAAGTGGTAAGTTAGAGAATAAATAGATCTGGTTTCGTTTTCCTCCCATGTAGATACTGTCAGTCCTCATCCAAGGAACTTTGCCGCTCTCTATGACACTATGGGGCTTGTGTCATCAGCTGTCCCTCAGAATGTGGTCTCTGAGTGATTTTACAGTCCAGAGAGGTTGTAGTCTTCCAGCTCAATGGGATTATTTTCAGTTGCAGGAGTGACTTAGAGAAATACATTTTTCATTTGGTGGTATGGGATGAAAGAGCATCAGGATGAAAATATTTTAATTAAAGGAAATGGATCCTGGTTGACCTAATAATAAATATTTACTGCTCTAAGCATTTTACCACAAGAGGTTTGGGCTTATTCTACCTGCATCACAAAAATTGTCCTAGTTTCAAGGCTTAAACCTGCACAAGCATGAGCTCTACATTAAAGTTAAAATTTGGGTTATTAGTGCTCTTGAATCCACGTTGCAATGCTTTTTCATTTTTACAAGTCTCATAGTTTTCCACAGGAAGCCACACAGTGCTGAAGCAGGTGACTGAATGCATGTGTGTACATCCCCATCTTCCCCTGAAAGATGGAAAATGAAGGGATACCTGATCCTCTCCTGTTGTTAGAAGGGAGCATTGGCTGTTGCTATTGTGGCAACACCTAGCTGTAAGTCAGTGCACAGGTATGCCTGCACCCCCAATGTGATAGATCATATGTGCATTATTTTGGAAGTTAAAAAAGATATTTATATTTTCTGCTCTGCTCTTCTTGTTATTTTTCACCAGTCTGCTTTGACAGCTGCTTTCCTCCAATGCCTTGATGCAAACTTCCTCAGCTGCTTTCAGCTCTGTCCTGAATCATGGCTGAATCCTGGGGCACAGAACACAGAAATCTTATTCCAATAAAAAAGGACTAAGTCAGCCTGGAGTGTGTCAGACTGATAGAAAATAAGAAATAAGACATAAAATAAGACATAAATTCCCACATCTGCATCTGTATAGATCTGTTCTTCTCCCCTTCTTTTTTTTTTTTTTTTTTTTTTTCCCTTTTAACAGAGACCACAGATGTCAAGAATCCCTGGAAGTCAAATTGCCTGCCTCAATAGGGATTTGGAAGTGATCTACAGCCCCATTTTTTAATTTTTGCCTTGTTTTCTTGGAGACACTTTCATAGCGCATTTGGTTTGTGCTGATGCTGTTCTCCAATCTGCAGTAAAACAGAGATGCTTTGGGGCTGGAGAGAAAACATGCTTATCCTCTGTGCTGTACATGTGCACACACAAGCATGGATCACGCGTGAGTCACCGAAACAGTACTTGTGCACAGGATCAAGTGTGCAGATGTTTTATTGCCACCAAGAATAAAAGATAGCCCTACACAAAGGACACATACTATTAATTATATTTAAAACTAAATTTTCAGGAAAAAAAAAAAGTATATAGTACAAACTATGGAAGAATATAATTGTGCTTTTTTGTCTCATGGTAGAAGTTAAGGCAAAGGTATCTTCAGGGCAATACTGCATATGTCCCATGTGTGCATTACCTTGATAGCTGCTCCTGAACAGGTCTTTCTTTATCTTAATAAAAGCTGAGCAGACCCTATCAGAACTGCCAAATTATTGTAAGAAATAGAATTTCAAATGGATTTTGGTTCACCTGCTTCTTCCTAAACAAAACAAAAATCCTTATTGTCAGGTATATGTCGATGGTGAATAACTCCTTGAAGGATATTTTCATGCAGGAATGACTTGAAATTTGCAGCCACCACGATACAAATCTGCCTTATCATTGCAATGACTTTAACTTATCTATTATTAAAAGTCTCTATTATTTTGGTTCCAGTATTTTTAAATACGGATTGCAATTTTTTTTCTCATTTGCACGAGAGGAGATTTTTCTCATGTCTTCTAGAGACACCAAAGTCTTCCTTCAGGGCGAAGAGGGAAAAAAGAAAGAAAAGAAAAACATTTAATGGTTTCAGATTGTATATGCTTGGCAAAATTATATTACAAACTGATCTTCACCTTTAAATACAATAAATACAGACATGTAGAAGTTGAAATTGTGTTATCCAGGAGGCACTGCTGTTAAGTCCATAAACTTTAGAAAGTTTTGAATTGGAGAGGGGAAAGCTAACTTGAATGGTAAATAGAAAGAGCAATGATTTTCCATGGGCAATTTCAGATTCACAAGTAGTCCAGTCCAATTTATTTGAACTCCTGTGACTCAGCAGAGGAGATTAATAGTTTGACACCAACGGTGATCTTTCTTAAGTGATCATCATACAAGCATAGAATGGTTTGTGTTGGAAGAGACCTGAAAGATCATCTAGCTCCAGCCCCTCCACCATGGGCAAGGACACCTCCCACTAGACCAGGCTTCTCAAAGCTCCATCCAACCTGGCCTTGAACATTTCCAGCGATAGGGCATCTGCAGCTTCTCTGGGCAACGTGTTCCAGTGCCTCACCACCTTTATAGAAAGAATTTCTCCCCAATATCTGATCTAAACCTGTGATCTTTCAGTTTGAAGACATTCCCCCTGTCCTGTCAGTACATATCCTTGTCAAAAGTTCCTCTCTAATCTTTCTTGTAGGCAAGTCTCCCTGAAGCCTTCTCTTCTCCAGGCTGGACAGGCCCAACTCTCTCACCCTGTGTTTATAGGAGAGATGCTCCAGCCCTCTGATCATCTTTATGGCCTTCCTTTGTCTTGTTCCAACAGGTCAATGTCCCTCTTGAGTTGTGGGTCCCAGAACTGGATACAGCACTTCAGGTGGGGGCTCATGAGAACAGAGTAGAGGGGGGGAATAACATAAAACATTTAAAACTCTAGAGACTTGTATACTGGGTAAACCCTGAGCTCTAGGTAGCATCTTAGATGCCAGTCAACAGCTTCATATCAGCTGCTGCATGGTGGAAGAGGCCCAGCAGTTCTTATCCTGATGTCTGGCAGTTTGGCTCCCTCTTGGTTACAATCCCTTCCATACTGTTGGGTTTTGGAACTTTAGTTGATTTTCTTGATAGCTGTGAACGATGATGTGTGATGTGGGTGCTCCAGTGCTTTCTGAGCCAAGAAAGCTGACTTACTGGGGTCAGTCAGCCTGTGTATGCTCAGATGCAAAGCTGCTTTCTGTGGAGGGTGATCAGCAAGGTTAGGGGAGAAAAGTTTCCTCTGTGAGAAGCAGAGAGTCTGGCCAGCCATCAGATGTGGCTGCCTTGACCTCTATGTGTAATGCTGAGATCTGATGATCAAACAGCAGGAATGGATGCTGCCTGTGGAAGTTGCCTCCAGTGAGGACTGTGGGACTGGAAGTCAGGCTCTATGTGAAGAGACTCCTCAGGAAACACTGGACCTGAAACAGAGAAATGATTCCACGCAGAGGTGAGATTTGAACCAACACAAGGACATGAGCAACTCTGGGGAAACAGTGGTTTGAGACACTCTAGACAAAGGAACCTACACTGAAACCCAAAAGGGTGCATAAGCCTCAATTCCTCTAAGTAACTCATAGAGAGGGAGGCTACTGAAACTTTGAGAGCAGATTATGGAACCTCATCATGAGATAAAAGATTATGAGAGACTCATCTAGAGAAATGTAGGCAGAAACAAGCTTCCTCAAGCAGGAAGAACAGTAGCATGGCTGAGAAGACTAAGACAGGCTTGAGTAGCTATCCCTGACTATGTACAAAAGGGTGCTGAAATGTGGTTACTGACCATAGGCAGCACTGACCAGCTCTTCCTTCTGTTCTGCTGTACTCCTGGTCTGGGTCTTGCTGTGGTTTTGCCCTTTTCCTGTCACTGATTGTGGGTTTGCAGGACAGATGGCAGGACAGGCATCATTTGGGGGCTTGACCATAGTTTTTTCTGCATCAGTCGTTCCCAACACCCCAGCACTTCTGTCTAATGCTGCACATAGAAGCCTCAGACTCTATGGGGAAATGGAGGAAGTACAGCACTGCCCAAGTCTGATTTCCATAGTTGTGGCTATAAAACAGAACATCCGTGGTTATCAACTCCTTGGTTGTTGCAAAGCTTCTGATTTTGAAAGCTGTAGAGTTGTAGTAGTTACACCTTCCTCTTAAAGGTAACCTTTTTCCTTTGTTTGTTAGTTGCTGCCTCTTTTTGACCCATATCACAGTAAGCTAAATTATGTACAAGTGATAGCTATTGTCTTGCTGCTCTTCTAACTGTACACTCAGCAACGCAGACAAAACTTTTGTCAGTATCAAAGACTTCAGCACTTATATCGTCACTTATATCTCACAGCTGAAATTCATGGCCCTGGGTGACCCTGGCATCAACACCTTCCCTCAAACAACAGCTGTTACTCAGCTGTTAACACTTTCACTGCTTTTGATGTCTCTGAGGCACAGCAAAGCTGATTATATAATTTACCACATCCTTATGTCCTGGATATAAGGATAAAACTCTTTCCCATGGGGACAGTCAGACATCGGAACAGGTTGCCCAGAGGCTGTAGTCTCCATCCTTCATGGGTTATATCAGGCTGGATAAAATACTGATTAACATGGTCTGACCTCAGAGGTGTCCCTGCTTTAGACAGGTGGTTGGACTAGAGATCTCTTGAGAGATCCTTCTGACCTGAATTATCCTATGATCCCACAAAGTTGGCACATCTACCTGCAGCAAAATATTCCCTTCTAATGCAGTGCATGGGATTCACCCAGTGTTTCCTTAAATCTCAACTAAGAATAAGGAATCCAGGCTATGTGAAAGTTGTCCTTAGTAAGTGTGTAATTTCAAGGCTCTTTCCTGCCATAACTTCATTCACCCTAATTCACCTTGAGTATTATTCTCATTTAGGGTCCTATGGTTGAAAAGACCATTTTCCTCAGTTTCTTGTATGTCTAGATTCATAACATCCTTTCAAGGAGGACATCCATTGCTCAGCTGGTGCTGCTCAGTCAGACACAGACGCTTCCTTCTCCAGCACTGCAAAAGGCAGACAAAAAAGACAGAAAGGATGGCAGATATCATCCTTTCGGTTCAAGCATTCTTACTTTCCGCTATGGCTCACATGTGGATCATCTGGATCATACTAGTGGTCTCAAGAGGGAACAAACCAGTTCAGTGTTCATGTGTGCCCAAGGATAAGGGTTATTCATAAGAGGCAAGGCTCTTCCCACATTTGAAGGACCCCATCCCCTGTGCTGTTAGGATTATGTCAATAGTGGCAGCTCTTTTCTCAGTAAACCCAATGCCTTGGGACTTGACAAGAGCCAACAACGCCCTCTGTATCAGGAAGCAGTTTCCTGTGAACCAGTGACTTCTCAGAAAATGTTCTAGGCTGGTGCCTGCGTGGGGTTTTTGATCACTGTTCCTGGACAACAAAACCCCTCCAATTTTGATTGTTCAAACTGAAAATTGAATGTGAAATCAAGTTTCTGTTTGCTACAGAATTAAATTCACATCCTTTGCTTCAGATAAGCCATGAGCCTGAGACTACCCCTCAGACATGTCTATGTGCCCCGTACACATCTGCTCTCCGGTGTATACCCTCCTATTCTTCTTTTGGCAAGGGCATTAGGAAATTCAGATGAGAGCCCACGTGTATGATCGTAAGAGGGCAGGGCCAACCCAGGCAGTTCAGCTAACTAGATCTCCTGAAATTCTCACCTTAATTTTCAGTAGCATGGCCAAGTTGTTCAGTCTTCTTGCATGAGAGCATCTCTAAACCTCACCTGGAATATTGGTTGACTGGCTTCCACACAGACAGCTTCTTTGGAGTCAAACAAAACTTCCCCAAAGTCCAAATTATATAAGATCCAATATTAAGGGGGGGGG
>VXBA01005208.1:45097-85977 GCA_013399895.1 Serilophus lunatus | reverse complement strand
GGGGGGAGGGGAGGAAAGGGGTGTGTGTGGAGCTTTCTATAATGGCAGAACACTATGGTGTTTCTTAGCAGAATCAGGTATTTGTAACAGATGCACGTACACTCCCAGAGCAGAGTATATGTGGCCAACACATCTCAAAGATCCAATTCTGAGGAACTAACCATTCTTTTCTAATTAAATATCAAAACCGGGAAATGATTGATTATTTAATCAGGCCCCTTTACATAATTTACTGTAGGGTAGAAGACCATCCACAGGGGTTTTTTTTCAAGCATGTCGCAGCACAAGGGCTTTTCTTGATTCTTAATTCTTCCCTCTCCTCTCTCTCCCTCTCCCTCTCCTCATCCTTAAATGCCATTATTCCCCTATAGCTCTCTGTGGGAGGCATGACCAGCATCTCACATGGCAGCACAGGCAGCGAGCACTGCTGCCTGCTATGAACCACCACAGTCCTCTCCCTTGTCTCCATCCCTGCCTTTCAGAAACTAGAAGAGCTTGTTTGGTTTTTAAACAAAGCTGCTGAAGTGTGTCCTGTAATGCCCTCTTATCCTACCCGGCTGCAACGTACTGCTTTTGATTTTTGTTTGGCTGGTTTGCTGGCAAACTCTGTTTGCATGTATATGTACTGCACTGGCACGCCAAGAGGCGAGCAGAGATACGTCTATCCAGGTACGTGTTTGGCAAAAACAAACCAATCCTTTTATCACCAAATGAGATGTCATTATAGCCACCCTCTGGCCTCTCCCTCAGCGAAATGAAGCTATAAAAAAAGGCAGCTCTCCAACCCATCCTATTAGAGTTAATGAGAAAAACCCAGTCAAAGTCAGCGGTACAGGGGCCTTAACCATTCTTAAACTGGCGGCGCAGCGCTCGCCGCTGCCGGTGTGGTGAGTCAGCACGGATGGGATGAGCCGGCCGGGTGAGCAGACACGCCGCGACTTGGCACCGCACCGGCTGCGTTATGCCATTGCTGGGGATGTATCAACACCTCGCCCAATCTGTGCGCTTTCTTGGGTGGTTATCCTTGCACCTCCCTCAAATGCGAAGTAGGAGGACAGCGCTTACAAACTCAGTCTTTGAGTGCGGAGATTCAGGATCTGTGTCAGCAGCTCCTGTCAGCTTTGAGCCTCCGTTTTCCCGTGTCGTGGGGCTCCGAGAGTGCAGACGAGTGCTTCCCATTAGATACTCACAGACACCAAAAATAGACACTCCATTACTGCAGCACATTAGCTGATGGTAATGATAGGGCTCTGCTTACTAGTTCAGTTACGTACTGACAATCCGGCCACTTTGCATGCTTTATTTATCAGGTATTAATTGCAACTTCCACTTATCACCACCAGCCTAAATCACTGCATTGTCTGTTACAGCGTTCAGACATTTACTTATTTGTACTTTTATTATTAGCATTAGAAAACTCGATTACAGGCGAGCAGGCATGCATACACAAACACACAGTAGTAGGTCTGTGCTGATGTTTTTAAAGATACACATCTGCTGATACTAAAAATAGGTCCTTGTCAGCAGCTTGGTAATTTTAGGCTCAATGAGAATTCATCCCCATGGTAACTGTACAGTTGTTGAATCATTTATTATTTGAGCTTCAAAATCACAACAGTGCCAGCAATTTTCATCCTCTGAACATTTTTAAGGACCTTTTGCAGTGTTGCAATACTCCTTGCTCCACAGCATCAATATTTATCAAGCAAACAGCTCTAGCCCTTGAACTGACTCCCTACTTCTCCTTGGACAAACTGGGGCTGGAATACTTGATAGCAGGATGGCAGTTTAAATAGGTTTCACTTTTGTGATAACAGCAGTCCCACGACATGGCTGTTTGGCCAGGGGTGGTACACACTGAGCCCTGCAAACTCCCGATTGACAAAATGAAGCTTTAAAGTATCAACCTAAGCCTTGGTCTTTGTCTTGCGAGCCAGAAAACAAGATATCTCAGGTCTCTCTGTTGCAAGAGGTTTTGTAGATAAGAGGCTGGTAGTTCTTAGCCTCATAGATAGATGCCATTGACCCCAGCCTGTGAGGGGACACACTGCCTGGCTTTGTAGAGATAAAAGCTGTTCATACTTTCCCTTGCTTTCAGATAACGCTCATCAGCCATCTTGTGCTAAACCCAGGAGAAGTCAAACCACTTGGCTGGCAAAACGTAAGGTGAAACTCGGGTCCCCTGAGCCCAGAACTTGCTCCAGACTCTGCTGTCAGAAATAACTCAGCAGCAGAATAGCTCAATAGCACACAAATTGCATTGAAACGGGGTACCTGAGACTAGTTTCAGGATGAACTAACTCACAGACATCAGCTTCCTCACCAGCTGCCCGCATGACTTTTGTTGCACCATTGCTGGCCATTAGTTTTACTAGCGTGCACAATACAGAGAGTGCTGCTGTGTTTCAGGTAGAAGAGGTTCAGTCCCTTTTAGTCTGACAAACTGGGATCTGAAAGACTGACCCAGAAACACAGATGCTATTCCCAGGTGCAAGTAAAGTGATACACTTAACAGAGCTGATTCCTTCTAGCTATTATAAACTGTTACAATTGATGTTGTGGTTTTAGATAAAATGCACTTTCACTGTCTGAGCTTTAATAAGTTCTTGGACAAGGTAATCTGCAAGGTGCTCTTAAATTGCCTTTCATTTTATTAATTCAGTTGTGTCGAACACAACAAAATAAGGATTTGCAGGTGCCTTGTACAGCTGCTGTGGAGCTGCCTTCCACCTTAAGCAGCTTTGTGTAAATCTGTCCATACTCAAAGCATGTTCTGCATTACCTGTATGGGATTTGTCAGGTGATCCTGGTGTGCACTGCAGGGAGAGGCAGCATCTGTTGTCAAGGGAAGGTCAGTTTCCCCTTGTGTGCAAGAGTATGATCACCTCTTACATCACTTCAAGTCACCTACATGCCAAGAGACAATACAGTGGTTTTCCCATGTGCAGGAGTAAGTGGCCCATCCACAAACCAGCCCCTAGCACTGAAGTTCTCTTCTGGACAAGTGGCAGCTCTTCTTTATGCAAGCATCTGGTAGCTAAGTCTGCTCATTTAATTAAACCAGAAATTTCCTTCCCTCCAGTTGGTTCAGCTGCTATACATTTATCCCATTGCACATACAGAGACAGATAGGGAAGACTTTTTGTATTTCCACCTACCAGCCTCTATCTTCTTGGACTGGAAAGCATGCTCTGGCCATAGCCTCAGCTGGCGGAGGCGATGCCAGGTCTCACCATGCTGCAGACAGACATTTCAATAGCAGAATTACTTGCCTTTGGCATCCAAAAAGTTGGTCACAGCTCACAGGTTTTATAATGAGTTGAGAGAGGGAGAAAATCACCTGCACAATAGATGAAGCAAAGTTCATTTTCAAACCTGTTGTGGGCAAGACGTTGGTTCCAAGTAGTTTTAGCTGGTTGCCACACAGTGCTGGGTGGGCACCTTGGCTCTGCCTCACTGAGCCTCCAGGCTCTGCCTGTGAAGTTGGGTGACTGTGCTAGAACCCCCCAGCTCTTTCCAAACACTCTTTTCCCCATTTTTTCCTCACAAGGAGTGAAGATCTGGATAATGGGCTCAAACACACTATTACTGCCCTGTGGTGTACAGCTAACCACAGCACCCAGTTTTGCATTGTCATTTTTTGTTTATTTTTACCTTGTTATACTTTTTTGATCCTGCCTGGGAGGGGGCAGGGGGAACAACATCCACAGTGTTGTTGTGCGATGCCCCAGCAGCATTGCTGACTACAGGCCCCCACAGCTCATAAACTTCCAGAATGGTTGTAACCCCAGGTACCTGCACAGACAGAAGCTTTCAGCAGGCACTGGCAGGGGCGTTACTGAAACTGCAGAGCAGCTGCAGTTGGTGACTGTGTATGGAAAGGAGACACATCCTGCCTGAGGCTTGAAGATCAGGTTGGATTTGAAGCTTTCGGTGCAATCTCCTTGAATATGGAATGCTTTTTAATCTGAAGTCAAAGAGGAATAACAAACATGCCATTGCATCATACTAATTTTGCAGCTGCTGTCTGAAAGAGAATCAAGTGTCAAAGCCCATCTATCAGCTCTATCTTACTAGTTTTGCTCATCTGCTTGTAACTGTATTTTCCATCTGAGATATTGGTTAGTAACAATAGTTCACCTATGATTTGTAGAGTAGCGAGAATGGTCCTTTGACCAGGCGTGTCTCATGAGCAGTGGGATGCTCTAGAAATGTCATCACTCCATCGCTTTGTGCCTACTGTATGATAGCTTATGACATTTATTCCAGGTAATATCCCTTCCCACTCTACCTGCAAGCAAACTGCATGAGCTGTAACTTTTTAATAAATGGGCTGCTTGGTTCTCCATTTGAATTGTATCTTGCACCTCAAGTTACACACCAGTGTCCTAAGAAATGCAGGTGTGCCTTTTCAATTGACAAGCACGTGCTAGAATCTGCTGCTGCTGTCTGCTGGGATTGCTGGAGAGTATACAGCACAGACACCTTCCTCTGTAACCTCATGCTTGTGCTGATATAGGGGCTGAAGCTGGAAGCTAAGCAGAGCCACAGGTAATTGTTTCCTGGCAGCCAGAGAAGCAGGCAGAGGAAAACAGACATCATCGAAGAGCCAGAAGCCTTTGGATTGCAGTAGCCCAAGCAACCGCCCACTTGCATGGATGGACACAAGACATGGGGTTTGATGTCAGAGATCTCGGAGCAAACACAAAATCCCATTCTGCTGCTAATGCTTCTTTATATGGTGATAGATTCTCTCTGCAGGCACCAACATGTAATTCTCTAAAAAGCAAACCAGGCTTGCTGATTAATGCAGGCCATTTGTATATTCTCATTTCATTGCTGTGTTATTATAGTGGGCTCTCATTGCTAAGTGCACTTACATGTGACTGCAGCCATGGGAGAGAGAGGACCCCTTCCCCTCCCTTCCCATCAGGGAGCTGGCTGCAGCAGAGCTGGCACACCCTCAAACCCTGCCCAAACTCCCTAGACTCCAGCAGTAATTCACATCAAGACCTCGGCACTGCTGCCCCAGGCACCATGAATGTGGTGAGCCCAGGACTGCCCTTTTCTCACCAATCAGGCTCACAAATCAGCACAAGATTAGTCATTGATTGCTGGGGTAGACTACGCTTGTAGTCTTTGAGGTCCAAACCACTCCTGCATTTGATTTCTCCTCTGTGGTGCAGTAAGACTGTTTTAAGGGAAGGACCAACCCAGCAAAGACACAGGCTCCTTTCCCTGAGCATGAGACTAGAGAGGGGCTAGGGATGGATGGAGATGCTGGGGAGTGGGCTGTGCCTGCCCAATCCTGTCCTCTCTTCTGGAGCCAGCGCTATGGTACTCTGAAAGGATGTTGGGTATTTTGTGTCTCCTCACTGCTCTTTTACTCTCCTTCCCTCCCCTCCAGGCAGCCCTTTGCCCCCGTGAGGGGCACGGCCCAGCTCTATGCCCTTCCCAGCTCCAGAGACGACAAAGAGGTGACCCTGGAAAAGCAGAACAGAACAGAGATAGGCGGGAGCACGGAAAAAGAAAAGAAAGAAAAACTTTCTCCATATAACACAATTATTTTAAATATAGTCTTTATGAAATTACAATATATATTTTAACATATTTTTCAGATTAATTCCAGTTATTACCTTCATATTACATATTCTTTACATATCCAAACACATAAGCAATAGATTCACATCTCAGGTTCAATCAACACTCTTAACCTCTGAGGAAGTTACATTGTGGAATTGAACTTTCATCTTTACTGATGGAGTCTTGGGCTTTCTGGCTTAAATAAGTAAAATTGCCTCCAGCTGAGAATCTGCCTAACTGAAGTAATGGAGATATTCAGAGATAGCAAAGCTGTGAGATTTCCCAAATAATTTCACAAAAAGAAAACTAAATATAGAGATGCATATTGTACAACCTTTTGTAGAAATCACCCAATTTCTAGTTTGTTTGTTTTCTAAAACCTGCACCCATTATAATGGGGTAATATTATTTTACTCAGCTTTAGGTTAAATGACTGTTGTAATTGATCAAAACAAGAGTTATTGAAAAAAAGCATAAAGGTTTCAGTTCTGAAAATAGATTCCAAATATTCCCAAGCATGGGATAACTTGTGAAAAATAACAAAATTCCTAACTCAGATCATATATATTAGGATGTACAACTAACTTTACGACATCTGAGGCTAGTGTCCTGAGAAGAAAGCAATATCACCACAGAAAATGAGGGTGGCAGGGACTTGAAGAGGACATCTTGTCCATGTCTGCACCTCACAGTGGGGTCAGGTATACCAGTGCCATCTCTGATGAGTGCTCAGCCAATCAGTTCCAAAAGATTCCCAAGGCGGAGACTGAGCAGCCTCCCCAGGCAGTTTAGATCAGTGTTTAACTACTGCTTCTATAAGAAGGTTTGTTCTGATCCCTTAATGCCTCTCAGTAACCCCATCCCTTTCTCCTGGTCCCATTCACAATGGGAAGAATTTATTTTTTCTCTCCTCATAGCCATTTTTTTTAATATTTTGTTAACATACTGTCCTCATATCTCTCCTCAGTCTCCTTTTCACCAAACTAAGCAATTCCCAATGCCTTCATCAGGCCGCTGGGGGCTGTTTCCACTTCCCTTTCTTCACTTTACAGTTGATCTACATGTTTCTGCAATTTTTGTGACAACTGTTGGCCATAACTTTTTGCTAGAAGTCTTGCCAGCACCATATAGACCACTTGGAAGACAATTGAAGGGCATCTCAAACTAAAGGCCCATGAGTATAATCCAACATGAAGTATGGTTTTGTTTTTCAAAAGGCATTTAATTATTGTTGCATTCAGGTTGTGATTTAATTATCCAAACCTTATACACCCTACTGGTTCCCATCCACTCGCTCCCTACCTGTATTTGCACAGTTGGGATATCCCTGTACAGTTAATATAGGAAGATTCTGTTCAACCCTTGGCTTATATAGGCTAATTTTCGCTATACAAATTATTAAGTTGTAATCATGCTACAAAATTAAAGGCAAAACAATATTTTCAGAAGGAAAAGTTCAAAATACCATTCAAAAATATTTTGCACCAATTAACCATGTTCAATGTAATCATGCTTATAGAACAGTGATAAAAAAGGCTCTGTTAAATACTTCAGACTGTAACAGTATGATGTTTGCCAGTAGAATTCACAAATATAGATTAATATGGCCGCAGTGATTGGGGGAAGGTGGCGCACAAGAAAGAAAAGTGGAAAAAAAAAAAAGGAAGAATGAAAGGGAAAGACAATCACTTGTCTTTTCTGGAACAGTTTTCCTACTTTGCCACTCCACCTCACCATCCCTGTTTTATCTTCTCCTTTATTTCCTTTCAGAGATACCAAGGCACTGTTGTGGATTTGGGCTCATGGGAACTAAATACTACTACAGGAGGAACCTAAGCACCACAAACCCAAAGTGCTTGCATCCTCAGTTCTGCAGTATTTATTTGGAATATGCCAGAGAAGCTATCCACTTCATAACTTTTAGCCTCACAACTCTCTTCAGGGTTTCCTTCCCCCTTTCTCCAGTACCAATGAGGGTGTAATCACCACAGAAAGATGTAGTGATCTAACCCTCAGCCCAAAGCCCAATCCAGGGCAGGCAGGGACACCAGATGCTGCTAAAAGACATCAGTTATTTAAGTAAGAGCACATACATCACCTGAATTCTCCGGTTGGGGTGCTGGATTACTTGCACTAATTCAGAGAGACCAATCTCAAACTACCACCCCTGGCTGTCCTCCTTTAAAGCAGACAAGGTGTTCTGTCTCACTACAGACCACAATTCCTTCTCTAGAAGAAGGCAGTCACACACCAAGAAGGGTGAGTAGAGCAGGAGGTGGAAAAATGAAAGTAATAGCACAGGAGAGAGGTTAACTACATTCCCCATTTTTTGACTAAGCGGTGTGATCAAAGTTTGAAAATGCCTACTCCTGTAAGCCTTTTAAAATTTAAATACCTGAGTGCATATGAAAAAGCAGACGAGATAAGAATCAGACACAAAGTATTTAACATCCCACACATATATTTTTACAAAGCTACAGCATTTTTTCATTAGATAATCCATTTTACCTTTCCAATTATTTATGCACTGTGTAAAATATGACTGCATATAAAGTTTACAAAGGCTTCTTCTGCACAGATTAGACAAATATATACAAGAAGTTTTTTAATTAAAATGTCAAATGCACAATTAGAGGTTGTAAAATACTTTTTAAATTAAAAAACTTTTGTGCAAAATAAGATAAAAAAGACTTTTTGGTTATTTCAAAGAACATAAGAGAAGACCTTTTAGGTTCAGGCTAAACTATTTCTTAGTTAAGAGCAGCTTAATACTTTATCAAGCAGAAACCCTCAAGGACTTGCATGATTTCAGCACCTGTGCTCTCAGTGAAGGGCTTAGTGGTCTGTGTGTGCATGTCTGAAAATTGTGCATCAACTTGAAAACAGTTAGATGTCCATCTGCTGATTTCCAGAGTTCTGGTGATTTTTCTCTTGAGCACAATTGCCTTCAGAAGTGGTAAAACTGAGAACACAACCAAATTCTCCATCTATGCTTGCTGTGTTTGTTCAGAACATCAGAAAAGGCAGAGCAATCTGCATGAAAGAGTTGTGCAGGTCACCAAACACCATGACAAAAGCAAGTATTAATCTCCCAACTTCCAAAATATCAAATATTTACTGAAGAATTATAAACTTTGGTTTTCACCTTACACACACAGGATTTCAATGACATTTTCTATTAAAGATAACAGTGCTTCACCAAGAGTATGCCAGAATTGATGCAAATCACATAACATTTTACCCTTTGAGGTGAAGTTTTGCAATCGACTCCAACACGGCAATGCCATTACTATCCCTCAGTGCCTGCTCTGTCCACTTCTACCTTCCCATCTCTGGGCCAACACAGGTACTCGCACAGCTAAGCTGTAAACTGGCTGAAACCAGACTAAAAAAGACAGCCCCCCATGGGTCCTTCCAGTTACATCAGATTTCCAAAACACAGTCACTGCATAGCAACGCTCACCACAGACAAGCAGGTATGGAATGGGAAGCAGTGTAGTATAGTTAGGTCAGGATGCAACTAAACACTTAATTATGGCCTCAGACTGTCTGTTATAGGGATGGGGTTTAGCTTTATCAATCCAGACAAAAGCCAGCTTGTTCGCCAACTCTTACTTTTACACGTGTAAAGGAAGAGCATCCTTTGAAGGTGACAGTGAGGTGATTCTGCAGGTAAAGATTTTGCCCAGTAGATTACGACCTGGGCTAAGTTACTTTTATGTCAAAAGAAAAGAAGAGGACTTTTGTTTTCAGAAAGGAAGCTGAAGAAAGGAGTGGAGGAAAGAAAAGGAGACAAAAGAAATCTTATCACCTCTTTGACTATGTATTTTTAAAATACTAGAGACTACAGGAGCATTTTTTGTAAATATATTTCTGTGTCTTCTTCTGAGACTACAACACATGATAAAGCACCTGACGCAGGCATCAATACTTTGCTTTGCAGTTCAGCTTGCATTTTTCTGCACAAATGCTTTCTGGGTGACTTCACCCTTTGACTGTTCCTATAAAGATAATAAGTAAACCAAGCTTGAAAGGCTCAAGTGGCCTGATCAGAAAGCTCACAAAGGCAAGAGAGTAGCTGCCATTATGCAAACAGAGTCTACTTCATTGCTGCAATTTTACATCAGCATGAGGCTTAGACATCAGATTCTGTAGTTACCTAAGAAAGCAGCTCACTCTGCCTAACCAACACTACATCCTAGTGCATTGCTAGGAGAAGTAACATCATCTCTGCACTTGGCTCAGAGAAAACTGACCCTGAGGAGCCTTCTCTTGGGACTAGTATAAAAGCTTAAAGTAGCATTTGAAGCCCCGGGAAGCATGCAAAGCAGCAGTCCTTAAGACAAGTGAAACAGCCAAAATCTTTTAAATGAGGGCTTTATCAGCCGAGCTTTATACATTGCAGTATGACATTCTGGACACAGGAAAGATTAGCCATGTTCCCAGGGCAGCAAATGAAAACCACCATACTCAACATAAATTTTCTGAAGCAAACACTATTACACCCCGAAAACCCAACTCCTGGGGTTCGTTGTCCTTACCTTCTCTAAGGAAGTCTAACTGCTGGGGCCTTTAAATGCAAATCCATTCTTTGGACACTGTCCTGGCCGGATCATTTGTGTGTACAAGTCCATCCTCTGCTGCATACTACAAACACAAGTTAAGATAGAAGCAATCAGAAGCCAAACTAGTGCAGAAGAGAGCCAGCAGCTGGCTATGCAACCTTAACCTTTGTTATCTGCCCAGGGATTTTAAAAAGTTCAGGCCACATAATTAGACATTCATAATGCTCCCATCACCATAGCACCAAGAGCAATTCAACAACAGAAACCACACTGGGGTAATCAGCCTCCTCTGAGCACACAGTATTTTGTTGAGATCTCTGCCTCCAGATTCTGCCAGTCACAAGAGAGTGTCCCTAGAGAAGCAAACAGTTCCTGCATACTCTCAGAGCTGCTAAAGGAAAAGTTAACAAACTCACTACTAGGTAGATTTGCATAGACCACTTACCCCAAAGACGTCCTAATACTGAAGGATGCCACTGGTTATTCCTACTTATTACACAATTTTAGGATGAAAGTTAAAGAAAATGAAACATACTCACTCCCCTGAGAGCTCATACTTCTTGGTCAAAGCTACCTTGATTATTTTGCTCTCATCCCTGAGCATGGCTTCAAGCATCTACCCATTGCCATCACCATTTTCATGCTACTCCTTAGACCTAGGATAACCTCTCCAAACCACACTAGAAAGGTAGTTCTCAGATTGCCTCCTCTTCTGTTCTCTAACTTAAGGCTATGAAAATATCATGAGAAAGTTTCTACTGGGCATCATGAGCAAGAAAAGGGAAGACTCATACCTGTGTTTAAATCCTTAGCTAAAATGGTATTCATGAAGATCAAGTTTAGCCCAAAGGCTACTGTCCTAAGATGCCTTGTGGAAGAGTCCTCCCTTCCTCCCTATGAGACCTATAGTGTTAGCCTATATTCTACCTCTCCAAGTTAAAGTTCATCTTCTTGAGTGCCTCTGCAGCTTCTAAGTCTAATAGATGCATTTGCCTCCAAGCATGTGTTCTCACCAGCTTTCAGTCTTGCCCCTATGAGTTCCCACTATTTGCAAAGCCCTGGGTCATCTTCATGGAGCACAGTATGGAAGGGGATAGTTTAACCACAGCAGGTGACAAGCAAATCCAGCAGGCAAGCCAGCTGTTCCTGGACACAACATATACATGTGTTTCAGGAAGCAAATAAAATTGATTGATGCTTAACAGTGCTGCTTCTTCTCTGAAGAGATATCCATGTCTAGGACAGCTACATTTTCTTTTTTACATAGGAACTGCTTAAAATGCTTATTTATCCCCACAATTTTACATTCCTGGTATCTTTCTGGATAAGTCTTCACTAGATAGCAGAGATAGTCTGATGCCAAGGACAACACTTGTAACAGTTTATATCAATTTTGAGCCTCTTGTCAGAAAAACAGCTGTAGGAATGTTTTATGAAAATGCTATTCTACAGCATAAGAACTTAACACATCTTACTAATGGTTTCCTTTATGCCTTTTCCATGATTAATAGTCATACAAGTCCTTTAAAAAGTACTACCACAAGCAATATAGCTATGTACCACTCAGCTTCTCATACACAAGATCCAGGGGTCACGTTATGACATTTGTGAGGCGAGTCTTCCCTCCGCCCCCCAGTGCACTATCCAGCTGTGGAACTTAATTGCCATCATATGCTGTCTCCAACCCCACTTTTTTTGTTGTTTTTCAATGTAGCTATAGAGTAAGGATATGAACCCATGGCAGATATACCCATCCACAGTTTTGATGCAAGATCCAGGTAATGGTGTCCCATACCCATCTGCCAAATACAGATGAGGAAGGAACTCTTCACAGCTGCCAGCAAGGCAGTATCTGCTTCCATTTACTTAAGTTTCAGGGACTGTTTAGACACAGCATCTTTTGAGGTCAATGCTAACTGGTTTTTAAAGGTTAATGCCACAAAGGGACATGCTTGTCTTGTTTTAAAGCAATATTAATGCCACAATAATACAATTTATTCAGAAATAATAAAAAATTCTTACATCTATCTTATGCAGATGGTAGTAGCTTTGATATTCTTTGTCAGATCTTTCATAGCTTTAATTAAATTGCCACAAAACTAATTATTTAACAGTTTTGTTTTTATTTGGCAGTTCCAGAAAATATCCTTTTTGCTAAAATGTCATGTAACGCACATGAGTACCCATCTACTGCTAGATGCACATCTATCTATATGTATAATGTTTAATAAAAATATATTTTACTCTTGGATTTTGTGAACAAGATGCATCCCACCAGCCTATTTGCAGCCGCACAGCTTTGTAAAGAGTGTCATTAACATTGATCATTTTAGTCAGTCAGTTGAGGCTACCAGAAAGGGTAACTTGTGCATCTGAGATAAAAAACAGAATACTGTAAGAGAACTTAGGATATAGAATAGTTTAAGTTTTTCTAGAATTGTTATGAGAAAAATATCATTACTTCCAAAACTTATATGAAGAACAAGAAAAGAGACATTTGGCCAGCTTTCTTTGCAGAGTTTGTATGGGAGGGGATAAAAAGCTCAGTCTCCAAGTAGACCATGATGCAGCTTTTTTAGGTAAATTAATTTAGTAAAGGAAGACAGAGGTAGCTTGTATCAGTATTAAAAAAACACCCCTGCCCCCCCAAAAAACCCCAACAACAATTAAAAAAAAGTCAGACACCAAAACCAAACGAGAAAGCACCAGATAATGCAACTGACACCTTGGGCAATCTTGCCTTCCTCTTGAAACAAGGCTACATGGTTTAGATGTTAGATTGGTGTTGGATAGGCTGTCAAGTAAAGGTTGGACTTGATGATCTCTACAGTCTTTTCCAACCTTGTTAATTTTGTGTGTGTAATTCTATGTATGTATACCCCTTGCCTTTGGAAGGTTATCACTGCTGAACTGAAGCTCTCTGCCTCCCTGGCCCTTGCTGAGAGACAAGGCCACAAGAATGTGCAGTAGTGGCCATGACAGCTTTGGCTGAGTGTCCCAGAGAACAGCTTTCCCACTTTATTGGCCACTTGGCCCCACTGCTGCACCTCCACGTGCTTTCCCCTCAGCTTTGGTGGGACAGCATTTGCTGCAGCAATAATGCTTCCCTTTGAGGTCTCTTTCTTCTCTCTTTTTTATTATTCCTTCTACAGGGTCCTTTTCTGTTTCAAGGAATTCAGACATCTGTGCAAAACTAGCTATTCAGCCTGCTGGCTCTGCACTGCAATGCTGTAAATCACTTGCTGATTCAGAACTCCACCTTGGAGATCAAGGTAGCAGCTTCAGCCACAGGTTACACTAAGGGTGCTACTTGCTCCAATTCTCTGACAGAAGATAACACATGGACTGCTCCCAGCCAATTGTGTGTTCTCCCAGGCTGAGGGGTGACAACCTCTTAGAGGAACAGCAGCAAGTGACTTCAGAGTGGTCATGTCTCCAGATGGAAAAGCAGTAGATAGAAGAAACAGATAATGAAAATTGTTCAGGGAAGGACAAACGTTCCAGCCTATCTTCTCTAATTAAAGAAGTCCAAGGAAGAAACACTTGCATGTTTTACATCAGGTCAGACAGAATTTCTACAGCTGTTCTCTGTAGTTGCATATCACTGTATAATGATGCAGTGCAAGAATTTAACTCTTTATATCTACCTAGTACTTGAAATCAAACATGATATGAAGCCAAACATGATATGAAGCATTTCCTAATGTAAACCTTTTTTCCTTATGAATTGATCCTTCTTCTTGGAACCAATCAACAGGCAGATTGGATTTTTTCCAATCAATATTTCCAAGATTGCTGTATTCTCCAAAGGATCTCAAAACTTAATTATGTTTCATAAATCAGTTTTGGATGCCAGAACAAGTTCTCACATCTTCTAAAGGTTGAAGGTGGCAACCAAACAGCATTTATATACTTAAAGGGATCCCAAAGAATTATCACTAAAATATTATGTGGAAACATTGTATAGGAAACTGAGAGAGATGGTGATCTATATTTGCTTAACAGATACCAATATTCAGAAGGAAGCTGTGGTTTGTATTACAAGTGGGTGTGAGTTGGGAGCAGTCAGCATACGTAACCAAACAGGTTTTCAGATCTCTGCCACGTGTCTTGCAGGTCAAGAGAACCACAGACATACCCAGCACTATTTGCACATAGGAACAGATATGTGCAGAGGTTTCAGTTCTCTCTCAGATTTTCTACGGTTCTGTTCTCTCTAGTCCTGAAAAACTTTTGCTTGGTAAGTATTAACTATTTTCCACTTTGTGACAGCAGACACTGAAGATAATCTTTCATCAAGCTACTGATTGACAGCTTCTATGAATTTCAGGACTGTTAAGACAGGTCCTGTACTGCAGGTTAGTCTTGCTGCATCTCCCTCACTGTAATTATTCAGAGGAACACTAGCAGGGAAGGAAAACTTAATATTTAAAGACTAGTGGATGAGTCTGACAAGTTATCCCCCCTTTGCTTGGTCTAAGAAGTTCAGCAGATACTGAGCAGCTCTGCTGCACCCCAAAGTCAGATCCTGACTAAAGCCAGCAGGAGAATCAGAAAAAGCAAAGGGTGTACATCACATTGCAGCCTTCAGAAAAAATCAAGGAAATTTGACAGGTGAGCCCAGGAGCCAGTGAACATCAGATTTTTTCAGAGCGTGATTTTCAATTACACCTTGGGCTGGCACGGGACATGGGCATAACGTGCACATATACACAAGCTTGCAGCATAATGCTTTTAATGTTCATTGCTGGAAAGCAGCCCAAAAGCAGAAGGAAGTGCAGCTTCAGTATAAAGCTTTTAAAAAAGTGGTTCATAGAAAAGTTTGAGAGAAGCAAAGCTAGTAAATTTTGTGGTATAATTACCAAAGTTGAAAGTTTTAACATGGCACTTTGTTCGCAAAAAACTAACAAGACATGCTATTAGCAAAAGTATTTACATAACCAGAATAATTTTCCTTTTCCAAAACTGGAATGTTTATCCACATTTAAAGAAAGGCTATGTAATTTGACAAATAGCAGGCATAAGAGCACTAAACAATCAGGTCATCTGTTAATCAAACAGGAGCATTTAGATCCCCATGGACAAATATCACAGACTCTGTTCTTAAGATTTCCTTTAGTTTAAAGAAAACAAAAAGCTTGAAGAACTAAGAAACCTTATTGCAAGATCAACCCAACTCTACCCCTGGAAACACTAAAAACTCCTTCAGAACCAATGCCTTCCCCATGTTTCATCAGATACCTTGCTGCCTGCTCTGTCTGCAGACTGCAATTGGCTTCCCAGCTGCGTAAGTTGATGGTAGCACAACAACAAGCAACGAGAATCGGGCCAGAAACATTTTCTGCCCCAGAAGACCGAAAAAAAAGTGGAAAAGGCCTGCTCTGGGCAGTGTTGGGACTTTAAACACAACCTGCAGAACGCTGCTTCTGAGTAAAGAGAAGCATCCAGCAATGTGTCTTTGTGCCTTGAATAACCCAAGTTCATTGCAAATGTTTAAAAGAGCCACCTGCATGGATAACACATGTGCCTTGAGGCACAATGGGCAGATCTTCTCTCCCACCACTGATCTGTGTTGTAAATAAGCAAAAGGAAAAAAATATACTCAAACTCATCTCTGCAGCAAGCTTGTGCAATGCTTGATACCAATTAGTCCCTCAAACTAATCCAATTTTTTTACCAGTTAGTAGTGTGAGAATCAGAAGGCAGCAATACAATTCACTAGCTGAAAGTCAAGTCATTCAGTATATTAAGCAAACAGAAGGAAGAACCTCCACTGGCATTCATAGTGGCATTTTTGTATGGTGGGTTTAGTAAATCTTGCTGCTACAAACAAAAGCATTTTTACAGGCTTACCAACTTAAAAAAACAAAACAAATTCCGCCTTGTTTTAATTTGAATAGTTTTACTGTCCTGATATCCAGATAGCTATTGATCAGAGCATTACCTTTCTACTGCTTTTCAGACACCATGGCAGTCTTACCAATTAAAACCTACAAACGAAGAGATAATGACAGCCTATGGAGGCATGCAGCAATTAATCTTGCCTGTTAATGCCTCCTCCTCCAATGAACTGCAGTAGTAGTTGGAAGCACCCCTGCTGTTCTAATCCTTGGCAAGCTACATTAATTTTGAAAAGTGAATCTTTAAGTGTCCCACCCAAACAATCATTCCAGTGACAAGTTTGTGCCATTAACTAAAGAGTTGAGAATATTTTGACAAATTCATGATGGAGACCAGATCAGTAAGAACAAGGATAGGGGTAATGAAGAGTCCCAGATTTTGTCATTTGACATAAAGAGGTGAGCTCTGTTTGCTGGACAGCAACGAAAAGCCACCAGTTGGCTTTTATGCCCAGTGAGCCTATTCACTAAAGACATGATCTCATGCAATCTAAGCTGACATACTCAGAATAATAATAATAGAGTGCAAGACTCCAAGAGCTGTAGTCCAGAGTGTTGCTACAACGTTGTGAGTACAACTGAGCTGATGAAGAAGTCTTGTTTTTGGCTGCTGCTTTTCTCCATCTGTGACAAAGCTTCCAGGCTAAATACACATATGGTTGTTTCCTAACCCAGTTCTGTCAAGTGATGCTGGTTAGCCAGACAGATACACAAACAAAGCTGCTGGCAACAGCTCTGGCTGGTATCGCTCTGATCCAGCCTACTTGTTCCTAGCTTTGCCAATTTTAAACTCCCTGTAACTTACTTGTGCTTCAGTGTGGATTTGAGTAATGACCAAGGTTAGAAAAAAGCCTCACCTGTTCTCTGTGACAGATCAGATCCTCTGTAATGACCACCATGGAAAACAAGTTAGAGTTTTTTCTAATCCTAGTAATTTTACTTTTGTACGCACATACTTCTGTATGTATGCGTATATAAATGTTAATGCTAGATTGAAAGTATATTCATGTGAAACATACAAGTTAATTCATGTATAATGAGAAAAAAACCCATACCTAATCCATACCAGGAAGAGACAAAAACAGAGAGAGGAGAACACCAATAGATTACTCTATATTTCCTTGTACAACAAGTGTCAGGCTCATACCTTTATTGCATACGAGTACCTTTATTTCAAACCACTCCAAGAGAGAGAATTGTATACACACACTGGCACAAAAGGGAGATAACCCAAACTTAGTAACTATTAGAGCAGCACAACTGAATACAGCTACAAGCAAATGGAAACAGACCCACGGTCTCAAGCCGTGCCTGGATCTCAAGACAAGTACTACAAAGGCGTGAACAAATAATTTCACCTACACACCTTGATTCAACAGCACAAGAATTTACCATAGGACACAGAATGTAAGAACACTTTTCCAGTTATTTTCAGTTCAAGGACTTCCTGAGCCAGGTGTGGTTTCTGTGTATTCACTAACTCACAATGAATTTCCTGCCATGGAATTCCCACAGTTTGTTTGAACCCAGTCTTCAGCTTCCACATGATGTTGAGTCCTACAAGCACACTACCCACTGGGTAAGAAGCTCCTCTTTCCACTGTACTATTTAAAATACTATTAAAAAAGTACAAGTTATAAGTGTACTACTTACATGTATGGATTTTGACATACTTTTGAGGTTTTAAAGGCACTGCTTGAAGATGATAAAATTTGGATTAGAACTCAAATACAGTAAGATTCAACTTTGCTTTAAAACTTTATACCCTGTAGCAGTAGCTTTCAAGTTGGTGTATGGTAAAATGTTTCTATAGGACATTCTATAGGACATGTTAGCAATTGCCAAGTAGTGCAGTTATTAATTACTCCCAAGGTACATACAGCATCTAGTACACTCATTATTTAGGATTAAAGAAAAACTCCTTCCCATGAATCCTATTCTTCTTTCTTAAAAGCCTGGTACTAGACAGAGAACGAGACCACTGATTTGCCGTCAGAGCATGTTGCCAGATATAATTACAAGCTGAACTGAGATATAAAAGACTGACAGATCCTGAATAACTTGCTCTCCTTCCTTTTCATTAAGGATTCACTAAAGCTATTTTAATAGCTTAGAAGGCATCCATTTCTTTACACCACTGGGCTTCATCACCAAAAGCTATAAGAACATTAAAATGAGTCAGTTTTAAGATTTGTGAAAGATTCTGAAGAACAAAACAATGCCTGCCTGCTTCCTCCCAACCATCTAGGCTGATTACTGTGTGGAAAATGGAACTGGATTATTATCAAGTAACTTGACCTTGCAAAACACAAGTGGTAGAACCTTTTGGCAGCAGGTTAAAGAAACTTTCCTTATTTCCATAAGTATTCACTAGTTAGATTTACAAACTATTGTCTGATCATTAGCCACAGCTCTGTATTGCTTTTCCATGTACCTGCATTTAAATGCACCACTTAGTACAGAGGATACCCCACTCTTTCCTGCTGCACATACTCAACATTTTCAGAATTAAATTTCAGAACCAGAAGACTATATTTAAGAACGTTCTGATTACTACTTCCAAAGGGCCCAATTACTTATTGCATCCCTCACAAAGCACAGAAACTTGCCTGAAAAGGAACAAAAGTTAATTTTTTAGAAAAAAAAAAAAAGCCCGAAGTGTCAGTTACAAAGGATCTATTGGAGTAAACGCTATTTGTCTGTAGGTCAAACATTTACCCTGGATAGGAAAGCAATATCCAGACACTAAATCTCAACACAGAAAGAAGCCAAGTTGACTCCAGAAATTTGTCCTTATTTTCTTCAAAAGGGAGGTACTTGTAATTGTCACAGAAGCTATGTAAGAATGGTTTCTTAAGAACAGTCAGTCAGACAAGAATGTAAAAAGGATACTTACTTAGGGACTTGGGATTGATCAGTTTGTAACCAAAGTATATGCCCACGGCCCAAGCATAAATGATGGGACTCATGCAGGATCTCATTCAGTGAGGGATCTCTGAAGGGCCTGACACTTAGTCTGCAGTGGCCAGTCTATTATTTTAAGATGCAATAACTTTGACACGTTTTACTAACTTTTACTATTACTATGGTTTCATGACATATAGAACTGTTATTGAGAAACTAGGTTTGTATTGCCAGTGCAAAGCTTAGAATTTTATTTTCTTAAACTTACATTAATGAGGCTGAGTTTGGTAACATGTCATGACCATAAGACAGTCATTGAAGGCATTATAGGAATTAATTAATGAGTGAAGAAAACATTTTAATAGCAAAACCACAATAGGCAGCTCACAGACACTGGTTTAGCATAAAGTAGTAAGAAAACCTTTGTAATGTACAGGTATGTGAGAGTCCATATTGCTTAACAACTTCCTAAGTAGCTTTTTTTTTTTTTAAGTACCCTTTTCCAGAGATAAAAAAATATTTGAGTTCTTTAATAGATTCTCTGACAGATGGGGAATGGTTTATGGCTTACAGGGAATGTGGCTCTTTCCAGGGCCTCATGACTGCAGAGGACAATCAGTATCTGGAGTTTTTGTTCTGTAGAAGACAGTTAATTTATTCTAAAGCCCTTTGTGGGAGGTATTTGAGGTCAAGAAGAATATATGCCTCTATATGCATTGAATACATATATGCTTCAATGCAATACTTATTTATGGAAGTAAACAGTTGTCACCCAAAAGGTCAGAGTTATCTTCCTAAAAAAACAGTAACAGGTAGAATTCCAGAATTGTTAGGGCAGACTCCAGTCTACTCATTCTAAAGAGGGGCCAGGTGTTTCTTTATAGACAAGGGAAGATATACTGTGCATATTACTTCTCACTGAAGACATAACAATGCAAACTAAAAGGCTTAAGAGGCACGTTAGGTAAAGGGAAAAGTAATCAAGAATATCTCACTTAAATGCGTGACTTACGTTTAGAAAAAAAACCAACACAAAAACAAAACTACACAACAAATCAACCAACCCACCTCCAATAAACTATTGCTATCTGAAACACTCTAAACCCTGGGAAATCTCTGTATATCCTTAAATTGTTTCCCTGAACAAGATACCGAACAAGCTGTTCTTGGTAGCACGAGCCTTTAGCAGAGCAGACAATATTCTTTTGTGAGCTTTGTGCATTTATTGCAAAAAAAGACACCTTTGTTCCTGCTTGGTTTCTCCTCTGCTTTACCTGGGGTAATATGCTGTGTAGTTCATGAAAAGCTGAGTCCCAGCAGGGTAGTAGGCTGTAGAGGGCTGGAGTGTTCGTGGGCTGAGGAGCACGGATGGCTGATACAGAGCAGCTTCTGTTGGCACAACTGCAGCAGGAGCTGGAAAGGAGTAGGAAGGGGGTGAAAGGCCTAAAGGGAACAAATGGAAAATAGATTAGGACCTCTTGAATTCCAGAGCTAACGAAGGCCATACATACACAGCAACCCTGCAGTACATCAAGAGCTTTCACAAGCTTCTCATTTCCTTGTTCATCACAGAAAATAAATCTGAGCTAGCAACATAAGCTCGACTATAAATGTGGTGTCTACCCCCAGTCAAAAAATCAGTCAGGAATACACAAAATGCCACCTCTTGCTCAGGAGACAGGGTCTCTTCCTGAAGAAGAGGACAGTTTTTCTTGTCTAGGCTCAGATTTTAATGAAGTCTGCAATCAAGAAGTATGAGACTTTTCCACTGCAAGAAGAAAACTTCCGTGATAAAGACCTTTCTAACATCCTTCAGAATAGAGGGCACTTTCATCCAGATACTCCCTATCCCGCAAAGAGCTGTCTTCAATTAATCAACAGCAGAGTGAGAAAAGTCACAGCTTTGCAGCTTGAAGTGTTAATACTAAATTTTTAAAAGAATCCAAAAGTGCACTCTGTGTTTTTTTGACAAAATGTAAGGCCCTACATGAATTCTCACTCATGAGAGTTCACCCTCCTCCTTTGCCATTCTCTTCTTGTGCTTCCCTCTTCTTCCCAGTGTCATAAAAGTGAACATATAAAAGCTTTAGATAAAGTAAGCCTTTATTTTTGCTCTTCAAGTTAAAACGACAGTCAGCAGATGCTGTGAAATAGGGCAGTGACAGAGCTGAAAGGCCTTATCTGAGGAATACATTGTTGGCATTTGTAGTTGGAAATGAAAACACTGCCACCTAAGTATTTCCAAAGTTTGGGACTTTGCCCAAGAACCTGTTCTAGGAGCTCAGAAGATTCCAAGCCCTCTCTGGAACACCCGTCACACACAAAACTACGTACTGCTGATCCCTGCTCGGGATCCATTCACTGAAGGAAAAAAAGAATATCTAAAAGATCAGGTGAAGGTCCACTTGTGCTCAAAAGACAACATTCCCATGAAATTTGCTGCCATACTGACAGCTATGATTAGGGTTTAGAGGATATTTCTTAAAAAGTCCATTGACAATAATACACTTGCATAGAGAGACAGAGAAAGCTCCTACTTGACTGCCTTGCCATTATGATCTTAGAAGCAAAGTATTATTTTTCCCATAGGCTCAGATTCATGTGGCACATATGCTTAGTAAGTTAGCCTAAGGTCTTGGAGCATGTCTCCCAAACATTTGTCTCAAAGTCCATTTTTATACTGGTAGCTCCAAGAAGCAGTTTAAAAGGAAATAAAGTTTCTGCAATTCTGAGGCCAAAGCCATGTATAGTTTACTCCTACACAGGCAACCTCAATTCTGTTCAAACAGCAAAAAGGAACAGTTCAGTCAGTAGTGGTTCAGGAAGCAGAACACTTTTGATTAAGTCCCAAAGGGGAGCATTACCTATGGTTTCACAAGTTACATTTCAGAAGGGAAAGGGCTTTTATTTGACATGTTTGCCATGATGAAACAAACACAGATCAGTTTAAATGGGAAACAATTCTTTAAGGTCTAGGCAGGACTTACAAATTACTTTTCAGAATCACTCCCTCCAACCAAGTTTCAGGGAGGGAAGGGAAAGTTTGCCAATGGAAAAGCAAAAGAAACTCTCCAGTCATAATAATTCACAACCAAAGGGAAAAATAATGATTGGAAAAATAATGATTGCAAGCTGCAATCAAGACAAAAAGACCTTATTTTAATACCCCCACTGACAATCCTTTTCAAGAACCAGAATCAGAGTCAACAAAGCAGCTCCAACACCTACCCGCACATAGCGTAGAGTATTGGCAAGACCCAAGCAAAACTTACATGGTAACTTACATGGTGGTGGGGACAAGCCATTTCGATTTAAAGTGCCCCCCATTAATACAAAGTTCATCTCCTCAGCAGAACACTGGAAGACTTCAACATATCTGTCCTTCATAGTCTTCTTATGACACTTCTGTGCAGCCAGGAAAGCTCGATCTGCAGATTTCATCTGAATAAAGGCATCTCCTGATGGACGTCCCTACAAACAAGGCAGACAAAATATGTTTCTGGAGCTTGCATAAAGGAAGAGCATAGCAATAATTTGTGCTGCTAAAAGCAGTCTCTTGAGTCAAATATATTAATCTCCAAAGTCAAGTACGGTGAGTCAACCTAAGCATCCATCAGCATGTTTAAGTTCCCCTCTCCAAAGTTTTTCCCACTTGTGATAGCCTTAAGACCTGCTCTTAACAGTTCAGTAAGAATGCAGAATTAGAAGATCTAATCCCCATTTATTACCCATAATGTTTAAAGTCTAAGGATAAGTAGAGTCAAGTGCCAGATCTTAAGTGATTTTCTATATGATTTTTTAAAAAAATTTGTGGCAGGTCCATGAAGAAAGATAAAAATCTAGTAGTCAGGTAAAAGCAGGATCTGGGAGAAAAAAATTCTAACAGCTTTGGGCAGGGCAAGGGTTACAGACAGCCCTCAGGACTATGTGCACACACTAATTTTTTCATGGAGGTTGTTTCATTACTGCTGGCAAGGACTGATACTACTGAGAATCCTGACTTGTGTTTTAACATCTGCATCTTTTCTTAGCCTCTCCCAGCACCGCACATTCATTACAGTTTTTCAGCCTTGACTAGGTCAAGTCCTCACAGACACAAGAATCTCCTTAGAGAGGTACTGAAATAACTATAGTCCCTTCCCCATACCCCTGAAACACATAAGCCCTACTCTGAGACAGGGAAGTATTTTCTAGTTTTGGATGACACTAATATTTTTTTTTTCAGAATCACCATTTTTATGCCATAATATTTAGATTAATCAGTTAGACCACTCAGATCATCTCCATATTGTTAAAGGAGCTGCCTATTCCTCCTCCTAAAATCACAAGAATACAAAAGATCACAAGAATGCACAATCCTTTGTCTAAAAAGTGCTGGTAGAAACTGCTTCCAGAAAACAATGGCAAAGATGTGACCCTTTGTGAGCATCAATAATCTGTGAATCTCGGTGCTTAGCTGTGACTGTTTAAAAGAGAGCAACAAGATAGTTCAGGAATCCCAAAGCTTCAGCTGCTGACCTGCATACTGTCTCTAGAAGGCCACAGCCACATTTGCCCTCAAATACACTTGAAGCACATCATACAGCAAGGCAGAGGCAAACCACTCCTTTGAGAACTAACATTGTCCACACTTCTGTTTTGAAGGTGCTCCTCCCCTGGTACAAGAGGGATCACACATGCCATGCCACTGAGCAAGACTCTTCAGTTCAAGCCTCCTACAACAAAGGAGCACAGCTGCTGCTCAGAGATCACCAATCCCTCCAAGACTGTGCCTTAGCTTTCAGCACATGGGTCTCAGTAACAGAAATTACTCTACAGCAAATGCAGCAGCTAACACAGCAGGGTTCATATCCTCTAAAAGTGTACTGCAGTAGATGAGAGCTGGAGGCCCATTAATATCAGTAGTTCCAGTCCTATAGGTGCTTCCCTATTGATATCCTCAGAAGGATTGCATTCACGTACACAGGCATTTGGCAGAGTGGCTAGAAATATGTTGTGTACCAACCTGGTGGTTTAGTACCATGTGAACTCCATGGGTCCGAATATCTGTAGAAAACTCTCCCAAGAAATCCAGGATGTCCTCTATAGTAGCAGCATAGGGAAGACCACGCAAACGTATGCAGTCTCTGATGTTAGTGGGAGGCACAAATTGTTGAGGTAATACTGGAAGAATAGGTGGTGTTGGAAGAGGAATAAGAGGTGTGGAAGAATACCTGTTCAGCACCTGTGCAAACCAAAAACAGAGGTTACAGGAAGCCTCTTTACTCATTCTTCAACTCAGAGGGACTGAACACAACCCCAACGCCATCTGTTTTCATTCACTGTTTTCACTGCAGTATTTTAAGAAAAAAGTGAGCTAGGTTCTGAGCTTAACATCTGAGTTTAGAATTCAGGTATTTTAAAGTGAATCTTTGGATCATTTTTTCTTGAAAAAAGTTTTGTTCTCGAGAATTTACTTAAACTGTTAATGTAACTCTCAGAAGAGATCTTGGAACATGAAACCTGTATTTCTAAATTATTTTTATTATCAAAGTATCCCAAGACATTCTACCATCCATAAAGTCATGGTAACACTTTCATCCAAAAGTATTTCCTCGGTAAAACCTTAGGAGAGTCTGAGAACTAAAAGCATATTTCACTACCAAACTGACTTGGGATGCAATAGTCTGTTCAAGTGATAGGTGGCATTGCTGGCATAGTATCTGGGACAATCACATTTGAGATTTCTTATTAATAGTTTTAACAGTAAAAACCCTATCTGCTGAAGAGTTCCCTGAATATTCAATCACTACTCTTGAACTCTTAAACAAGATTAAGATTCATTTGCATTTATATAGCTTCCAGAAGGTTTTACTAAACAAAGATGAGAGCACTTGAGAAAAATACAATGACAAGCTTTGCTCATCATTAGGAGCTTTTAAAAAAGGTACTGAAATCTCTACATATTTGGGAGAACAAAGCTGCTCCATTTCTTGTTTAAAATGACACGGTTATACTTTGCATCATAGATGACAGCTTTTAGAATTACATTTAGAAGTTAGTGACCTCAACTGAAGTGCTACAAGTCTTTGGAGACTTAATCTTCTCAGCCTTACTTCCTTTCCCTAACAGCACAACTGAGATTAATGGTCCACCGAGCCCTGTTAGCACCTGACTCTTCAGGCCCAGTTTCACAAAGTCCTGCCACTCTGTGCTAGGTAGCCTGTGCTGGCAGAGGATGGCAGAGGCAGTTTGTAAGGCTCATTAGATACACTGCTCTGAAGAGGACAACTACATCAAAAAGCTGTTTTTCTGTGTCAGTGACTAAAGAGAAGTCTTTTAGATCAAGATTTGCTGCTAACACTCCTTCTAAATCATTAGACTCAGCAAAACGCAGTAGTTGTAACATAAAGCACTAGATCCACACCAGCTTTCTGCAAGGCTATTGGAAACCAAAACCCTAAAGGTTTGTATATACGACTGAGAACATCCATATACCTTAAAGTCTTACATATTGAAGGAGCAAAGCCTCATAGAAATTCAGACAATACTTATTCCAGCAAGAGTCAAGAGTGAAAGAAGATAAAAGATGCTTTCAAGTCATAGCCAAGCAGTATTTGCTTCCACTACTGCCAATGCAGAAGTTTGGATTACAAGAAGCCAACGTTTGCAGAGTCTGCACCCACCTGCTGAACTTCTGCTGCAGTGCTCCTGAAGAGTTCAATGTATCTTTTCCCCAGCAAGTCCTTATGCTTTTTCAGTGCATTTTGTGCATATTCCTCACAAGCAAACAAGACAAAGGCATCCCCTGTTGGCCTGCTGTCAGGGTATGTGACAAATAGAACTCCCTCCTTTCCTCCTGTTACAGGGCAGTGCTGGCCAAAGAAAGACAGCACTTCTTCAGTTGTTACATTGAAAGGAAGACCTCGCATCCTGACAATCACTTGGTTCTCCTTTGACAAGAATTGTGCAACCTCATTGGAAGTGCCTTTAACAAGAAAAAGTACAGAAGCACTTAAGTCCAGGTAGCCACAAAAAAAATCATGAGCAAGTCTGGCATAGCTAAGTTCTTCCTACAGACAGCTTCTGAGCAGGTAGAACAGTATTTGCCTCTAAAGCCAGGAAAGTCACTCCTCTGATAAACTAGATACATTGTGTGTAGGATACCTCCCATTAAAGTATAATAATTGGAGGACATTTATAATTAGAGGACATTTCTCCTTATTCAAAAGGAAAATAAGAAGTACTTGCAGTGCTCAAAGCTCAGGGAAAGCACAGATTCTGAATCTCTAGTGTAAGCAGTACCTGTGCTACTGTGCACCTCACCTTTCTAACTTTGGAATACCTTCAGCATACACTGAAGCCATAATACACAGCAACCATGTACCCAGATCATCACGCTGGGAAAGAAAGTTGGAAGGGCATGTTGAAAACAGCTCAGGAATTTCATCCTATCCTAACAGATCTGCCAAAGTCTGCCAATTCTACTTTCTGTACTTGTAGGAGAAGACTGGTGATCCTAATACTACCCTATCCAAAGATAGCTGATAACCAGCTTCATGTTAATACAGTCCTTTCACTTATAGCTCTCTCATTCTGCAGAGTTGGGTTGTACCAGACACACATTCTTCAATGTCAGCATGCAGTGTCTTTTCTTTGAATGGTGTAACTATTACCAAGCTTGTTCATTAGTTATTTAGTGGACAGCTTAACAGCCTCTCCCATTCTAAAACCTCAAACTCAGATATCCAGTTAGTCATTTACAATTCACAGACCAAATCTGTCGGGTACCAGCAAGTACCTTAGGCACTGTAGATATAACAGCTTATTGGATCTAAGTTCAAATTCTGCATGCTTTCAGAGATAAAGAGACCAAGGGAGAGTTTGTAGAGCCAATATTTCAATATTCCCCTTCCTCTAAATCCTCCCTGCTAAGTTTGAGGCAAAGATTTGATTTAAGGAAAGTTGGTCCCATAAATCCCTTGCGTCTATAATGTGATACGTGTTTGATTTTATGGGCAAGTCTCCACAGCAACAGCAGTCATTGTTTTGAAAGACTAGTCTGGTTTAATTTTTTCAGCAATGAATAGCATTTAGATCCCCACAAGTTAAGAAGACGATCTAGCAAAGCAAGTTCATATACAAGACCACTTTGCCCAAACAAATCTCAATTTAATAGGCAGCTTGAAAATAGCAAGAATATGGAAGAGAAAGGTGGACAGTTAAATCATGGAATATCTTGGACTGCTGCTAGCAGAATACATAGTAACCAACACATCAGCCAACTACTTGTTCAAAGACAGAGAATGAATGGCCACATTCAACAGAAGCAGTTGACATTAGTGATGCTGATGGAACAAACCATCCCTTCTCATCCCCTAAAAATTACCTCCTGCAATTTTAAGGAAGTCTTCACCTGTTGCCTTGTATACCTAAAGGAAGAAAAGAGAACATCTGATCAGCATGCAATTCGCATTCCTTTTGAGAAGAGGATTTCAAAGCCCATGCCACAAACCTCAATGTATCGATTCCCCATGTGATGCTTGTGCCTTTGCAGTGCTAGATCTCTATGCTCTTCACTCACGAACCTCACGAGAGCTTCCCCGTTCCTCCTACCTTGGGCATTGAGACAGAGTGCAGCACCTCCCCTGCAAGATTGAAATCAAAAGAGATCAAACTCCATCTGAAGCACTTACAAATGCACAGGTAAATTCTTAGCTACTAACTTGGCAATATTGAGGCCTTTGAAGAATCTGGCTATGTCCTGGTCAGATGACTGCCATGGCAATCCTCTTGCCCGGATAACAGCATTGTCATCCACAAGTTCCATCTTGCTGCTGCAGGCACAGAAAGAGGGAGTAATGCAGAGACATCTGCCTGTAGTATCAGCCACACATCAACCTCTCCACTTGCCATTTGTGCTCCAGGGACAGGCTTCTGTCCCTGCTCCACGTCTGCTGGATGGCATTGCCAGGGCAGCAAGGCTCAAGTGTCACCACTTTCCAAAGCCACATCACAGCTGAAAGCCATTGTAGAAATTTCGCCAAGGGAAAGTTAGTTCTGTTATGCTGCCCCTTTCCCAGTTCCCTTTTTTTACTTCCCCACATTTGCTCTTTGATCATGTTCCCCATTCACTTCCTGCTCCTGACATCATTTATGCTTCTCCATTTTCTGAACAGGGTTCCTGGCATAAAAATCAACCACTCGCTATTGCAATCTAGCTAGGTAGAAATTGAAGCAGAGCAATTGGATGTAAGAGATTAGTGCTTATTACTCGTACCATGACAGTGTGTAATAACCAGTCACAAGCCAAGACTAAATCTGTTCATGCTGTACTCAGCACACAAAGACTCCTGCCCAAAGAGTTGAGCTGTAGCATTGCTTGTTCAGGCCTTCACCATGCTGCTAGAGACTAATATAGCTACAGGCTACGTTGGCTGCTTAGCATGGGAATAGCTCAGCCACAGAAAGCCATGTTTAATTGGTCATTACTGCAGTCTCTTTTGTTCTCTAACTTGTTAAAAGTGTCAAGTACAACAAAACACTCACAGCTACCCAAGGCTGCCTTTCTGGCTACTGCAAGAACAATTTTTTGCACAGAAGAGATGATGTGATTGATTAAGCAGATGAAGTGCTGGTCAACAGCAGAGTACTCCCTCATACAAAAGGGTAATTGTACCCTTTTATAAAAGGGTCATATTTCTCACTCCTATTTTAATTTCTCAGGTGGCCCTTCTGTAGCTGTCTGTCCCAAACTGTTCCCCCTTACCTCTTAATTCTGTACTTCTCACCATCTCAATTAAGATGGGAATCTTCCAGCCCACCCCAGAATTTTGTTAGTGTAAAGGAAAAAGCTTAGAACAATGCTTAACATAACCCCTGGCTAAACTCTCTAGATACTTTCTGCCAATATTGTTGCACTTTTTTCTTGCTTCTTCTGGCTCAGAAGTGTCAGCATCATCTACATTTCTGACAGATCCTTAATTTGGAAGGGGAAAATAAGTATTTGTACAACACAAGAATATAAATAAAGTCAGTTTACACCACTCTTTCAAGATATTGCAGAGGGAGCATCAGCAAACTACTGAGAAAAATCTGTATTTATACATAGAAAAACATGTTTACACACATAGAAAAACAAAGCAGTCATCAAAAGCAGATAAAGCTTTATGTTTAGGACATATTCAGTAATAAGACAATTATAACTTAAGGAATTGACTGGTAGCACAGTATCTCTGACACAGTATCTTTACAAAAAGGTTTCTTCCCTATAAAAAAAAATACAACGTGTATGCAGCAACTGTGGAGTAATTTGCAGGAGGAATGCAAGAGCCAGTAACCAATACAGCTACTTCTACAACACTGCTTACATTCCTTGTTAATAGCACCACACACTTAGCACCCATTATAAGCTCTTATTAGCGGAACCCAGAACTATTAACAGCTAACAGGCAATATTGAAGCCTAACAAGAAAACTAGCTTGCATCTGATCATAGAATATCTGTTCCCTTTCCCACTTAAAGGATTCAATCAATTCCCACAGCAGTGGGAAGGTAAATAAAAATAATGGTAACAGCTATTCGACAATTAAGAACATAGGCACACACCTTATCTAAACGGTAACTTTAAACAAAAAGTGGGGGTTGAAACATGTGCAGCAAGAAAAGGGAGAAAGTACTTACCAAGGCCCACTTTCAAATTTGTAGTTCACTCTTTCTGGATCTGAAAATCCGTGGTCTGTGAAATACAGCACAAATTATTTCCTATTTTGTCAGCATACAAGACAAGCAGCAAAACTTGTTCATCACAATCACTTACTGTACGGCTCAGATATAAGTGTTAGAATTATATTCCCCATATCTTCAACTTGAGAGGCTCCATAGGGAAATGCAGGACCGTTCTTGTCAAGATTTAAATCTTTATGCTGGAGTTAAGTCAATCATCACTAAACAGATTTCTAATTGGGTTCCTGCTAGAGCAACACACTTTCATGTTATCCTTGGCAGTAAGGAGATCTTACTTTCCAGGGGAAAATTTAATCCATTTTCCTGCTGGGATTTATTCGCTGCTCTGCCTTGACCGCTAAATACTGCCACCTGCAGGAGTGTGAGGTCACTTCAGGAAGCATCTGGGGACATGACACCCAGTAATACATTAATCATATATTAAATATATTTAATATATACATAAATTACATATGTTTGACAGATACACTTCTGCATGTGGAAGAGACTGGAGTCCTTCTCCAAATCTTTACCTAGAGGTTAAAGATGAGTTAATTAAAAGAGGACAGAAGTGATCAATCAACTAAAAGCCCCAGAAATAGGAGGACATACTACATACTTTCTGAACAAGCAAATCCCAAAGTAGAATAAGTATCTTGCCACTTCAACAGAATTCCACAAATGGAACTTTGTCTAAACTTTGCCTATTAAAAGTTACAACCCAAGTTTTGTGCTGTTAGAAAGGAGCATTTTGAGAATCCTGTAAGAGCCCGCCACGCTTGTGTTTTGCCAAGGTGTGAAACAGTCCCACAGCTCACATCTTCAAACTGAAGGAATTTGGAAATGACGGCAACAGAGAGCGCAGAAAGTACCCTGTCCTGGAAAGAAGGACCAAATAAAAAACACATGTTCATAAAGAGAGTAATTTGAGTTGTATATACTACCTTTTTTCACACAACTTTAAACAGAGTTTACTACAGTTTCTCTCCTGCTTTCCAACATGCTTGCCCTTCTCCAGTGCCAGGCTACAGTACTAAGATTACTTGCAACTCTTCTCCATGAAGCAGATTTTGAAAAAAGGTCTTTTTCACTTACATTGCCTTCTTTTGATGAGCATAGGGTAAAACAATAGTCAAGAAGAGAACAAGAAATACAAAGAAATCGGGGAATAGGATTTGCATTTTCTAATTGCCTTATCACTTTGCATCAAGACTTCACAGCAAACGTGTTTCTTAAACGGGACCCATCCTTGCATGGCAGCACAGTAATGCAAGACATTGAAAACAGTCGAATGCATCAATTATTTGCCTACATCTCCCCAATCTACATTAGACATGCTTCAAATGCTCAAGAGGCTGCACTTTGCTGCTCAGAGATTGCTTCATAGTCCCAAAACAGCAGGTTCCCCCTTAAAAGGATAAAAGCCCCACTTTTTCCACCTAGAGCTGAGTAAAGTGAGTTGGCAGATGCCTACATGAAGTGCAGGGAACAGAACAGTTTCTATTAGAAACAAACACCTCACAGAAGCTTTGTCGTATCATCTTATCAACAGGTGAGGCAGCACAATTTCTTTGTGAAATAAAGTCACTTCACTGGATTTCATTATTATTCACTGGATGACTGCAAGACAGTTCACTGTTTTTTTAAAAGTTGTTTAGCTGTTGTTTTCCTTTGCTTTGAAAAATAATTTCAACTGAATTAATGCCCTCCTCTTCCACAGCAACAAAAGGAAAGCTGCCGTGCCAACAGAATACACTGGAGCCTAACTTGATTTTGAGACTTTGTTGGTTTTCAGTGTGCACTGAAGTACAAAAGGTGAGAGGATGATGTTTAGTCTTAGAAGACTATTTGAAGTTAAAGTGAATTATCATAGTTTAAAAAACTTAAACCAGTGATTCTTCCCCTCCAACTGTTTGATTAAATGGTTTACTAGTTACTGCTTTTACCCTCCCCCCTGGTGCATTCTTTGGGGGGAAGTACTGAGAACATTTAATAGTTTTCTTAAAAAAAAAAAAATCAAGCTAAAAATCCTTAACAACCTCAAAAGCAGTTGGAGATTATCATTATTTATGACAATAAAAAAATTTTCCTCATTGCAGTATCTCTTCCTAAGCTTTAAACTCAAGCTCACCTCCTCCCCCTGTCCCTGGGAAAGGGGAGGGGTTGAAAAGAAAAATAACCCACAGACAGACTCCCTCACAGAGAGGCTGCCTAAGCACCAAGACAGATGTTTCTGGGCACTTGGTGTATCAAAGCAGAGGGAGTGCTTCTTATCCTTTTCCCAACATCCTTACCCTTGCAGCATCTAACAGCTCCACACTGAGCCTGTGCAGAATATCTGCTGCCTGTCAAGCAAACCAGAAGCTGCCGAGGATGCAGATATTGGAAACCTGGTCTTGCCTGGCAAATTTTTATGAAGATTTTGGAAAGGTCTTCCCTCTGTGAAAAATGAAGAGAAATGGGGCAGCAGTTTCAATAGCTATTCCAGCAAGGGACATGCATACACATGTGCACACACATGCACTTGGCTTGTTAAGACTCTGCTGTCAGAACTGAAAAGACACTTGAGTATTTCCTTTGTGCAGAGCAAAAGATCACAGCTATCAGCTGCCAGAGGGGGTAATGCAGTAGCTGGGAATCTGAAGAGAGGCTATCACACAAGGAAAACAAACAACTCCCCCATCCCACATTCATTTCCTTCAATGAAAACGTTTTCTGAAGACACTGATCTGCAGAGATTTAGTTCCTAAAAATGCCCCAGTGATAGTGGAAGTTGGTATCAGATGTTAGACACAGGAAGTCAGCTGTGCCAGACTCTAAATTAATATAAACACAGTGGGAAGGAAGAAAGACATGAGTATTTACAAGAATTAAAAAAAAAAAAATAAAAAAATAAAAAAATCACTCACACCTTCACCTCTGATTAGTCAGAAATAAGGCATTTAGGCAAGATAGAAGAAGAGAATTGATAGCTTCCAGCACATATAAGTCAGTATTATTAGGAAGTCTTAGCAATCCAAGTTCACATTTAAAGATGTATTAAAAACCAGACCTGGCTGTCTAAAGTTACTATATGCAGTAGCATACAGATACATACTCTTAATGAAGCAACAAGCAAAAGACACTCACAAATAACAAGGCAGGAAGGGAAAAATAGAGCTACTTAATCTTGCTGTGCAGCTACAGTACCACTTCCTCTATAGCACAGAAGAAATTTCTAGGTCATTTCCCCAGATTCATCACCACAGCTTCACTCACTGCCAGTGCCCTCCAAAACTTGTTCTTTCCCACTGTCTCTTCCATTTCTCAGCCTCTCAACTCCTTTCTTACTGAACAACTTAACCTAGCTGGCATGAAACACCATTGCAATTGTGCTCTCTACTGATCCTTCCCCCTTTGTTCTGTTTCTTATTTAAGTCTTTAGACAGAAGATTACCTTTATGCAAAGTATTACTTAGTTATAATCTGATATTATCCAGTTCCTATCACAGGGAATAAAGGCAGCAATATCCAAAATTCTCAGGTAATATCCAGCTAAGGGCTTTTCCTTGCCAGAGTTAGGCATTATTGCTTTAACTGGGCTTCACATCATTGTTTTTTCAAGACACTCAGGTCAAAAAACCCAAAACAATAAAACCCCAACAAACTAAGTTTCAGTACTACAGTATTCAGCATATGAAGCAGATTGTTCTGAAGTGGACCTGTGCTTCTACTGAGAAGATCAGCAGATACCCCTAGTAAGGAGTTATCCTCATGAATCCAGTTTACACGCAAGTGGAGCAAATCAAACACTGGAGGAAGCAAGAGGTATTTGCCATTTAATGGCTTCTGCACACCCAATCTCGAGGCAAAGGATGAGTCCTCTGCAGACCTAATATGAATAGTCATGCAATCTTTGTTCACTCCACCCTGAAGGCACTCACAGGGTAAAAACTGGCTCAGCAAGCTTTGCAAATCAAGAAGTGCAGCAAGTATGGGAGGTACAGAGGGTGCAAGAACAATCTCGTTCCTTTTGTATGCTTACACTTTAAAAAAAAGACTGACAGATTAAAGTTCCTTTCTCTGTTGAAGCATGATTGCTTCTCAAGTTTTGTTACCTGAAATTTTTCATCATTGTCGTTCTGTCGCTACAGTTACACAATTCCAGCTAAATTCTGCCAGAAGATAGTGTTGTACACTAAGAACTGTTTTAAGATCATGAGTTAGGCAGTAGTGGCACTCGGATAGCAGTTACAACTAGCATCAGTTCTTCCTTGGTCCCTCAAATTCCAGGGCATTTTAGACATTGCTTTACCTCAAGTTAAGAGAGATCAGTGGCTATTTGTACATGAAATGTACAATTTCTTGGGGGAGGGAGAAGGGAAGCTTTCACCTGAGCTCTTGTGTTTGGAATGGTTTCATTGGTGTACACAAATTTCAAGTAGTCTGCTGAGAGAATAAGTCCCCACAGTACTTTCTAAAAGAGAAATAACCCAGCCAATTGTTTATTATTTTTATGTTTTTTCAAGATTGTGTTTGCCTTGTCTGCAAGAAACACACAGCCAATCCCCAAATATCCAGTGTGTTATATACTGAAATATGTATCTAGAATGACTGTGCAGTAGGAAGTTACCTGCCCTGACTATTTGGAGCAATTGAGTACATCCTTCACTTGTCTGCTGTTTGTTTTTTAATCAGGTGTTATGTTACATCAAAATAAAAGTTTTGAATGCTTATAATAATTCAAGTGACTGTAGATTAATACCCAGCTTTCCTTTAACTATTTCATATCATACAAATTTCCTCCTACTGATAACAACCATCTTACACATAGATGATTGGACATGTAAGTACACAAAGAGATGTGCCCAAAAGTCATTCCACTCCTGCTCCTACCAATTTGCAAATGCATGCCTCTTCAATCTCTAATCAGTACACCATCCCTATAGCAAAATCTTCTATCCCCACCAAATGCTAACAAAATGGGTACAGTATAGTTTGTGTGGCAGAAGTCAGTGATTTCCCTCCTGCAGCCAATTTATCTATGAGGCTGAAAAGCTGCACTTCCTACAAGAATAACAAGAGCTTGGTCAGATTCTATGCACTAATCCATAGCTTCCTTTCAACTTATTGCATTTGTTTCTAACTTGTTTCTGTATCCCTCAGCCCAGCATATCCACACAGGGAAGAAAATACCCCAAACAACTCTGCACACAACTGTTCAAACTAGTCTTTAGACTTAGCACCTGCTTCAACAACTTTTTTATCCCAAACATTATACACATGTCCAGACTCTCCACATGCAATTAACTTAAATAGGTCTGATGTAGAGATTAATTTCAAACATTTCAGTAAGGTGAGGAGAAAAAAAAACATTTTATTTGCCAATAAAAAGAAAAATTATTTTACACTTTTTTGGTCTCTGCATCCTCTGCCTTCAACACTCTCAAACACTGTAGGGCAGAGACAGTCAATTTTAGCCATATTGCATAAACATAGCAACTTTGTAAATAACATAAGCAGCTATAAAACAAAAACAAACCACAAGGATAAATATAAGACCAGAATGAAGTTAAGTTCATAACTTAAGAGCATATCATATCCAGAATTCTGACTCGTGCTGAGTGCATTTGGATAGACTGACCAAGCCTCTAGAAACTTGGAGAAAATACTGTTGGCAACTGCTAAAACCACCCTCAGATGGCACTGTGACTCTTTATAGGGTGGTCCAGGAAATCCACAATCCTTCTCCATGCCTTAAGTGACCAGTGACACTCTAGGCAGCTACTGTCATACAACTCTCTCCAGAGTGGCAAGACATTCCCCAGACATTCACAAAAGGAGAGAACAAAGGCAATTCTCCAAAACAGCTGAAATAATCATTGTCTTTAACTTTTCTAGCTCACATTCCCTAAACTATGTATTAAGTCTTTGACTGTAACTTTAAGAAGCCTCCAACATCCAGTTTCTAAGTAACACAGTATTTATTTCACTTTTCTACATAAAGGGTCAGACTCCTACTCTAAGTGTACTGCTTTGCGTCAGACTAGGGGGAAAAGTAGTTTCTGCCTCTTCATAGCAGAGATTAATCTTAATTTGCATATGACAAAGCAGAGCAGGCAGGCTCCAGTATTCAATCTTATGTTAAACACAACATCCACAAATGCAATGTATTTTATGCTCCCTGACACAGATACAAAGCCCAGGCAATACCAGTCTTGCAGTGAAAGGCTAAAATAACTCAAAAGTCAGACATCAGCTCTTAATCACAATCACTCTAGAGACACAATAACCTAGTCAGAGGAAAAGTTATTAAAAACAACAGCAACAATCCCCATTGATAATAAAGAACCACCTCTCAAATTCCTTTGTCCCTCCTTGCTAGCTAGCTTTCGTGACCACTACTTCAACAGCTCAGTAGGCAAGTCAAGTGTTTCTGTGTCAGATTGTGTCTGAGACAAAGAATGAAGCTTGTAGCAAGATGGGAGACTGTCAGAGAAGCAAGCAAGAGGGCTCAGCCAAATCATTCACAGCTTCAGCTCTGTTGATTGTACATGGTATACAAACAAAAGCAAGCTGAGACTAGTAAAGAACCAGGCAGGACTAGGTTACACACTACTTCAGACTACTAGGAAGGTAATTTTAGACATCCCTATCACTGAAAACAGAAACAGATTGCTGACTGCATCTTAGTGCCAGCTGAGCCAAGCCTTGTGAGGTGCGGCATGTACACCTTCCGAGAGACTGAATAACTCACATGCCAACAGCTTCCCTGCCTGAGGTTTACCCCTGTGTTAGAGATTCACTACAAGTTCACATGAAGAGTAACCATTCTCTCTCCTGAAAATTAAGACAGTCTCCCAACATTCAGTCTTAAAAATTAGATCATCTAACTGATGCAATGAACTACCTCAAACTTGATGATTCGTAACAGGAATTTGAACAAATGCACCACTAAACTTCCCTAAACTGTGAAGTTTAAAGAGAGAAAATTATACAATAGTGAAGAAAACATACAAAAATCAAGAAGAAACACAAGATTTCATCCATGGAAACATGCATCTTTGTATGTTTTTATCTTTGTGAGAAAGCTCAGCACAGCTCTGAGTCACTCACTGAAGTTATACTACCCCTAAGCATATGTTGTAAGCATTACTCACACACCTCTCCTCTGCCCTAAAATTCAGCCAAGACTGTAACAGCAGCAAACACCATCACTGTTAAAAGGATACATTCTGTCATGGCCGCAACATCGAGTTTGCCAACTTCAGGTGAGCCAGGGCAACACTTCTTGAACTCTTTCCGCAAGTCAAAAAAGGAGTAGAAGCATTCAGGCAGTAAGATATTCTGTAACAGGAACAAAGCAACTCCTGTCAGAGAGAGCTTCATCTACTTTGTCTCTAGATATCAAACTTTCTAACGAATTTCCACATAATAGGTAGGAAACAAACATCCTTGGCTATGGAGAAACTCATAGATCTTCTTAGCCACATTAGTTTATAAATTTTTTTTTTTTTTGGCTTAAGCAGCCTCCTCTCTATAAAGTTTGAAAAGAGAAGTGTGCTTTTCACACTGCCAGAGAAATATTTGCAATTATTACTAGAGCCTCAAATCCAATATATATGAGAGCAAATGCCTGCTATTTTAACTTCTATCATCAATTCTTGATTCCAATTTTAACTGTAAAAAGCCAGAGGGCACTCAGTTCAGTTTATAGAACCAAGCACATTTTGCAAGACTAGCAGATGATATTTCAGTTCATAGGCAAGTTTTGAGTTTTCAGAGAATAGTCACACTTAAAATATTTGTTCCCAACAAAAAAGATGAGTGTTTGACACAGTGCAGATGTTTGCAGTTTATGCATGGTAACTGCTTTAATTACACTGTACAAAGCCAGAAGCAAGTTCTGTAGACCACTGGAAGTCCACAAAACCCTTTTTGCTCTACCACTACATCTACCACATGCTTTTAAATTTTTTGGGGGGTGTGAAAGAAAAAGACACAGAGAAGTCTTGAGGGAAATTGTTGAAATCAACACAAAACCATAGTCATTCAGTTAGCTCTTCGCCCCAGAGCTTCCCCACAGACAGAATACTTCATATTCCTCTTGACAGTTGCCTGCAAGGCATCTCGAGACTAAAAGTAAGGGCTTTCTGGGATTTAAGTACCAGTTAGCATCTTGGCATTATAACAGAGTAACAGGCTATATGAAAGCATATGTAGGGAGCCCAAAGAAGTTTAGGCTCTAAAACAAGTTCTGCTTTGAGAATGTTAGAGCTTATCTTAGCATATGGACAGTGCATTAGGCAAACAACACTCTTTAAAGACAAATGTATGAAAATACAAGTGTGCTTGCCAAGATTTCCTACTCTAGTTTTAGCATGACTTTTTTCCACGATGTAAAATGGAGTTCTGTACTTCACTGACATCAGTTGTAATAGCTGATGCCAAGTCATTCTCTGGATAACACGAGTTGCTAGATGGGTTCAGAATTTGCATCTTAATCAAGAGCATAGTGATTTCTGCCTATCTGGATTTTAGTGATCCCACACTCTAATCACTGGATCAGGGTATTCACCAAGGAACAGTTAAAAGTCTCATAAACATCTGGTTTACTTTATCTAGAGGCAGCACAGAACAAATTTCAAATTAGTAATTCTTAACAAAAAAGGAACAGAATATTGATGAAGATTTGATTCCCATCTGTGATGACATAGAAAAAGGATGCTCATCCCCAACAAACGAACTTAAATAATTGGAGTTATCCCTTCTTTTATCCACACAATTTAAACGGATGAAGAGATTTATTAAGCAACAAGAAAGTGTGTTACAAACCTGTTTCCACAATTTCTCACACTGTATGTCATAGAAGACAAGTTACATATATAAGGACTGTCCCTTCACTGTCAATCCCTGTTTCTTTTCTAAGACTTCAAAGCTATAAAACTTAAAGCACCAACAAGTACTGGAATCAAATCCATTCAGTATCTGTTTTGTAACAGCACAGATTTGCAGCAGTGCTCCTTCAAAGGGGAAGCACCAAACTGATGGGCATAGAAGTCAGTTGCAATGTTGCAATGAGAGGAGTAGAACAGCTCAGTTACAGAGCAATGCATGTTCATAGCAAACCACAAAATGAAGTGTTACTAATATTGAAGCTGTTATTTCAGAACTAGAGAGACTCGGCATATTGCCGCAATCCTATCACTAATGAAAAGTGGGCAGGAGCTTGTAACACTGCAATTTGGCAACTCTAAAGTCAGAGAAAACTCTAGACTATGGGACTAATCATCACCTGCCTCAAACTACTGTTCAGTTTCTTACAACACTGCCCTCCAAGTGTCAACTGAATACACAAAGATTGAAAGTTGCTGAAATTTAACATGAATGCAAAATTTCAAAATACAGTTTATTATTAAGGTGGTTAGCTATTTAACATTTCCAGATCCCACCTGTTAACCCTTGTTAGCTCCTATAGCTGTAGAAGCTGTGAGAACCATCAATGCATTGCTCCGCTCTCAAACACTTAAGAGTATCTTCCTTCTGATTTAATTAAAAATGGTATCTCAAGGCTACATAAGCACAGGGCACTATGTATGTTACTGTGCTTACCAGGCATAAAAGTCATGTTTGTGCTGTGGCTGTGTGGAGGTACCCTCATACTAAAGAGAAGTCATCAGTTTAGCAAGAAGTCATAGAAAGCACTTTAGCAGTCAAACTTAAGCTACAACTACATACCTTTTTGGAAGCTTCAGGGTGCAGAACCTGTCTAACGTGCAGCTGTCCATCAGTACAGAAACAGAAGGAAGTACCTACACCAATGTTCAGCTCATTGCTCACAGACTGATTAAACTGTAGGCAGGAGGAAGAAAGGACATACACATTAAAGAGATCAGAGTGCCTGCACTAAGCAGTGTCATCAGTCGGTAACATGTTATTCCTGGGCAGCAGGAACACAGAGCTAGAACTCCTTTTTGCATAAGCCTACTCCTTCACATTTGTAGATTTGTTTCTTACTAGCAAAGCACATACTAACTTTCATAATTATCTTCACTAGGAAGCCACCCCTTTCCCCCTTTGTAAGGAAATGGGGCTACACAGACAGTCCACATCACATAAAAAAATCCTATTTGAGAAACATTTGCAAGAGCACTGCAATGAGACAAAGCTGGTTGCAGCTGAGAGCAACCAGAGCTGGTTGAGGGCTGAGGTAGTACTGGGGCAGAAGAGCTTTTCAGACAGGGTAGTCAAGCAGGTTGGAAAGGAGACAGGCTTTCAGCCCTACCCTCAATGGGAATCACGCACACCTCCTTGTTAATACAGAGGTTTAGTACTGTCACCTTCCCAGGACTGATGAGCACAAGCCTTAACAGGACCTGCCACCACCCAGCCTTTTCATGAGACACCTAAACTTGGCTTCTTCCAACTCTGATTGGGGCTCACCCTCAACTGTGACACACACAGGGTCAAACACAGCAGGAGAGCAGGATAGGAGAATATCTGACTCTAACCTTCCTCTCTTGAGGCTTAGTTCCTCCCAAGCTGAATGAGCAAAAAGCCCTCCACATATAGATTGCCTGGCCCACGCATACGCCCTGTGCCAGGTTCCACTGCCCTGATGGTGGGATGGGAAGGATAAGTGGATGATAACACTGCCTCACCCCCACAGAGGAGCTCCCAAGGGAGACCAGCACCCGGCAGCCAGTTATGGGGTGTCACCTGTCTCAATGCCTGCTCCAGCGGTGGAGCCAGTGCCAGGCTCTCCACATCCACCTGGGTGATCTCCTGGCACTCAGCTGTCAGCTCCGGGTGATCAGGCCGGACCAGCACGTCATGCAGGCGCCCCAGCTCCAGAGAAAGCAGAGGAAGGGTGAGTCAGCTCCCCGGGCTGGAGGTCCCCACTTGCAGCACCAGCCCCTGCCCTTCACCAGAGTCTGCTCCAGCCTGGAGTGCCTAGTGCCAGCCCAGCGCTGAGACCGCCCTGCCCGCACCCAGCACGGTCAAGGCGAGCAGCAGGTCGGAATGCTGCCCTCACAAGTAAATATACCTCCTTATTCTTCAGGTCGACCACTTTCCACAGGAGCTGGAGTAGCTCTCGCTCGTCTGAGCCCAGCCTTGCCCCGTTGGTGCCCGCCGTGGTCACAAACAGGATCACCAGGTAATCGGGAGACGCCGTCATGGTGCCACAGGGTCAGCGGAAGAGTCAAAAGGAAAGGAGGAAAAAAAAGAGAGCGAAAGAAAAGGG
>VXBA01005208.1:0-35401 GCA_013399895.1 Serilophus lunatus | reverse complement strand
TTTTTTTTTTTTTTTAAAAACTGGGAGCAGGTGAACACAGATGGCTTGGTCCTGAGAGGGTGGTACAACTGTCTGACCCTGGCGATTTACGGCTCCGTGGACAGGGTGATAAGTCATGAGAGAGAGTCTCCCCCTCCACCCCCGCCTCCACCACCCCCTCCCCAGCAACAGCCTGGCTTGAAAAGAAATCCAAAACATGGTGAGCCTTCTGAGAAGACAGACTTTTTTTTAAAAAAAATCAGTGTCCTATCTGAAAAACAAAACCCCAGTTCTTTCACATTTTGGTTTTCAGTGCCTTTCATTTTTGTCTTTATCCTTTAGTTTTTGTGTTTTCTTTCAGGTTTATGCAAAATGCTGTTAAGTATATTCTCCTCCATGGCTTTTTTGAGGGTGGGTTACTCGGTCTGTTGCTAATTTTGATGGTTAAAATGCAGTTTAATTTTTGTGAACTCATTAAAATGTAGATTATTGAAATATCAAAAAAGTGATTAGAGTAGTATTAAAATAATAAGAAAACTTCACAGTCATTATTAACTTTCCTTTTGTGACTTTGTAAAGTACATTACAGAAGAGTGTTTGCTTGGCGTTGGTTTTAGAATGGCCATGAATATAATCCATGATCAAATTTCTGCTTCAATTTTGGTTTTAGATTTAAAATTTGAACTATCTCATTCAAAAATGTGAATATTAGACTTCAAAATTTGAATACTGTCTGTAGTAACCAGTTTAAACTGTAAAAGTCAGTTGAGTAAAATGTAAGTTTTTTTGTAAAGCAATTCAGATTTTATTGGTAAAGTTACAGTATGGCCAAAACTGACAGTTACTCAAGTAAGTTTTAAACTAGTATTGTATTAAAAGGAATCAGTAGTGTTAATAAGCTTGAGTACTGATACGGTTCTTGTTTAGATCAAAAGTGGCTTCAGAAAGCTCTCTTGCCTATTGCAGATGCAGAATAAAGGTTAAATAAAAGATGAGCAATGAAAGTGTTCCCTAATCAAAAGGAGCACTGAAAACAAAAAAGAAATCTGCTTCCGTTCCTGTGATTCCATTAAATGCAAGTTTTTATTTTCACAATAAATACAGTTGATGGAGAGAAGGAAGACCAATTCAATGGCAGTCCTCCAAGACCACAACCTAGGGGTCCAAGGACACCTCCAGGCCCTCCTCCTCCTGACGATGATGAGGATGAACCCATGCCAGTGTCAGGTACAGTGAGAACAAACTGCTGGTTTGCTGCACATCACTGCTCAGAGGAGGCAGAATTTTGTGTTCCTGTCTGGTGTGAGGTTTCCTGTCTGCTGATACTCTGGCTGGACAGGTTCAGTTTTAGGAAGGGGATTAGAAAAAAAAAAGAAATCTGTTGGCTCTGTTCAATTGTATAATTTTAAAAGTTAGTAGATTGAGACTGTTGGCTGTTGACCAATACACCGTTTGATATGCTGCTCATATTTTATGTAAGTGTTCTGTTGACTCTGCTATCTGTTGTCCTTCTCCATCCTTCTGCAGCATCTGCCAAGTTCTCTGGTCTCTCTATTGGTTAAAAGTGCCAAGAACTCCTTACATATTTCTTCACAGTCTTACTGAACTAAGTGATTGTTTTTGTTCACTCAAATCACCTGAAGGTTTTCAAGATACTTATTTTGTAAATCCACTATACATAATGCAAAATTCTAGAATATATTTATTGCCATAAAAGACAATAAAAATGTTTCCATAAATAAATTAGTAATAAAAGGGGGGCTGTGGGGCATCTTGGTGCTTTATTGGATGCAGGGTGATACATAGTGACAAAGGATGTGGAAAAGGCTGAGGTACCTAATAACTTCTGTGCCTCAGTCTTTAATGGGAAGACCAGTTGTTCTCTGGGTACCCAACCGCTGAGCTGGAAGACAGACACAGGGAACAGGATGAACCTCCTGTAATCTAAGAGGGAATGGTCAGCCCAGGGGTGTGGAGGTGGGTGGGATCCACCCAATGGCTAATCCTGTTTAGTATCTCTCAGTGGATTTGGATGAGGGGATCTAGGGCACCCGCAGTCAGTTTGCAGCTGACACCAGTTCAGGTGGAAGTGTTGATCTGCTGGAGGGTTGGAAGGCTCTGTAGAGAAATCTGAATAGGCTGGATTGATGGGCTGAGGACAACTGTGGGAGGTCTGACAGGGCAAAGTGCTGGGTCCTGCACTCGGGTCACAATAACCCCCTGCAGTGCTGCAGGCTTGGGGAAGAGTGGCTGGACAACAGCTCAGCAGAAAGGGAATTGGGGGTGTAGTTGACAGCCAGATGGATAGGAGTCAGCAGTGTGCCCAGGTGGCCAAGAAGGCCAATGGCATCCTGGCTTGTATCAGGAATAGTGCAGCCAGCAGGACCAGGGCAGTGATTGTCCCCTTGTACTCGGCACTGGTGAGGCCGCACCTCGAGTCTCGTGTTTAGTTCTGGGCCCCTCAGTTCAGGAAGGACATTGAGGTGCTGGAGTGTGTCCAGAGAAGGGCAATGGAGCTTGTGAAGACTCTGGACCATAGTTCTTATGAAGAGCGGCTGAGGGAGCTGGGGTTGTTTAGGCTGGAGAAGAAGGGGCTCAGGGGATACATTATCACTCTCTAGAACTATCTGAAAGGAGGTTGTAGTGAGATGAGGGTCTCCTGACCAGAAGAAATGGCCTCCAGTTTATCCAGGGGAGGTTTTGCTTGGATATTAGAAAAAAAAAAATTCACAGAAATGGTGCTCAAGCACTGGAGTAGCATGCCCAGGGAGATGGCTGAGTCATGGTCCCTGGATGTACAGATGTGGCACTTAGGGACATTGTGTAATTGTGGACTTGGCAGTGCTGGATTAACGATTGGACTTGATTATCTCAGCTGTTCATTCCAACCTAAATGATTCTATGATTTTATGTTACTGATAATTGTATTTCAGAGAAGTACTCTCATTTTTGAAATTTGAAATTTTCAGTGGTTGGGGAAAAAGAAGATGATGTGGACCATAGGGAGGATTACTTTGAGCCCATTTCTCCCGATCGGACATCCATTCATCAGGAAAGTCAGTACTCCGATGATGGGGAAGTGGAGGAAGATCAAGCAGAGGAAGGGGAAGATGATGACGATGATGATGTTGATGTTGAAGAGGAGGAGGAGGATGATGATGAGGATGATGATGATGATGGTCATACAGTAGAGAGTATTGCTGATGAGGAAGAAGAGGAGGAGGAGGAGGAAGATGAAGATGAAGAAGAGGGTGAAGAGGAGGAAGAAGGTGAAGGTAAGTGGTGTTGTAAAGAGTTTAAAAAAAAAAAAAGTTTATGAAATTTTGATGGCAGTACCATTATGGTGACTAGATGCAAAGAGAACTGGATTTTTTTTCTTGGTTGTTGCAGCATTGCCTGCCTTATTTATGGTTCTGACATCTCTTGAGAATGATATTTTGATGTGGAGTATTTACTCCTTTATACTGAAACTTCTTTTCTGTAAATACAGGAAAACGGACACAACACGTGTGGGTGAGAGTGAACATTCAATGTTGTTACGTTTTGTTTAAAAATGTAGGAAAGTGGTGAAAGAAATTATTTCTTAATTAGAAGCCAAATAAAATTGTTTATATAATAGTCAGTTGCCATCTTCCTCTATTACTGAAGCTCTCACCCATGCCTGTGCAAAATTTCAGGTTAGAAGTTCCATGATAGATACAATCAGTAGGAAGAAAATTGGACAATATTCTTGCAATAAAGTTAAACTAGTTAAACTTCTTGCTTTATACATTCTTTTAATTGTCTCCATCATTACATAAAGAAACATATCAGCTGGGACTTTCACTTATATCTGGAGAAAGAAAGCTTTTTATACGTATGATTGTTCTTTAGCCAGTAATACTTCTATTAAATAAATATTCTATTAAATAAATATTCTCTGCAGTTAATAACTTTTTTATTCATAACTGCATCTTTTTATTTTTAGGAGATGATGGCTATGAGCAGATTTCAAGTGATGAAGATGGAATTGCCGATCTGGAACGTGAAACATTCAAATATCCAAGCTTTGATATTGAATATACTCCTGAGGATCTGGCATCTGTGCCTCCTGTGACATATGAACCTTTTGAAAAGGAGCTTGGACCTCTTTTATACTTCAGCTGCCCTTACAAGACTGTATTTGAAAACGAAGTTGGTAAAATCAAGGACCAAGACCCAGAAAAAGAAAATTCAGGGGCAGTGGAAGCCTCAGTTAAATTAACTGAACTGTTGGAATTATATCAAGAGGAAAGAGGTGCAAAATGGGTCACTGCATTAGAAGAAATTCCAAGTTTAATAGTAAAAGGCTTGAGCTACCTGATGGTGAAAGATACAAAGCAAGACTATATTACCCAGCTAGTAGACTGGACCCTGCAAGCTTTAAACCTGCAGGTGGCTCTCAAACAGCCCATAGCTTTGAATGTTCGACAACTCAAAGCTGGGACAAAGTTGGTGTCATCGCTGGGGGAATGTGGGACTCAAGGAATAACAGCACTCTTGCAGGCGGGAGTTATTAATGTGTTGTTTGAACTGTTGTTTGCAGATCATGTATCATCCTCCCTTAAACTTAATGCTTTTAAAGCTTTGGATAGTGTCATTAGTATGACTGAGGGAATGGAAATGTTTCTAAGAGGTGGCGTAGATGTACAAGAAAAAAGTGGTTATCAGAAACTCCTGGAGCTCATACTGTTAGATCAGACTGTGCGAGTAGTTACAGCTGGTTCTGCCATTCTCCAGAAATGTCACTTCTATGAGATTCTGTCAGACATTAAGAAAGTGGTTGATCAGTTAGCAGAGAACACACCCCCTCTTCCTAATCATACAGAGCCAGAACAGGACCAGGACTTGGCAGGACTTGAAAGAACCAACCAAGAATATGAAAATGATGTGGAGGCTCCTATGGACATGGATCATCTTTTGGAATCCTCTAATATAAGTGAAGGAGAGATGGAAAAACTTGTTAGTCTTCTTGAAGAGATCTTTCATTTGATGGAAACTGCTCCTCATACAATGATTCAGCCACCTGTGAAATCTTTCCCAACCATGGCGCGCATTACAGGCCCTCCAGAAAGGGATGATCCTTACCCTGTCCTGTTCAGGTATGGCAGTTGCAAATTCACTTTCTAGGGTGTGTTCAGCTTGATAGAGATATATTTCAAGAGTGACCTGGTTGACTAACACTTTTCTAGGTATTTCATTTTGTTCTTTATTGAAGGATTCTAGATTGTGCTTATAAAGTCCGAGAGAGTTTGGTAAGTTAATGTACCCTTTATTTGTTGGCTTTCAGTCAACCCACCTTGCATATAGCAAGAAGTTAACCTCTCTGTACTGGTACTGTGCTTGCCCTTGAGTCGCGTTCACAGATGCTGACCAGGTGTGCTGGCTGCTGCCCCATTTGAAAATGGTTGTAGATCTAGAGCGTTTTCCCTTAGTTGTCTTGGGACATGTCCATGTGTATGGAGAGAACAGGTCTGGAATTGCCCTGTCTGCATGTTGAGGTAGCAGGATAGAAGCCAGCCTTAGGAGTTGTGAAGGTGCATCAGTGTCGCTCACTGTTCACAGCACAGGCAAAGGAGCTGAGGCCTGCCTGCCTTCAGCCAGTTAAAACATCCCATGGATTATTTCTCTGTTAGCAAGTTTCTCTCTAGAGAGTATTCCTCTAAATGTTCTCAGGGTTCTTTGATAATAGTGGTGTAGGTCATGACTGAATACAAGTATCTACATGCAAAGAGTCTTCAGAAGTTGCTTCTTAAATACACTATAATGATTGATTTCTTAGCACATTTAAAACATCTAATGCAGCATTGATGATGATTCAGATGCAGCGAATTTAATAAAATACAATGTGCTGTTTTTTTTGTGTAGATAAGGTTGATGGGCTTTTTGTTTCAGGTTTTTAACAGACATTATGCCTTGTAAATATTATAGCAATTATGTTTTGTAACGTTGACGTTTTGTAGTACTTCATGATTAATTATTATTTCTTGTAGTCCACAGAGCAAGCTAGGATGCACATGATTTTACATAATGTTATTGTGCAGTGTTGACAGATTATTATTTTCCTGTTCTTTCTTTTTTTTTTTTTTCAGATATCTTCATAGTCATAATTTCTTGGAATGCATTACTTTGCTCCTGTCTCTTCCAGTGACAGGTGCACATCCAGGTGTACTCCAAGCTATTCGAGACATACTGCGTTTCCTGGCACAGTCACAGAAGGGTCTTCATTTCTTTATTTCTGAGCATGAAGCAACAAACTTGTTGGTTAGAGCACTTTGTCAGTTCACTGACCCAGATCAAGAGGAAGGTCTCCAATCAGATGGTGCCAATGAGGATACTTTTGCCCTGTGGCTCCTGCATTCAACACAGACATTACAGTGCATTTCAGAGTTGTTCTGCCACTTCCAGCGGTGCACAGCCAGCGAGGAGACCGACCACTCAGATCTGCTGGGAACACTTCACAACCTTTACTTGATCACCTTTAACCCTGTAGGAAGATCTGCTGTGGCTCACGTATTCAGCCTGGAAAAAAATCTCCAAAGTCTTATTACTTTAATGGAGTACTACTCCAAAGAAGCCTTAGGGTAATTTATGCATTTATTTATTTTCTTTTTTTTTTTCATTTTAAAAGTATCTATCCTTTATAAATAATTCAGTAAATCTAAAATACTTTTAGATCATGAGGTTTTTAAAAACGAAACAACTTTTAAGTAGAATGTAATTGCAAATCAGACCTGTCATTTTTAATCAAGTACCTAATACCCAAAATCATCCACAAAGTTGTTGTAATATATATAGGACAAATTTTTGGTTATATGAAAAAATCAGTAAGTAGGCAGTGTTCATTCAAACATAAAATGTTGACTGTGAAACAAGCAAAAGATTTGACTTGGGAAACTGAACACTATACTTTTCTGAGGTTCTTTGAGTTTTTGAAACTGTTCAATAGTAATTGTTTCCTCTGGACAGGCAGTTGTACTACTTTAGGTAGCAGAGAATTTAAAACAAGATTGGTAAAACAGACAAAGGTATGGAAAATATTTGTGTGCCACTTGAATTGCTCTCATTTCTTTTTGATGCTGAAATAAATTTCAAGTCAATATAAAAGAAAGCATTCATTTATCAAAAAGCATAGGAGAAAACTGGGGTTTTTTTCCTTGCTGAGTATATGGGCCAATCCTTGGTGAAGGTAAAAGGTCTTTAGGTAGATTTTTAGAGATCAAATAATGAAATCAGTTGTATTGGCTGAGATCTAAAGAAAATCCTTATTGTTGTTTCAGAGACTCAAAGTCTAAGAAGTCAGTTGCTTATAATTATGCCTGCATCCTTGTTTTGCTGGTGGTACAATCTTCCAGTGATGTCCAAATGCTGGAACAGCACTCGGCGCCTTTGCTGAAGCTTTGTAAAGCAGATGAAAATAACACCAAATTGCAAGGTACTGTATGTGTCATTATCAACTGAATTGTTTGAGTGTATAGAAGAAACCTTTTATGTGTGGATAATTGGTGCTTCACAGTCGTCTGGTTTGGATAATGAAGCTCCTCTTCCAGCTGCATCTGATTGGTTGAGTCACTGAGATAATGTGTAATTTTTTTTCTGTTAATGAGAGTTAAATGGGAAATTATTTATAGTTAAATTATTTCTCAAGAGATACTAACTAACATGAATTTTGGATAATTACAGGAAGTTTGAAATTATTTCTGTGTTGAACATGAGAGAGAAAATTTCAGTAAAAGTGAACTAACTAGTCAGTAAGCTGTCTCTTATTTTTGTTGTTCACTATTGCAATGGTTGTGGTTTAACCCCCACTGGCAGCTAAGCACCACATCCCATTCCCCACTCACCCCCAGTGGGATGGGGAGGAGAATCGAGGAAAAACATCTAAAACTTGTGGGTTGAGACAAGAGCAGCTTAATAATTGAAATAAAGTAAAATCTGATAATACTAATGATAACAAGAATAATTGTAATGAAAAGGAGAGAAAGAGGTAAAACCCAAGAAAACAATAGATGTACAATGCAATTGCTCACCACCTGCTGATCAATGCCCAGCCTGTCCCCAGGCAGTGATTGACTACTTCCAGCAAACTGCCCCCTCCCCGTTTTCATACTTAACATCCCATGGTACAGAATATCCCTTTACCCAATTCAGGTCAGCTGTCCTGGCTGTGCTCCCTCCCTGCTTCTTGTGCTGCTCCTCACTGGCAGAGTATGAGTTACTGGGAAGTCCTTGACTTAGAGTAAGCACTACTTGGCAACATCCAAAAGATCAGTGTGTTATCAACATTATTCTCATGCTGAATCCAAAACACAGCACTGCTGCGGCTACTAAGAAGAAAATGAACTCTATCCCATCCAGAACCAGGACAGGGATGTAACCTTATAGGGTCCTAACGAATAATCCTGGGATCATCTTCTGTCACCTAGGCCAATTGGCATGGAATAGCCCATGTTACCCTGTTACTTTTGACCTCCCAAGTTGTGTCTTGCTGTGTTTCTGGCTTGTGTTGATTCACTGATCAGGCTTAGGCCACTTGGAAAAGTCCTGCTGGGGGCTATCCTGACACCTGAATGTTGAAACTGATACCTGGAGTTGTGCTCTTTGCTGCTTAACTGGTACATGAAGACATACCAATAATTTCTTCCAGAACTTAAATGCACTGAAAGAAATCAGAATTCTTTAAAGTTTTAGTTTAATTCTCTCCTCTGCCATGCTTTTCATTTCCTTGCTCCTCACCTGATCATCAGAGAGTTTGATGAGAAGTGGGGCTAGTTTATCAAACCACATCATGGAATTAGTTGTAGAATAGTTGTCAATTTATGTCCACTCCATCTTTGAACCTTCATATTCTTTTAAATATTTTCAGGTTTTAAATCTTTAAATCTCTTGTCACAAAAACCTGTGACTTTCAGGTTATTCTGGACTAAGAGATTTGAGGACTTCCAGCATGAGTGTTGCCAGTACAGAGATTGGCTCCATTTGAGCATTTAATAGAAGTTTTGTACTTGGCTTGCAGTAACCTATTCTGTACATAAGAAGAATGTGCTTTGGTCCTTGTTCTTCATGGCCCTTTTTTTGGCTGACAGTGGTGACCCATAGTGTCTCTTGTAAAATATGTTTTAATTACAAATAATACAGTTAATGAGATGAAAATTGTGTGTTTGGGTTGAGCCATTTTGTCTGTGTACGTGACATGTATTGCCTGTTCTGAAGTCTTATTTTTTGATGCTTTTCAACTGGCTACAGCTGCACTATATGCCTCACAAATTTCACACTTTGACATTAGTACCTATTGTGTAAATTAGGCACATTTTGATTGAAAAAGATTTTATGTTCATAAATTTACTGATGAGTCTTTTTTTCCTCCCCAGAGCTCAGCAAGTGGCTTGAACCTTTGAAAAACCTTAGATTTGAAATAAATTGTATTCCAAACCTTATTGAATATATCAAACAGGTTAGTAAATTACAGATAGATGCTATCTTTTAGTTGTACCCTGCAAGCTTAGACCTTTTGTAATCTGATATTTTATCCTAGATATGTATTAATATCTGGTGTTTGAGAACATATATAGTTATCCAAAACAGATGGTTTTATTAAAGCTTCTGATCTAGGACAGGCTTTGTACAATTGCATTTATTCAAATAAAATCTAAGGTAAATATTTAATGCAAAGATCCAATTATTTAAATCTTTTCGCTTCCCATGAAACCACAGTACAAATGTTGACCCTCCTTTTTTGCTTCGTCCTTATTTGTGACTGCTTTCCAAAAGGTGGAATAGTTAAATTTTGTGACATACTTGTAACTAAATATTAAATATTAACACTAAATTAATGATGTACTCATAGTGTCCTTCCTTGTAATACAGCTTCTTTCCTTTTGTTTTCCTTTCCCCCTCAAAGAATATTGACAGTTTGATGACCCCAGATGGAGTTGGTCTCCCTACTGCACTTCGTGTTCTTTGTCATATCGCGTGTCCCCCGCCTCTGGTAGAAGGTAAGGCTGGTGGATGTACTGGGCAACACACAAACCATAGCTCCAGAGTCTTCCACTGAAGTGTAAACTGTGCTTGCCCAGGAGAAATCAGACATTCAGAAACGTTGTTGTCTTTTTTCTGTACAGGTCAACAGAAAGACCTTAAATGGAATCTTGCAGTTATTCAGCTCTTTTCTTCCGAGGGAATGGACACCTTCATCCGGGTGTTACAGAAGCTGAACAGCATCCTCATTCAGCCTTGGCGACTCCATGTCAACATGGGCACCACACTCCACAGAGTCACTACGATTTCTATGGCTCGCTGTACCCTTACTCTCCTTAAAACAATGCTAACAGAGCTCCTGAGGGGTGGATCCTTTGAATTCAAAGACATGCGTGTTCCAGCAGCCCTTGTTTCTTTACACATGCTCCTCTGCTCTATTCCTCTCTCAGGTCGCTTAGATAGCGATGAGCAAAAAATTCAGAATGACATTGTTGATATCTTACTAACTTTTACACAAGGTGTTAATGAAAAACTTACCATTTCTGAAGAAACTTTGGCGAACAATACTTGGTCTTTAATGCTGAAGGAAGTTCTATCTTCAATTTTAAGGATTCCTGAAGGCTTTTTCTCTGGACTTATACTGCTTTCAGAATTGTTGCCTCTCCCACTGCCCATGCAGACTACTCAGGTATAACTTAAATGTATTTTGTTTTTTAAGAATTTTTTAGAACATTTTCGTAGTTGTGGAAGGATGAATTCAAGTTGTTGTAAAGCGTTTGTGTTCATATAGATTCTTTGTAGATAAGTCTTTTTCAGCAGAAATAAAATTAGTATTATTTGGAGCATTTTTCTTAAATTAGCGGTCACGTGTTCTTTTGTCCCCTGTGAGATTATCTAGACTCCCTTTATTACTTAAATGATTGTCTATGGTGCATCTGAATTTAACTCACTCACTCTGAATTTAACTCAGTATATTAAGGCTGTCCTTTCTTTTGTCATGGATCTTGCATTTATGATCTTCAATAAGTAAACATAAGAGTTGTGTGACAACCCGTGCTCCTGGAGGAATACCTAATTTGCTGGAATTGTTCCCTGTCATTTGGTGTTAATAATGAAAAAGGTGTTTCATGGTTGGATGAGGATAGTACTTAGTCTTTGTCTATATCTTGTGGAAGAATTCAGATTTTACGATAAAACTTGAAAGGAAAAACCCTCTTGTCTTGCTGTCCCTGCAGGTAATTGAAGCACATGATATTGCAGTGGCACTCAACACCAGGAAGCTGTGGAGTATGCACCTCCATGTGCAGGCCAAGCTGATACAGGAGATCGTTCGATCCTTCTCTGGTTCATCCTGCCAGCCTATTCAGCACATGCTGAGACGTATTTGTGTTCAGTTGTGTGACTTGGCTTCACCTACTGCTCTTCTCATCATGAGGACTGTGTTGGATCTGATTGTAGAAGACTTGCAAAGGTTGTTTTCTTTTGCAAAGATTTGATTCTATGCAATAGATGCAGCAGGAGGAAAATACTTTCAGAAATATTACTTATTTGTTATGAACTGAGTGAATTCTCAGTCCAGTGCTGTATACTGTGTCCTGATAATGCTTAATTCTGGCAAGGAACCAGGTCATACCTTTAAGTTTGGATGTAGACAGTTTCATGTTATATGTTTATGGTAAGTATTTTAGGAAGATTTTCTTCAGGCTGTCCCTGCAAAGCCTTGTCTCACCTCTGAAGTGCTTGTAAGGATCAATCTTGTATTAATAAGACAAGTAGGCCAGTAAAGTTTGCTATACTGGGATTACATCTGTGTAAATATTTTTAAGTTGGAGGAAGTTGAATGCTGTATATTCAGAAGGTTTTGAAACAATGAGTACTGTTTCTTTAAAAGCATAATTATCCACATAGATACTGTTTATATAAAACGTATTTATCCATATACAACTATATAGTATGTTAAATGTATAGTAGATTAGTTAACTTATTATGCAACTGGAAGTCCTTTAGTGAAAGTTGAGCAGGTTTCAAAAAGTAAATGAAACTGTCATTTTAATTATGTAAAATAGGCAGAGTTTTTTCTAAAGTGCAGAAATATATGGCTTCTGCAGTAGTTCTTTTTGTAGTTTTTTAGATCACTCTAGAACAGCTTTTTCAAAGTGCTTTGATATCTTTTCAGTAACACAGATGATAAAGAGAAACAGTACACTGGACAGACCACTCGGCTGCTCGCTTTATTGGATGCCCTGGCTTCACATAAAGCTTGTAAATCAGCTATTTTGCATCTTATCAGTGGAACTACTAAAGGAGATGAGAAGTATGTAGAGGTTTTCCAGGAGCTCCTGGCTTTGATGCGATCAGCTGGGGACAATGTCGCTCACCAGCAGTGTGCTGAATATGTAACTTCTCTTTTGCAGTCCCTCTGTGATCAGGTATTTTCTATATTTAATGCATAATGTGTGTCTGTAATTGTCCTGGGTTTTTTTCCCCTAAAAAAACATCAGCATCATTAAAACGTCTAAACATGGCTGGCTGGCTGCTTTGGCAGGCTTGCTGTCTTGCTGCTCTTGAATGTGAACACTTTCATTCTATGAGATTTCTTCTGCATTATATGCACTGTGCTGGTAGCTCAGTAGAGACCAGAAACTGAACAACACAAAGGTTGCCTGTCCCCTCAGCTCAGAGAGGACTGTCATTTCTCCTTTTGGGCCACTGACAAAACCCGAGTTGTCACTGTTCACCTCTTGCCTAAATAACTATGTATCTTGTAGTTGTCTAACTGAAACCTCTTGAAAATGTATTCCAAATATAAAGATATATAGGCCATGCTGCTACCTCCATTAAAATTCCTCCATTTAAAAAACTGCAAGTTACTAGAGGAAGGTAAGCAATGTTATCTGAAAATTGCTTCATAGACTAGCCCTGGTAATTTCTCATTAGAGTGTGCAGAGATTTGCATGTCACTATTTATCTTACTAGTGCATGTATTTATTTGGTTTAGTTCTTACCCACTTACATGAAAAACATTTGTGGGCATTGTTGGTTAGTAGAGATAATCAGTCATTTGCATATAAACAAGATCTCTCTGCCCATGCAAATTTGTTGTGAAAATCAATCTTTTATGTAAAATGTGGAGGTCACAGTAGGTCTTAAACTTCCTGGGTGGTGTCTGGCAGTCTCCTAATTTTCATAGAACCACAGAGTCACAGAATTATTACAAGTTGGAATGGACCCTTAAGGATCATCAAGTCCAACTCCCTTCTCCTTGCTGGACTATCTAAGACTAAACCATAGGACCAGGAGTGTCATCCCAGATGCTCTTTGAACTCTGACAGACATGGTGCCATGATCATTTCCCTGAGGAGCCCCTTCCAGTGACCAACCAACCTCTCAGTGAAGAACCTTTTCTTAATATCCAGCCTGAACTTCCCCTGAAGCAACTTCATTCTATTTCCTTGTGTCTGGTTGCTGGTCACCAGAGGGAGGAGAGCCCCTGCCCCTCTCCTGTCCCTCTTGAGTCACTGGTAGTCTGCTGTGAGGTCACCCCTCAGCCTTCTCTTCTCCAGGCTGAACCAGCCAAGGGATCTCAGCCACGCATTGTATTCTGACCAATGTTTTGAGATTAAGGGACATGTAGACTACCTAGGCAAGAAACTATATATGTTACCCAGTGACTAGCTTTTAGTTGTGGCTGTGCCATCATATTTCAAACTTCAGAGCTTTTATGTTTTCTAAAATAAATAATGGATTGTAACCCTGAACAGAACCAAATAAAAAGGACACCCTAGGTTTAGTATTTTTACTGGTCAGTAATAACTGAAATACAGGAACAAGGTGCTAAAGGAATAGTGAAAGAAACTAGTGCTTCTGACTTAATGTGTGGTTTATACTTACTGCTGGTATACGTTATGCATTTTTACTATGTGTATAATAATCATTCTTTTAGGATATTGCACTCATTTTACCAAGTTCATCAGAAGGCTCTGTGTCTGAGTCAGAGCAGCTTTCCAACTCCTTACCAAGCAAAGAGCTGATGCCTTTAATTTGTGACTGTCTGATGGAAACTTTGACTAATTCTGAGAGCAGTTACAATTGTCTGCTGACCTGTATCCGAACAATGATGTTCCTTACAGAGCACGACTATGGCTTCTATCACTTAAAGAGGTATGGTATTTTATGATCTTACTGGCAGCTTAAAGTTGTTAAAAAACTTCTGCAGTATTAAATCATTGCCTTCCCATTTAGTAGAAAATGATTAGGATAAGGCACCTAAACTTTTGTTTCCGTTTGGGGCTTCAGTGTTTTAGTCAGTATTTTGGTCGTCTTCACTTGAGGTTTTGCCTCTGAATCATTTCCACAGTATGCACACAGGAGCACTTTCTTTCAAAAAACAAAGCACTGAAAAAAGGTTTGTACACTCATTTCCCCTCCTCAAGGCTGGAGGATGAGGTTTAGTTCTTATGTCCTTTCCCTTTTGAGAGAGTCAGTGGTTAGAGCTCTCATCTGAGACTCTGGAGAACTGTCTGTAATTCCCTTTATTTTAAGATGATTCAGTTTGCACTTCCCCTGAGTGTTCTGACCTTCAAGCAATTAAAGGCTTGTGAAATGAAGATTTTTTTCCAAACTATTTTTGTTAACTCCACTCCCTGTGAACAGAATATATACATGTATTGGACAGTGTTGTGTTGTTTTGACACTTAATTCCTTGTCCTGTATTGGGATTTGTTTCTCTCTGTTGAAGGTGAGGTGCAGAGGCAAGAAAGTTGTGAGGTTCAGAAGTAGAAAAAGGAGCCTTGTCGATAAAATGTTGCTCAAAACACTCTTTTAAGTAGTGCTGTTAGACTGCAAGAAGCTGTACAACTGTAAATTGAAAGTAAGCAGGTTATGGATACTCTTGTTTCTACAATCCCATATGTCCAGCTGGCAGCTTCAGTGCTACTTCTGTGCTGCAGTTAGACATCGTGGGATGCAATGAAATTGTAACAGCAAGCATGGCCCTGCTTTGTGCATGAGGCCCTTGTGCAAGCAAGTATTTATGTACTTCTGTCCCTTTTCTGCCAAAGATGAAAATGTAGTGTCTTAGAGGTTTTAGAGATAGTCATTATAGCTGTATGTTTGCAGCCTGAAATACCTGCACACAGCACTGGTGAAAACAACAGTCTGGTCCAGAGAAAATAGTGAAGCTCCAGCTTCATAATCAAAACTCCACTTGATAATTGTAAAACTTACCAAATTTACTTGGCATATACGTTTTTTTTCTTACAACAAATTACTGTGGAATGGTCACAATGTATGCACTAATAGAGTATTTTTCTTTCTAAAACAGCTCTCTGAGAAAACACAGCAGTGCTCTATACACTGTATTAAAGCGAGTAATAACTAGTTTTAGCAAAGACACAGGTGAACTGGCCTCTTCATTTTTGGATTTTATGCGACAGATTCTAAACTCTGATACACTGGTGAGTATGTATTGAACACTTCACCTCAGCTGCATTTCTCTGAAAAGTGCACTGTGAGATGCATTCAGGAAAAATTATGTCAGAAAGCAGTTGACTATGCAGATTGCTGTGTAAGCCTTTTCCATCAGTAGTGTTACTGCCATCTTTAGATTTTAATGAAATCTGTGAAAGCTGGGCAGAATATATGTTTAGTAAGTAAGCGGTTTTTTTTCAGTAGGTAGAAAGGCATATTGATCCATATTGATTTCCTAAGTGAAAAGCATGCTGTGATGTCCAGGTGTTAGATTCATGGAATCCTGTTAGAGAGTTGCTGTGTCGATGTGCAGTATAGGACAGACTGTAAAATATTTGTTTACTCTGATACAAACTTCAGCTTTTATAGAATATCATTGTGTTCATTTTGATACATCTAAACTTGCCTATTGAAGTGTCCTTTGTTAAAATAATTTGCATAATGTTTTTAAATCAATGTTTTGCTAAATTTGCTCTGACCTAGGTTTGAATTTTAAGGAGTTTGCAGTCCAGAAGTATAATGAACATTTATGTGTACTTATTTCCCAATTGTCAAATGTTTCAGGGATGTTGTGGAGATGATGGAAGCCTTATGGAAACAGATGGATCCCATCCCAGCAGAACATTGGGTCTAACTACTGCAGAGTTAAAACATCTACTGCAGAACAAAGAAGAAACCCCAGAAAACCTGCTGCTTGATCTGGAAAAACATGTTATGGTAAAAGAATTTAAATAATCAAGTTGATGTTGAGGTCTAGTGTCTGACAGTGTTATAAAACAAACTATTCCCGCTTGGTGAGAAGGGTGCATAATTCTTGGCATGGCTTGCAGAACTGGTAATCACTGTTCCCATTATGTTAATACTGATATCCAAAATCATCTGTTCTGATGTAGGATTGATTCTGACTTTTATTTTTTGTATTGTGGTAATGGTAAGATGTTTCAGGTAGGGTTGGGATCCCTTTGTGCTGAGAGTACCTGCACACACTAAGAGTGTGGGCAGGTAACTGTGTAATGGAAGGCAGCAAATGCATACACCAGAGCATGGGGTAGTGGTGAGGCAGATGGTTAATGTAATAAGCAGCAGGAACCACTGCTAAGTGTGGCTCAATGTTATTGGTGACTGGTAACAAGTGGAGTTAATACTGGGAGCATGATATTGTTGGATGTTTTCCTCAGATACCTGAACAATGGATACTTCTTCAGTGAAACTGGAGGAGTGACTAATATGGCAAACAGCAAAGCCTCAATCCAAAGGGACCTCAATAAACTTTTCAGGATTGATTTAGCAGGCAGCTTGTGTGGTTCATTAACAAAAATGCAAAGGTCTGCAGTGAGAGCAGGATAATCCCATGCCTTGATGTGGGCAGGGCTGAAAAGGCCACGTGGTTATGATGGTTGTTAGGTTGAATGTGAGCCAACAGTCATGGTCACTGCTGAGAGGCAGCTACCCTGGAAGGAGCATGGTCAGCACATCAAGGGGTCTCATTGTCTCCCTCCAAAGGGTGCTGGTGAGCTCTCATGTGTTCACCTTTGGCCAGCTTTGTCCTCTCACCAGTTCTGGAAAAATCTAGGGAACCTGAAGAGGATTCTACTGAGGTGGTTAGGGATCTGTTTAGCCTGGAGAAGAGGACTAAAGAGGGATAAAGGTGGTGGAATCAAACTCCTTTCAGTAATTGCAGATGATAAAGTGAGGGGTAATGGCTCCAAATTGTGGCTTCAGAGGGTCTGGCTGACATAAGGAAGAAACAAATGACAGAAGTGAAGCACTGGATCAGGTTGGTCAGTGTGGCTGTGGGCTCTCCATCACTGAAGCTTTTTTTAGACATGGATGGATGAAGTTATGGCTGACCACATCTGGTTTTGATGATAGTCCTGCTTTCAAGTGTGTGGAGGGGATTGGACTAGAGGACATGCAGAATTCAGTGCATGTAATTTCTCTGCAATTCTACTTGGAAACATAACTCTAATATTCAAATCTAATCGTCATCCACCCTAACTGATGGCAGCCATGCAGTAGATGACTGATTTAGAAGAGTCCATGAAACAGGTGCTCCACTGCCTGTTGGTCACAAATGCCTTTCCAGTGCTATATTCTTTCCTGTCCTTTCCCTGGCTGCCTACATCTGTGGTAAGAGATTAAAAGCCACAACTGTTCTGAGTAAGAGATAGTAGATACTTAGAACTTTGGAATGCTTTATCAGAGAGCTTCTTAAATAAAACCTGGAGTGACACCTTCCTTGGGACTGTTAGGGAGGATATTGCATCAATTTGGAATGAAAACTAGAATGGGCATGTGGTGACATGGCTTGTTTTATAGCATATTGACAAGCTCTCTGTTGTTGTTTGTGTACTTAGGTCTCTTAGTTTCATTGTTTGTAGCTGGATAGACTGTTTTGTGTACTATCCTCCTCCCTTTATTTTATAATTAGCCGAAGCATATTTCCTTCTGTGAGGAGAGGAAAATGTTCTGACTTGTCCTGTGTTGACACAGGATCGTTCTAAGGAAGATGATGGCCTCGAATCCTTACTGGACAACATTGTTGGAGTGAGGCAGATGTTGGAATCGGCGGGTGATTCTTGTCCATTGAGTGACCAAGATGTAGAGCCTGTTCTTTCTGCACCAGACTCTCTTCAGAATTTGTTTAACAACAGGTAAAATCGTGCAGTGTGTGAGCATTTGACCTATGATTTTTTTGAAGCAAATGCAGTAATTTATGCATGAGTATATTAAAAACAGAATCTAAACAGCAACAGTTGTTGCTGCTACCTGCTAATCCCAGTGTATTTCATGTCATGCAAGTATCAAGGTTAAGGCAGGGACATTCACTCCAGGCTCTGTAGTGCTCAGTGTGCTTGCAGTTGGTTGTAGTTCATAACCAAACAGGCATTTGGCACTGTTCTGTTGCAGGACTACGTACGTGTTGGCAGATGTGATGGATGACCAGCTGAAGTCCATGTGGTTCTCGCCCTTCCAGGCTGAAGAAATAGACACTGATCTGGATATGGTAAAAGCCTTCATTACCATAACTGAAGTGGATTTAAAAATGAGGGTTAATCTGAGCCACTAGCATCAGAAAGTTGTGGCCAAATGGTTTGTTTTCCTGAGCTCACTCTTCTAAATTGTCCCTGAGAGAGGGTTGGTATTTATTCAAGGGGCTATAAAATGCCTTCAGATTCACCTGGAAGCAGCCACAAAATTGGGACCTTTTGCAGTGCTCTAATGCAGAAATCATCTCCTTTAGCAAAACAGTTGTATCAGTCCCAACCTGCTTTTGCATTACTGAGGGGGCTTTTCAACAATTTTGTTAAACATAGAAGAGTGTGATTTATTTTTTTCTCCTTGCTTGTCTTCTGTCATTCGAGTAATATCCATAGAGCCTGATAGCTACACTTCTTATAATTTTTATTTAAATATTTGCTCTGATGTGGCAGAAGTGAGAAACACGGCAATAGTAAATGAAACAACTTGCACAAAGGCTTTCCACAGTATTTGAATCTTTATAATCTGATCTGTAAAGCTCTTGTGAAAAATATACATGCAAAGATACCTGTCTTTTAATTGCTTAAGCAAAACTGAAACTGTTGATTCCTGTATAAAAAGTGGCATTAATAAATTATAGGGCTGTAGCTAAAGCAAGAGTTCCCTCACTGTAGGTCATTTAGTGACAAGACAGGTGCTTCTGTTTGAGAGCTATGCCCTTCACTTCGTTGAGATTAAGAATTATGACAACAATTTTGCTGCAGCTCTGCTGCTTTTTTTTGTTTTGTTTTTTTTTGTTACCGCTGTGCTCTGTTTTGGGCCACACTACAGCATTAAGAGACAGAGGATGGAGCTTTTGTGTTCTAGAAGGATCCCAGCCAAATCTCCTCCGTCCTTGTGCAGCACATTTGCTTCTTCAGAGGTGCTAGTAATGACTGTTGTGATAAAACTAAACTCTGTCATTGCAGGTAAAAGTTGACTTAATTGAATTGTCAGAGAAGGGTTGCAGTGACTTTGACTTGCAAGCTGAATTGGAGAGATCATTTTTGTCAGAACCATCGTCTCCTGGACGCACAAAAACCACAAAAGGGTTCAAGCTTGGCAAGCACAAGCATGAGACCTTCATAACTTCAAGGTAAGATGAGTTTAATGAGTTAACACTGTGTTCAATACTGATTTTTATGTTCTCAAAATGTAAAATACCTTTTGAAATTGCATCTCTAATATGGAGAATGCCTGACCCTTCAGTATGAATGCAGTTTTACATTAACTACGTAAATCATGGTTTGTTGTGACAGCGGGAAATCTGAGTACATAGAGCCTGCAAAGAGAGCTCATGTTGTGCCACCACCAAGAGGAAGAGGCAGGGGAGGATTTGGACAAGGAATTCGACCACATGATATCTTCCGTCAGAGGAAACAGAATACAAGCAGGCCTCCCTCCATGCACGTGGATGATTTTGTGGCTGCAGAGAGCAAAGAAGTGGTTGCTCCAGATGGGATACCACCAGCCAAAAGGCCTCCAAAGGTGTCACAGAAGATTTCATCGCGTGGTGGGTTCTCAGGGAATCGAGGAGGACGAGGAGCTTTTCACAGTCAGAACAGGTTCTTTACACCACCTGCTTCAAAAGGTATGTTTGTTCTTGTGTTACAAATGGAGTAAATGCCTGCAAAAAAAATGCTTCAGTTGTACTAACCCAATTTCTTAGCAGTTAATCACCCCAGAGTGAGATGTTCCTGAAGCTGTGTTGTTGAACTAAATTGTTTAGCGCCAGGAAAGGTCCCCTCGAAGGTGAGAGCCTTCAGTGCTGTGGTATTGAAACAAGGCTCTGAATTGCCGTGTTGCCTCTCTTTCCCTCTTTTGCAAAAGGAGTCAACTGTTTTAGCAGCTGTTGGAATGCTTCTCTGCCATTTGTGACATGGTAGTTCCTGAAATCAAGCACCACAGTACATCTCTGGGTTTAAATGAGGCTTTGGAATAAAAGAATATCCTGAGAAGAATAAGATGCACTTTTCAGTGAACCTGGAGATACTAGATACAGTATTTAATGTTCTTTCATATATATAAAACTTTCATATATATAAAAGGTTGCATTCCTTTCCCTCCATCCCATAATTAGGGCAAGTTCTTGCCAAGTAGAAAAAGAAAATACTTCCATTTATGAAGCTATAAATACTAGGATTTACCACAAAACCTGAAAGTGTAGAAGTCTATCTTAATATGTTAGATAATGTGAATTCTCTGATAAATAGATATTTTCCCCCAGTTGTGTGTGAATACAGTAACATATAGAATACTGTGGGTGTGTTAATGCATAATTTGAATTATGTAGTTTATGTTACCACCCCGAGTATTGTGAAGATTGAAATGGTAAAAACCCCAACCAATGATACTTGCTCAACAGTGTGTGGGTTTTTCTCTCCCCATCTAGGAAATTACAGCCGCCGTGAAGGCACTCGAGGCTCAAGTTGGAGTGCACAGAGTACACCCAGGGGAACCTACAATGACAGTAGAGGTGGTCAAAGCAATTTTAACAGGGGTCCACTGCCACCACTGAGACCATTAAGTTCAGCAGGTACATGGTATTCATATGGGCATCGAACTATAGAGAATTCCTTGAATTTCATTTTTGCTTTACAAATGAAACCATGCAAGGATGCTGCAGACACCTTGAAATTCAGCAAATGTTTTAAGCATATATGAACAGTTGTCACTGAGACTGTGTCCAGTACGTGCTCTCGTACGACCCGCCCTGTAGCCCATAGAACTTGCTGAATTGGACACTCGATCGCAGAGTCTTAATTGCGCATTCAGATTTTTGCCATTCGGTTCTCTTCGTACCCACACGGTAATTATAGCGCAATCCAAGCAGCAATGCTTGCCTAAAAGAAAAGTGAAAATTAAAAGGAGGAAACAGACGCTGTTTGTATCTCACCTTGTTTTTGTTTCTTACGCTTTTGCAGCAGCTTCTCCGCCTAGGGCTTCTTTTTTTTTTTTTTTTTTTTTTTTTTTTCCAACTGAGTATACTTTTCTTTGCTTTAAGGCTACCGACCGAGTCCTCGCGATCGTGCTTCCAGAGGCCGGGGAGGAATTGGACCGTCTTGGACAAGTGCTAATAGTAGTAGCAGTGGTGGCTCAAGAGGAAAGTTTGTTAGTGGAGGCAGTGGAAGAGGCCGTCATGTACGTTCCTTCACACGATAAAATGAGACCTAGTGGTGGAACAGCCCAACCTTGTGGACTTCTGTGAGGATGACAAAGAAAGCAGCGTCACTAAAGGACCAATTCAGTTTCTGGTTTCTGGTATCTGGAGGACACCAAGAGAATATTTTTGTCTGAAGAAAAAGCTTTTGTTTGATACAAGACTTGAAATTTCAATAAAATCCAAGACTTTTTGTGTACAATTGTAAATTTTTTGTTGCTTTTGAAAGAATGTTTCAAAATTTTTGTGGATTTCAGTAGACAATACTCAGTAAAGCAGCAATTTGAGTTGAGACTTGAAGGACTTCTAAAATACTCATTGTGCCAAAAGAAAGGTACAGGTGTTTTGTGTGTGACTTATTACAGCAAGAAAATGAAAAAATAGATATGTAAGGCAATTTTAGTTTTTCTCTCAGGTTTAGAGCCATTAGCCCTTTTTTTCCTTTGTGGATTTTTTTTGTTGTTCAGCTAGTCTCAGTTATTAATGAATGAGGTCCTTCTGACAGCAGGTGAAGTTAGCACATGATAGAAGATTGACTGAATTAATCTGTGAAAGAATACAAGTATGTAAATTATGTAGGTTTTGTTGTACATCTTTGCTAATGTGATTAGAAACTTAAGGTCCCACATCAGCTAAAATGAGAATAAAATCTGTCACTGACAACATTCCAGCACTTACTTTGCAACTACAGCTCTTGCATTAGGGGGACAAGAGTTATTTCATTGGAAAGCTGCACACGCTTTGCAGTTAAAAAGCAAGATACTTGTACTCTTAGAGGGCCTGGAGTTAATTTGTTACCTGTCTCTCCTCTGACTTGTAGTTGAGGAGAAGGCAGAGACACAGTGTATAAGCTGAGCAGCCGCATCCTGAGACAGTGATTCTAAACCTTCCGTTTGAAGAGATGGTTTGGATTTTTGTTTCTGCAGTTAGAGAATGCATTGCAAAAAAGGGAAACTTTGAGGAACAGGAATTCATAAAGAAATTTTGTCGCTAGATTCAATTCTAAATTTATTTTCATATTGAATTTGGTGACTGAAATAAGGTTTTACATGTTTTCATTCCTTTGGGCTCCATGGGTTTCATAGAATTAACAAATTAACAATTGCATTTTTGTGTGGGATGAGGTGTGGTAGCCTTGTCTAAATGCCATGTGCAGTCTTTGCAAATGAGCTCCACTGTCAGACTTACCTGGGCTCGGTTTCCACTTGTGATTTGGTTTCCTGACATTACACAAATGCTACAAAGGGGTCTTAGTCTTTGAATAAGGCCCAGTTGTAACATTCTTGCCCTACATAATTTTGACTTTGGACAGCATGTCTGCCTAGGCTCGTTAATGCCCTATTTTAAGTGTTTCTACAGCATGGCAATACATTAAATTGAAATTTTTTTACTTTATGATGCCTGGCTAAATTGTTTCTTATTTGAACAACAGAAGGCCCATGTTATCTGTACTTTCTCTGTGTGGAGACTGAGACAGGGTCCCACTGTTTGGGAGGTGACTGACATAACCTAAAAAGGTGGAAAGCTTCCATGAGTTGACTGGGTGCACTTAAAGGGGAACAGTATCAGTTCATAAAGGGTTTAACATTACTTAAAATAACATGAACAGGTTTGGATTAGAAACCAAACAATTTTCTGAATGGTAAAATAATGCAAAGATGTAATTTTCCTAATAATTGTAATGACTACAATGGGTGGAGCTCTCACAGGCATTGCTGTTATTAATGCTATTTTTTTAAGGAGCACTGCATACATATTTTTAAAGCTGACTCCTTTAGACCACATGTTTAAGGTTGTTTTATTTTTTTAGAAATTTTACTGTTTTGTAAAGTAGCAGGGGTACGAATCATTTGGTTTCTGTGAGGGAATTTGAACTAAAAAGTAAAAATTGTCAAGCATGGAATAAATATGTAAATATTCAGTACTGGTTCTTCAAAGTTTAATATGGCATGTCACATTAATCATTTTCAAACTAGGAGGAAATAAAGGGCTGGTTAAATTGGTGTATGGAAGCTCTGTAAATTCAGTTAAACTTGAAAAAGATGTGTATGTGTATCATGTTTTTGGGGTTTTTTTTGTTTTGTTTTGTATAATTTAGTTGTGTGACCCTTCAAAGCAAAGTGATTCCTTTCATGGATAAATTCAACATGAAATAATGCTGGTTAAAACTTAGGTGTTCTTTGGTTTGCTCTCTTAAATGGGATTGCTACTATGAGTAAATAACACTGTAAAGTGTTCAATTTTGCTTCTGGTACTCTGCCTACAAAAGAAATTTTCAAGTTTTGTTTCCTGACTAAAGCACCAGAACACTTGAAATGGCTATTGCCAATTTAGTTTAGAGACTCCTATCCTTACTCCCTCCTTTTAGTGAGGCAGAGCAGATCTACAATGCTACATGGACAAAGGTACAGTTTGTTTATGGGATAAAGGTGAAACAAGTTGTATGCATTTTTTTTTCTTCCAAAATCTTTAGCTGCTCTGCTGTCTGTATCGTGGCTGAGGGCCAGGTGCAGATGGAGAGGGGTAAGGAGATAACCTGTCTATCTGTAAGCTCCTGTGCTGGTCTCTAGTTGTGCCATGTGGGCAGTGAACTGCACACAGCAAATCTCTGCTTGAGAGCCCCACGTCCAGATTGCTCATGTTTAAGCAAATACAACAACTCTGTTTGGTTTTTCTTACATGTTAATATCTCACCTGGGTTCTTGTAGTGGCTGTGGAAAACCTGTATTAGGGATCCTTGCAAGTGATGGTCAGTGAATTAATTTTTTTCTTTCTTGCCAGTTTATTGTTCTCTTGCCAGTTTATTGTTCTTTTGTCAGCAGGACCAGATTGCCATGCTTGTGTAGTGAGGAGTTCTCAACTTTTGCTGGCTGTTTGCTTTCCAAATGGCTGCTCATCCCATTCAGAAACTCACATCTCTGAGGCAGGAGGGAAATCCTGGAGAAAGGATGGTGTTTGATTGAACATCTGCTGTGTTTATTGCTCCCTTTACAAGGGAAAATGCAGTGGTACCTACCCCAGGGCAGTGACCACATGTGGTTTATTCCTGACTTCTGGTACCTAAAGGTAATTTCATTTGTAAAGAGGGTACTCCAACTTTCTAATAGAAAAAGTGAACCGAAGTCTTTTAATTATGGTGTAGACAGTTTATTAGTTCAACTTTTATACAAAGTGTTCTTCAAAGAGATACAAAGTGTACTGTTTCTTTTACAGACAACCAATTAAGATCTGTTAGAGTGCTGGTTTATCCTTGAGCATATAAAGGTAGAAAATGTAAATAGATTGGCAGTGACCTATGATGCTGGAAGACAGTTCAATATTTACTCAGTTAACAGAAAGTTGCATAGAATTGTAGGTCTTTATAAAGGCATCTATCCATATGGTAAAATCTCCCTGACCTACCATACTCCATCTGACCAGCAGTACAGGAGGAAGACAAGGCTAGTACTGCTCCTTGTAACTACTATCCAGCACTTCTACGGAAAATGACTGTAGAAAAGTACCCTGCCCGAAACATCCCAGAGCACAGCACATGGGAAATTTCATGTGCGAGGCTACCCATTTCTATAAACTGCAGGACCTGTTTGCCACCTGGGATCTATTAATACACTAAGCTTCATCAAAACGCCTAAGGACATTTGAGATAATACCACCTTGGGCCAATCAAAATGCTTCACTATAGCAGGTGTTTTGTTCGACTGTGTAATTCCCTTCTCTTCTGTACTGACAAGAAACCCTTATCTATGTGTGCTAATAAATGAATTTATCCCATATGAGAGACTATTAACCCACTCCTAGAATCTTAACTAACACCTGCCACCTTAATTAGGAAGTCCAGCAGGATTCTTCCTTTCCACTCCTACACCTAACTCATGCATCCCTCACAGTTCCATGACTTCTTTTGCAACTCATCTAAATTTAGTGGAGACTTTCTCCAAAATTATTGTTCTTGCTTCAAATGAAATAATCCTAGCAGGAATGGTCTATACTGGGTAAGTGTACTGACCATTTTTTGCTTTTGGAAGAGTGCAGGAGAACTTGGAATGCTGCTTTAATGCTGAAAGAAACAATATTTTGCCTTCAGTTAAACCTTTCAAGTGGAGAAGTCGATTTAAGGGAACTAGTTTACCTGTATTTGTAACTGGGCGCTTTGATTTTCAGGAAAATACTTAAATTCTGATTTTATTTCAAAGACTAGCTTATCACTTGCTTTAAAATACTACTTTCTTTAAATATATCTTTAGTGTTCTTTTCTTCCACCCAGTTTAATGTAGGATAAGGATTTGGTCAACTCCTGTAATACCTTGCATATTTACTTTCTGTGAGTTTTGTTTGTGAATGTCCCAAGCTTAGCACTATTACACTGCATGCCCACTTAATAGTGGATAAAGATGTAATCTCCTTTTAATTCTAATGCCATGGTCACTGCACTGCCACACGCTGGAAGCTCACATGGTAAGTTGGCTGGTGGCACAGGCTGGTGCAGCTGCAGCTCAGCTTTTAGGCTGAGGGAACACAGTCAGCCCATACTTGTTCTCTCTGCTCTCCCAGCTCCACAGTCTTTGCTCTCCCTCTTCCAGCTGCAAAGTGCTAGAAAAAGTAACTAAAAATACAACAATTTCACAGAATCACAGAATTAAGACGGTTGGAAAAGACCATAGAGATCATCAAGTCTAACTTGTTACCTACTACCTAACCTATCACCAACCATCACATCATCTAAATCATGTCATTAAGTACATCATCCCACCTCTTCTTAAACACATCCAGGGACAGTGACTCCACCACCTCACAGGGCAGCCCGTTCCAGTGGGAAATCACTCTGTAAAAGTTTTTCCTAATATCCAACCTAAACCTGCCCTAACGCAGCTTAAGGCCGTGTCCTCTCATTCTGTCACTGGGGGCCTGAGAAAAGAGACCGACCCCCGCCTGGCTACAACCTCCTTTCAGGTAGTTATAGACAGTGATAAGGTCTCCCCTGAGCCTCCTCTTCTCCAGGCTGAACAACCCCAGCTCCCTCAGCCGCTCCTCATAGGGCCTGTGCTCCATCCTCATTGCCCTTCTCTGGACACATTCCAGCAACTCAACATCTTTCTTAAACAGAGGGACCCAGAACTGACACAGAACTCAAGCTCAGTGCCGAGTACAGGGGAAGAGTAACTTCCTTAGTCGTACTGGCCACATTATTCTTAATAATACCAATAATACCATTGGCCTTCTTGGCCACCTGGGCACACTGCTGGCTCATGTTAAGTTTCCAATCTTCCAGCACTCCCAAGTCCCTCTCTGCCTGACCACTCTTCAGCCACTCAGTCCCCAACCTATAGCTCTGCATGGGGTTATTGTGACTAAAGTGCAGAACCCAGCACTTGACCTTGTTAAATCTCATCCTACTGGAATATGCCCATCTCTCCAGTCTGTCAAGGTCCCTCTGAAGGGCCCTCCTACCCTCTAATAGACTGACGTTTGATCCCAGCTTGGTATGATCTGCAAATTTGCTAATGGTGGACTCAATCCCCTCATCCAGATCACCAATGAAGATATTAAACAGGACTGGGCCCAACATGGATCCCTGGGGGACACCACCAGTGACCAGCCTCCAACTGGATGTGACACCATTCACCACCACTCTCTGGGCTTGGCCATCCAATCAGTTCCTAACCCAGTACAAAATGCTTCTGTCCAAGCCTCGGGCTGCCAGCTTCTCCAGGAGTTTACTATGAGAGACAGTGTTAAAGGCTTTACTGAAGTCCAGGTATACTACATCCACAGCCTTCCTCTCATCAATCAGGCGAGTCACTTGGTCATAAAAGGAGATCAGGTTGGTCAGGCAGGACCTACCCCTCCTAAATCCATGCTTGACTAGATCTGATCTCCTGGTCATCCTGACTGCAACTAGGATTATCTGCTCCATAATTTTGCCTGGAACTAAGGTCAGGCTGATTGATCTGTAATTTCCCTGGATCCTCCTTCTGGCCCTTCTTGTGGATGAGCATCACATTGGCCAACTTCCAAGCATCCGGGACCTCACCACTGAGTCAAGACTGCTGATAAATGACGTAGAACGTATGGGGAGACTGTAGACCACTGCTGAAGGTGCGGGCAGCCTCAGTGATGGAAAATTACAGCCTCCCCCCCGAGACTGAGGACGAAGGCAGTTGATGGAAAGAAGCCACTAGCGAACAGAAGACTCAGCACGGGAACATTCCAGCGCAGGAACACCACTCTGACCAATCAGATAGCAGCACCTCTGTCTAGGTAGCACCAATGGGTTAAAAGCTGCATTTGAACTGTCCAATTGAGATCTTTGGCGTGAATGTTTGAAAAATGTATAATGAGTAAGAATATGAATAAACATGGGAATTCAGCCTTCGGACGAATGTGCACACAGACGTGATCGTGTTCCTCTTTTACTTTCGCAAAGACTTCACTGAACTTGTCGGCAGGCTCTGACAAGAGCAGCCAAAGCCCAGCAGGTGAAAACTGAGAAGAAAAGTCAGAAAAACAAACTGGAAGAGCCGAGGAAGAACACACCCTGGAACTGTTGACAATGCTGCCCAAACCCTCCCTGGGCAGCCCGGAAACTTCCTGAAAGCAGGCAGCTCCTTGCTGCTGCTCAGAACATCAAAAATGTCAGAGCTAGAACTGATAGTGACCTCACAGTCAATTCGCTTTGACACACTGTGTGCACAAGGTGAGACAGTGTCCTCCTGGCTACTTTGCATCTGGGGCAGATGTGGAACATGTGGGTATGGTATCCTCCTTGATGGTTCAGAGGTGAACAGTATGAGAGGCTTGTCCGAGGGCCATAGCATTGACCTAGAGTTTGGGAGACCTCAAGATGCTATCAGTCTCTGGAGATGACTGTTGCCAAGCATGAGGGAGATACTCCAATGAGCTAGATTTACAGCAACAGCAATGACCCTGGGCCACTACGGACAAGGGTGTCCAGAGGCTGAGAGAGTTTGTGACCTCATTTTTGCTAATGGGGGCCTGAATTTTTGGAGCCCAGAAGAGGCTTGGTGCACCGCTCAGATGTGGGAAAAGTTTCTGTCACTGGTGCCTGAGTCATACATTCGATTGCTGGCCATGATGCAATTTTGCTACCATGGAGATACAGTGGCTAATATAATTAAGCAACTGAGAATGGAAGCTATTCAGCCGAGTGTCCCCTGTTGAGGTGGTGACTGAAGAGGTCTGGAAGGTAGTGGTTGACAAATATGGGGGGCAGGAACATTCTGGAAACTGCTGGTGGCTTCCAGGGATGGAAAAATACAGCCCCTCCCCTGGGAGAGAACAAAGGAGTGACTAAGCACGGCAGCAAACAATGAGATAGCAGAAACTATGTCTAGCTAGAGCCAACGAGAGCATGAGTTTTGTTTAAACTAACCAATAATGGAGTTGGGCACGAGTGCTCGAATTGTCTATAAAAGGCGGGTCATGAATAAACCAGGGCATTAAGCTTTGAGAACTTGGACACCACCACGACGTTCCGTTTTCTCAGATTCTCCAACTGAATAATTTGGATTATCACTGTCAGTTTGACTCAACATTTGGTGCATCTCAGTGTGAGGATATATTTTTTGGACTGCGGGGGTTTGAAAGCGGGTGTTGGAGAAAGGACCCAGTGAGATATCAATGGACCAATAACCAAGGAAACTCGTCTGGATGTTAAAAAAAAAATATTGAGCCACTAGGAGGGTAGAAATGAGTGGTCAAAGCTCTGCTGAGGATCACCCAGTTTTTTCTACTATCTTGTGATATTTGGAAAAAAGGGAATATCGTACAAGGAGTGCAACTTAGAAAAGTTGATTCTGTGGTGCGTCAACTGAGAAATATGCATAGACCTGTGTATCGCACTTGAAAGAAGCAGCTGAGGAGAGCTGGGGAAGGAGCTGGTCAAAGCTGCAACAGACGGAGACATAGCAGCTGTCACCATTTTGCCTATGTGGACTAAAATAATACAAGTGCTGAAACAGTGAGAAGTGGAGAGAAGCGAGAAAACGGAGGCAAAAAAAGATAGAAAGCAGGAAGGAGGGAGGAGGAGTGCAGCTCTGGAGATGAAGGGACCTCGAGAGAAATGACAGGAAGAGACCCCTCTCCCCCGGAACCCTTACCTGAATGTGGGGTTTGCAAAAGCCGTCCGCGGGACCCAAAAGATGACTTGAAACACCAAAAAGTAATCCAAAGCATTGTTTCCGAAAGCGAAAGCTCCTTGCTGAGCTCAGAGACAGAAACGCAGAGTGAATCCGATGATTGTTCATGCTCCCCATCCCCCTCCCCACCCCCCACCACGTGGTTGGCAGCGAAACAAAGAAAGCCAGCAAAGGTTCAGTGGCGGGAAGTCTTAGCGGATGGAACAGAGGTGGGGGCGGCTGGCAGAGGCAGGTTTATGGCAGCAGTGAGCTGTTTTGTGGGCTTGGGGCTTGGGGAGGTGCCCACATGTGCATGCGTGCGTGCGACAGACGACCATGTTATGCCGAGCTGAGTCCGTGCGAGTGGCAGGGATGGCTGCGCCTTGGAGAGATGTGGGAAGTCCCAGGTACCCGCCGGTGGAGGCATGCCGGTTCAGGGCTGTGGGAGAGTTTGTGGCTGTGGGGGGCCCCAGGCTTGCACGGGCGGCAGAATTCCCAGCAGCATGGTAGGGCACAGAGGTGCTAGAGTTCGCATCGAGCATGTGAGAAGCTGCCACATTGAAGCCACGCCCACATTCCCGAGGGCAGGGGGGCGAATGTTCTGGCAGGCAGCTAGCACGATGGCCGCCCGCCCAGCCATGAGGGACTCAGTGCCTTATTGATTGGAAGATCCAGCACCACTATGCAAGGGGTCTTTGTACATCCAGGGACAATAGACTTAACTGGACAGATGTGTGCCATGGTTTCCACATCCACACCTCTGGTGATTATTCCAAAGGGAAGCCATATTGCTCAACTTATACCTTTCCATTCACATGTGCAAGTAGCAGACTCAGCTGTAAGGGGAGACAAGGTGTTTGGGTTGACGGGACAGCCATTGATCTCCTTGGTTCAAACGATCACAAATCAAAGACCGACCATGACCTGTACCTTAAGAATGGAAGGGGCTAGGCCCTCTTAGATACAGGTAACTGCATGATTGATACAGGTGCAGATGTCACTATCACATCTGCAAACAACTGGCCCAAAGGCTGGCCTGCCAGCCCTGCTGGGTCCATCCTAGCAGGTGTAGGCAGGGCCACGCCAAGCAAAATAAGTCTAAAAGTGATTCAGATCAGGAGCCCAGAAGGTCAGGTGGCCACTGTCCGTCCTTACTTTGCCAGTGTACCACTGAATCTGTGAGGGAAGAATGCATTGAACATGTGAGGACTAACCATAAAAACTGGCAAGGGTTTTTTCTAGGGGCCACTGTGTTAGAGAGCAAGCATCATCCCACAATAGCCTTGAGATGGCTTACACAACAGCCGGTTTGGGTCGAACAGTGATCCCTCACAACTGAAAAACTGGAAGCCCTCAACATGCTGGTGGAAGAACAGCTCAAGCAAGGTCACCTTGAACCTTCCACCAGCCCCTGGAACATGCCCGTGTTCGTGGTCAAAAAGAAGTCGGGTAAATGGCGACTTCTCCACAATCTGAGAAAGGTGAATGCAGCAATGGAGAGCATGGGTGCTCTCCAACCAGGTATGCCCACCATGATCCCCAGGACATGGGGCATTCTGATAATTGACTTAAAGGACTGCTTCTTTACCATCCCCCTGCACCCTAACAATGCACCTAAGTTTGCTTTTTCAGTGCCGTCAGTGAATATCCAGGAACCCTACAAAAGGTACCAGTGGACTGCTCTGCTTCGAGGTATGAAAAATTCACCAACTCTTTGCCAAATGCATGTAGCCCGAGGATTTTCCACCGTGTGGGAGAAATTTCCCCAGCTTTATTGCTACCATTATTGTAGAGGGTGTTTTGACAGCAAATGGCCATGTTATATGCGAACAATCCAGCATTTGATTATGGTTCATTGTGCACAAAGTTAGAAGGTCGTTAGAGGTTATAAAAAGAAGCAGAAACTGGGCAAGAAGAGGAACCCCTGTCGACATAGTAACAGCTAACAGACATAACAAATGAAGACTTGCGTCTACATAACTAATAAACTTTCAGTCTCTGAGGAAGAACTGCATTTACATAACCAATGAACTCTCAGTAAAATCGCGTGAACAACTGTTGATAGCCAATGAATTACATCGCGACATGATGGCCAGAGGATAAAAGCCGCTTGTTACTTAAAATAAATGAACCTTTGCTGATCATATTGGTCTCTGTGCAATTGTTCCTAAAGATCTCTCACACATTATATGGACGATATCCTGGTGGCATCTCCCACCAAGGAAGGCCTACTACAGGTGTGGCCTGCCCTGACTGAGGCCTTAGAAATGTATGGGCTACAAATCGCTCCTGAGAAAATCCAGATGCAAGCGCCCTGGAAGTACCTTGGAGTCAAAATTTTGGATCAGACCATTCAGCCACAAGTGATCCAAATTAACAGAAATATCAGGACATTGAATGGTTTGCAAAAACTGCTAGGCAGCATAAACTGGGTTTGCCCCTATCTCGGCCTGACAACAAGCCAGCTAGCCCCATTGTTTCAACTGTTGAAGGGTGACCCTGACTTGTCATCACCCAGACAACTGGCCCCTGAGGAAAACAAGATACTGGCCCTGGTAGGTATAGTAGGCATACGAGAGGCGCATCAGATAGAGACAGGTGCACCAGTTTCTCTGTATGTTGCCATTCATGACAATCACCCTGTTGGCATAATTGGACAATGGAACATTAAGAGGGAAGATCCCCTGCATCTATTGGAGTGGGTCTTCCTTTCATATCAGCCAAAGAAAACTGTGAGCATGCTTATTGAACTGGTGGCTTGCCTAATAATGAAAGGCAGACAAAGAATACATTGATTAATTGGCAAGGAACCACAAGAAATTGCAGTTCCTATCCAACAGGATTATCTTGAATGGTGTTTGGCCAACAGTACAGAGTTGGAGTGTGCCATGCAGGGATTTTCTGGACAGGTAAAAAACAGCCATAAACTGCTCAAATTGCCATCTGAAATACAAGTAATTACTAAACCTCTGTGCCAGCCTTCTCCCGTAACAGGTGTTAACTGTCTTCACGGATAGGTCAGGGAAGAAGGCAAAGCAGTCATGACCTGGAAAGACTCAAAGGGATGGTAGGAACTCTTGGAGAAAGAAGAAGGATCCCCACAGCTTGCGGAGTTCTGACCAGTGGACATGGCACTCCAGTGGTTCCCTCACACTCCCTTGAACCTCATTACAGACTCTGCATACGTTTCAGATGTGGTAAGACAAGTCTCTGCTAAAAGAGGTTAATAATAAGGCACTAGAAAGGCTGCTAAAAACGCTGTCTGTTGTCTTACAGCACATGAAACAGCTGTTCTATGTGCTTCATTTGCCCAGTCACACAGGCTTGCCTGAGTCTATCAACGAGGAGAATGCAAGAGCTGACATGCTAGCAGCACCTGCGTGGGGGGGCACCACAGCCAGACCGTCTTGCACAAACAATTAGCTCACATGCCTTCTTTCATCAAGGCAGCCAGGCATTGATTTGGCAATTTGGTGTCTCTCCCTCACTGACCCCAGACATCGTTGCTGCTTGTGGAGACTGCCAGAAGTTTGGCTCTGCTCCACAAATGGGAACAAACCCTCATGGCCTGACAGCCGTTCAAATTTGGCAGACAGATGTCACTCATATTTCAGAATTTGGTAAACTGAAATATGCGCATGTGTCCACAGACACCCATTCGCATGCAATATGGGCTTCAGCCCACACAGAGGAGAAAAGCGAAGACGCAATAACACACTGGCGACAAGCTTTTACGGCTTTGGGAATTCCGCGTCAAATAAAAACAGATAATGGGCCAGCGTATATGCCCAAAAAGATGCAAGATTTTCTACAGCTGTGGGGCATAGCCCATCACACAGGCATTCCTCATTCCCCAAATGGACAAGCCATTGTTGAACGTGCACATGGTACACTAAAAGGCATTAAAAAACAGAGAGAGGGAATGCAGGGGGAGACACCCCCATGCAAGGTTATGGAAAGCCCTCTATACCTTAAACCATCTCACAATTTGAGAAAAATCAAATACCCCTATAATTTTAAACCACATCCTACCATTGCAGAGCTCTGATACAGAATCCATGCCTTGAGCCAAGGTGCTCGTAAGAAATCTAATCACGAAGGACTGGGAGGGACCCTGGGAGTTGGTCACTTGGGGGCGTGGATATGCCTGTGTGATCACAGACACAGGCCCACGGTGGGTACTTGCCAGATGCATTCGTCCAGCACTGAACCACCAAAACACTCAGAAGCAGGAAGAAGACACAGGCTGTGCACCACTTGACTCTCTAGACCAGCAAGGGAGCCACAAGTGATGCCAGCTAAATCCAGTAATAAAGTGTAACTGTGTGCCATTATAGCACAACCACAATAACCCCTACCCTTATATTTGTTTAGCAGGAATGCCTCTGGAGAGCTTTGTCATCATCAAGGAAAAACCCATATATAACAAAAGTGTGTAAGAACTGTAACCCACGCATGTAAAGCTTGAGAAAAAAAGTTTCTATCCACAGGTTGCTCTCAGCTCAGAAGAATGGATTAAAACATGGACATTAGGGACAGATGGGTGGTTGCTTTGAAAGGGATATAGAAAATGGAATAATGAGACTGATAATACCTGGCATAGTTGTATTGAATGTATGGTTTGGCAAACTACTTGTTGTGTGGTGTTTATTTTCTTCTGTAAGGGCCCTGGAAAAGAAAATAGGCACTCCTGCCATTGCAGTTAACTGAAAGGAGGGAGCTATGTGGGCCAGGAACATTCTGGAAAACTGCTGGCAGTTTCCAGGGATGGAAAAATACGGCCCCTCCCCTGAGAGAGAACAAAGGAATGACTAAGCGTGGCAGCAAACAATGAGAAACTATGTCTAGCTAGAGCCAACGAGAGCATGAGTTTTGTTTAAACTAACCAATAATGGAGTTGGGCATGAGTGCTCAAATTGTCTGTAAAAGGCGGGTCATGAATAAACCAGGGCATTAAGCTTCGAGAACTTGGACACCACCACGAGGTCACATCTTCTCAGATTATTCAACGCAAATAATTTGGATTATCACCATTGGCTGGACCTGACAAGGAGAGACCCTATCATGACTGGCCCTGATGCCCCACGCATTCTAGGCATTGATTACTTGTGGAACAAGTATTTCAAAGACCCAAAAGATCATCAATGGGCGTTCGGAATTGCTGCCGTGGAGACAGATGGTGTCAAGCAGTCGTGTGCCTTGCCTGGCCTCTCTGAGAGCCTCTCCGTTGTGGGATTGCTGAACATGGAAGAGCAGCAGGTGCCAATCATTACCAGAACAGTGCATTGCTGGCAATATCGTACCAACAGAGACACTGTGGTCTCCATCCACAAGATGATTCGCAAGTTAGAGAGCCAAGGGGTGGTCAGCAGAACCCACTGACCTTTCAACAGTCCAATCTGGCCGGTGCATTAATAGGGAATGGAGATTGGTTGAGGACTATTGTGGTCTGAATGAGGTGACTCCATTGCTGAGCGATGCTGTGTTTGACATGCCGGAGTTACAGTATGAGCTGGAGGCCAAAACAACCAAATAGTACACCACAGTTGATATTGCTAATGCATTTTTCTCCATTCCCCTAGCAACACCATGCAGGCTTCGGTTTGCCTTCACATGAAGTGTGCAGTACACCTGGAACCAT
>VXBA01005207.1:0-47192 GCA_013399895.1 Serilophus lunatus | reverse complement strand
TAACAATCTCCCCATTTTTATATAATTTTGAGTGCCCTTCTCCCATACTATCCAATTAAAGTCCATCTTACTTCTATATTCCCCCAACATCCAACAAAATTGTCTCTTATTACTTAACCCCACTTATGTCCAACCTCTAGTAGGACTGGAAGCCTAACTATGTTTTGTCTTATACCCCACTTATCTACATACAAGAATGCAAACACACAGGAACACAGGCTCTTCTGGCCCTTAATATTTCAAGTTATCCAGCTACCTAGCAAAAGCGAATTCTCTAAAATATTAAGCATACCCTTTAAGGCATCACCTCCGGGACCCTTTCTATCTGGCTGCTCTCTAGTCCATTCATCCAGCCTGTTCCGGTGCCTCTGCAGAGCCCTCCTACCCTCCAGCAGATTGACGCTGCCTCCCAGCTTAGTGTCATCTGCAAATTTACTAATGATAGGCTCAATCCCCTCATGCAGATCATCAATAAAGATATTAAACAGAACTGGGCCCAATATTGATCCCTGAGGGGCATCACTAGTGACTGGACACCAACTGGATGTGCCACCACTCCCCACCACTCTCCGGGCCTGGCTATCCATCCAATTCTTAATCCAGTGAAGTGTGCATCTGTCCAAGGTGTGAACTGCCAGCTTTTCCAGGAGTATGCTATGAAAGACAGCGTCAAAGACTTTGCTGAAATCCAGGAAGACTACATCCACAGCCTTCCTCTCATCCACAAAGTGGGTTACTTGGTCTTGAAAGGAGATCAGGTTGGTTAGGCAGAACCTTCCCCTCCTAAATCCATGCTGCTGGGTCTGATCACCCAGCTGTCCTGTATGTGCCCTGTCATCACACGTAGGATGATCTGTTCCATAACTTTGCCGGACACCAAGGTCAGGCCGACAGTGGCAAATGACAGGCATCACTTTCGCTAACTTCCAGTCATCTGAGACTTCCCTGGTGAGCCTGGGCTGGTGATAAATCATGAAGAGCAGCTTAGCGAGCTCTTTTGCCAGCTCTTCCGTCAGCCTAGGATGGACCCCATCTGCTCCCATACACTTGTGAGGATCTAAGAGGCTCAGCTATTCAGCTCCCCATCCCAATCTACTAGCTCAGAAGGCCAGATGTCCTGAGAATGACCTGTCTTATTGTTGAAAACTGAGGCAAAGAAGGTGCTAAGTAACCCAGCTATTTCCTTCTCTTTGGTAACTATATCCTCCACCATGTCCAATAAAGAGTGGAGGTTTTCCTTGCCCCTCCTTTTGCTATTAATGCATTTATAAAAACACTTTTTATTATCCTTTACAGAAGTGGCCAGATTAAGTTCCAATTGTGCTTTCATGCCTCTAATTTTTTTTCCGCATGTCCTAATGACATCCTTAAACACTTCCTGAGTTGCCTGTCCTTTTTTCCAAAGGCAATAAACCTTCTTTTTCCCCGACTTCCCGAAAAAGCTGCCTGGCCAGCCAAGTTGGTCATCTTCCCCTGCCGGTTCATCTTTCAGCACTTACAGAAAGTTTGCTTCTGCATCTTCAAGATTTCTTCCTTGAAGTATGTGCATTCTTCCTGGACCCCTTTGTTTTTAAGGGCTATTTCCCATTATACTCTCTGAATCAACCTCCTGAATAGTCAGAAGTCTGCCATCAGGAAGTCTAGTGTAGAGGTTTTGTTGATGATCCTTCTCTTCCACTGAGTATTAAAAACTTTATTATTCTGTAGTCACTGAACCTGAGATGACCTCTGACTACCACATCTCTCAGCAGCCCTCCTCTGTAAACAGCAGGTCTAGAGGGGCCTCACCTCTTGTAGGCTTGCTCACCAGCTGTGACAAGAAACTATCGTATACATATACTCTAAGAACCTCCCAGACAGTGTCTTCTCTGATGTGTTGAGATCCCAGAAGACATCTGGCAGATTAAAATCTCCTACAAGAACAAGGGATGGTAATTTTGAAACACGTCCAGCTGCTTATAGAATAATTCGTCCCCCTCTTCATCCTGGTTGGGTGGTCTATAACAGTCTCCCAACAGGCTGTCAGCCTTGTTAATCTTTCCCTTGATTAACTCCCAATAACCAATATTATAGTCCCAGACATTTCTGCAACTAATTACTCATCTGTTAGTTTTGACAACAATTCCTAGTTTCTGTTTCTGCTTTTTCTCAAAAGAATGTGTAACTACATTCAGCAAACATTGTTTTGATTTTGGGTAGTTCTCTAACCAAGTGATGGCTCCTTTAGAATATGAAAGCCTCATTTTTTTCTTGGCAGAAGAGTTTAAAAAATCACAATAAGGAAACTGAATTCCTTTTCTAGCTGAAAGATTTGCTCCCACTTTCTAAACTCTTTCAATTAAATATAAAGGATATTTAGATTTTTTTAAAAAAACCTAATTGCTTCATTTTATTCTGCTCTGTTCAAAACAGAAAAATATTTTAAGAAGTAGGTCATTCAATGTGGCAGATCTATCTGCTACAATTCAGAAAATAAAATCTGAAATTCTTTAGTCTAAAACTACAGGGAAAGACGCAAACTAAAACAGGAGGTAATTATTTCTTAGTCTGCCTTGGCTGTGAAAATCTAATTTTTACAGATCAGACTATGACACTTCCCAGAACTTCCCTTAAAACAAAGTATGACAGAATGTTTAGTGTTATTACTTGTGTTTCAAGATAAATAAAAACAGAAGGATAAAGAAAAGGAGGCTTATGGGGTCTTTAGGCACATGCATTACAAAAGATTGCCTTTGTGGTGAAGAGATTAGTACAAAAACTCAAGACAAAGAGAAGACCATATCCTGAGGAAATGTGGCCCTTCTCCAAGGAAATTTGCTTAAGAAGCAGAAATGGATCTCTGATGTTGTGCATTATACCTCCAGTTTNAGAGTTCTTTTTTTTTGTATATAACCCCAATTTTTTAAAAAAAAAAAAAAAAAAAAAAAAAAAAAAAGAAAGAAAAAAGACATTCCCTTTCACAGTCTAACATCTATGATTGCTAGTCTTTTCAACACAGTTTTCACTTTTACTTGTCAAAATCAATGTATAGTGCTTAGCTATATCACTTTTACCAATCTAGCCAATCGCTCTCCATTTCTGGTATTTATGTCTGTTAATTATCTGCTAATGTAGCTCAGCCTCTGCTCTTATTTCTCATCAGCATTCTTAGTCAAAAACACTTTTGCATAACAAACTTAGATGCACAGAAACATATCTGTCTTATTTACTGTACACTTTTCCTACACAGGTAAAGTCACTAATAATCCTACAAAAACTTCTCATTTAATGTAATCCTTTCTAATTGTTTTGTTATGGGCCTCTATCAAGTTGCTTGAATACTGATTTTTTGTAATCATTTGCTTTATTTTATGTTCAATCAGTTCTGTAAACTTTAACTCTGTAAAACCTACAAGAATAAGTGAGAATGACTTTTTTTAACTTTATTTTTGTCATGAAGTTAAGTTTTCAGCCTGCTGACAGTTTGACAATGGATCTAGAACAGAAATGCCATCATTTGCCACTGACTAGTAAGACAACTGCACGAGCTGATAGAGTTGAACTGCCTGAGGCTGTTAGAGGTCTGGTAAGCCTTTTTGATATGTTTCTGCTTCTACAGCTCTCTGTTATGCTTTTGCTCTTAAAATGAAACTGAATTTTTAAGGTTTATACTGCTCCTTGAAAATTCTTTGTTTCAGTGTTTGATGCCAGAAATCAGTATGAATATGGTCAAACTGTTCACAACGTGATCACAAAGTTAGGGATACTTTTCTAAAAGTAGCAATTACTAGAGCAAAAGAAGGATATTCCCATGGTCTACTAAGGGCTGAATATTTCCAGATGATAGATGTAAACTCTTCAAATATCTTCTACAATAGGCCAGAAAAATGATTACTCCTTCAGGAGTACATATGATGCAGCATATTCTGCACTAGCTACAACAAAATTCTTGTGCTCACTGATGAACACTCTAGTCTGTTTTTTCCTTTTTCTGTCAAGAAATATCATATTTCAAGGAAGAGTTTTCTGTGTGAAGATGTGTATTACAAACTTCCAGATAGTACAGGGAGGCACATGAGTCGACTAGGCTCTTGTATAGGATATGACTGTCTTCATCTGTGTCTTTCATCTGAGTCTAACATTCTTCAAATCACTACCTACTATCCCTGACATATCTGGCCATTGCAGTCCTGTCAAATCATGAGATTACAAAATTACGGATGGGGCTTTGTAAAGCAGGAAGAAGTCATCTGCAGCTGACAGTCAACAGGTTGTTTTGAAAGATGCCATGCATTTGCAAATGAATTTTGTGCAGTTCTCATTCTGCAAAAGATCACAGCTGCGCATGCACAGCATCTAAACCCCTGAACACTTGCCATGTGTGAGCAATTGGTTATTTGAAAATTAGTTCCATTTGTTCTGTTCAAAAGCAACTCTTCAGGTTTTGGGATAATGGAGAAGAGGTTATGGAAAGAGTAACTTTAGTAGAATCTCTAAAAGAAAGAGACATCACCTTTCACAGGCAGCATGGAACAGCATGAAGACAATGGGAGGCAGGTACAGATTCCCAGAGAGAAGGTAAAAAGCATGAGCTCTCTTCTGGGACAGACCAGTGCAGACTTTCTTGGTGTGTTCATATCACAGGAGGCAGTGGCAGCCTCTATCTTACCTCTGGCTGCTGCAGGTCTGGCTCCTTTTCCCTGTCATGTTCTCCTATGCCTATCAAACAATATGAAAGAAATACACGAGGACTGTATCTCAGTTTTTCCTCAAACACAAAACTGTTCAGGAAACATCTCTTAAGAGTGCATTATTGTTTACAGAGACTAGGAGCCAAAATACATGAATACTAAATCCATGCATCTTCCTAGGCATCACACTAATGATTGCAATACTTAAGGTAAAAGAAACAAAACTGAAGAAGTTATTCTTAGCCGTGTGAACCATGAAACACTTCAAGCTAGGACTTTTGTATTCCTCAATCAGACCTGCCTGATGTTCCCAGAAAATCTCCTATATGAGATATTTTCACATGTCTTAAAAAGTGATGTCGATATCCACTGATCAAAGCAGACTAATGTATTAAGACACTGAGGTACACAAAAGCAAAAGCATTCATTAAACTAACAATCATCCTTTTCTAATATGCCCTTAGGCAAATGCTTTAGTGTCTATACACTTCCCATCAATAAAACTCAGGATACTTGTGTCCTTTCAATCTCCCTTATTCTGTTCTATTTATTTAGCTTGCAAAATGCTAGCAGCAGTCATTATATCTTAAACTAAATGCCTAAAACAACAGGATACTGGTCTTTGATTTAAACTAGACTTACTGCTTCCAAATGAGTTGTATGAGTAAATTATTTTTTTCTTTAAAAAAACCCCCTATGTTATTAATAAATTTCATTCCTCTTTTAGGGATTAATCCAATTTAAAATTATTCTTCCAAATAGAATCTTTATTGAGGCTGTCCTGCTGCTCTGCATGTTCTAAAGAGAGTTCAGCTAATTAGGGCTGATTTACCCACAGTTTCCATGACAAGCAGAATTAAAGCTCCAGATCCAAAAACTTTTGAGCTCAACACAGACCTTAGAACTCTGTTCATTTTGTCTGTGTTTCCAACAGAAAAACGGGACTTAGGGTGTTAAGAAGTGTTCCCCTCTTGGCAAGACAGCAAAATACAATTTTTAAGCTATTGAGGCAATATAAAACAGATAGTGTTAATAATTAATATGTAGATTGATTCACTTTTATTAATATCCCAGACCTGTGTCTAAAATAAATGACTACTCATAAATATTTGTGTTTAAATACATTATGAATTTATAAATACCAGTTCTGTTATTATACTAGATTTGAGATTCCTACTGTCAGGATCTTTGACACCAGTTTGTTTTTATAAAATTATTTAATGTAATTTTTTTCTCATATATTTCTGTTGTAAAGCATGAAGTCTTTTTAATAATGTAGTATTCAATAACGTAAAATGTTTCAATACCATTGATGTCTTTTTTTTGAAGAACATGTGATTAAGAATAGGTTAAAAGCTTTTTATTTAGTTTTTTAAGTACAGTCCAGTAAATTCCAAAACAAACATAAAAATGTCCTAAGCAGCTGCTTTACTCCCAAGGAAGACCTTTTTAAAGAAACAGCCTAGATATCACAAAAGTTAAAAGAAATGTTAACAAACGTTATGACATCCACAGATGTTGTGGCTTATGTGAAGAAGAGAACATCTTGGTATTTTGGACCATTGACAAAGCAAGTCAACACTTCTACGTGAGAGTTTTGCCTTTGATGTATCATGTTTTTAAACATGAAGACTATTTATGTTGCAAGCTGCAGATGGAGACAGAGGGATCAAAGCTCTTCAAAAACTGATCATTATTTCCAGGTATTTTTCCTTTTCTTGTTCTGTTTGATTAACTTGTGTGTTATTAATATTTCCTTTCTTTGTTGTTTTCTTATTCTAGGGCACAAATTGTTCACTACTAATGCAAATTTGTTTGGGTTTATCATTAAAAGTTTGTTTCTTTAGAAGTTTTTACTTTCCCATGTTTGAGTCTGAGGCTGAAGATGAATATGGCTGTGTTAAAAAGAGAATGAAAGAACTCAAGGATAGTTGTAGGCTTCCTACTTGTAGTATAACTGCAAAAGCAATGTTTGAGATGGAAAAGATTGACACTAATCAGCTGCAAGAACATGATTCATAGAAAGATGAGAGAAGGAAGCAGCAAAAATTGAAAAGCAGAAGAGGGAAATCAGGCAAAGGCAGGAGATTCCAAGGAGGGGGAAGCAACAAAGTGAAAAAATAGTCATTAGCAACTGTTTGCAGAACAGAAATAGAACTGCAACTTATACACTAAGTTCTATGGGTTTTGTTCCAAACTAGTTATTAAATGTTTTACACCATAAAATAGACATGGTACACTCCTCCTCTTTTTTTCTCTCCACTATAAAAATAAATGTTTCATTTACAGGCTGAAAACTATGAAAAATGGGTACTGAGAGTTATATTTATTTATCATCTTGTTAATTTGGGGGAGTGGATTCCAGGCATCCACGCTGCCTAGATACTGGCTCATGTATTGGTTGATTCTGGACAGAGCCAACAGGAACAGCTGAAAGCTGGTCAGATCTCCTTGATCTTCTGGCAGCTTCTTGTGCCTCCCTGACATTTTCCATAGTTGGGCACCTCCAGAAGATATACAGGTATCACAGTATTAGTCCTTTCAGACACTGGGCAAATTTTAGGCTATGCTTAGTCTTCAGATTATAAGTACAGAGGACTCAAAAGTATTCTACCTGAAATTAGAGATATTATCTCCCTTGCCCCCAGCCTATTTTTTTGCTGTTGCAAAACATAAAATGAAATCTATTCTGGGATGGAGATTTGCCACTGAGAAACATCTGATATCCAGGAATGTCACATAGCTCCCATGTATGGCCATAACTAAACTTCAACCACTAAACATCAACCACTAGTAGTCAGGAACTGCATTGGGGTCTTTTGTACTGGGGAAAAAAAGATGAATCAGGCAGGCAAGAATGGTCAGTGCACTCTTAAGAGTGTCTTAGTTTGGCCAATGGAAGGGAAAGAATAGTAGGGAAAAACATGACAAGCCTCGTTCAGGAAGCAGTGAAAACCGTGTTATTTTNGGGTTAAACCACTACACAAGTGAATGTTGAAAAATGTATAGGCAAAAATTATGTCAGTTTCAGATCTTTTTGGAAGGTCCAGCTGATGGCAGTTCTGATTTGGTACAGAAGGTACATGACTATAAACTTGTACATGAGTATAAACTTGTACATGATTTTCATTAGCTATCCACATGCCTTACAGTGAAAGAGTATGGAAGAGCACAGGGATAAAAATAAGCAGTTTCTATGGAATTTATACTGGAAATCTATAGATTCACTAATTTATAGAAATGTTGCTTGTAATCATTCCATAGATTTTGACTAAACTGTGTAGGACTAATCTGGTGAAAGAGTGGGAATTCCCCACGAGAAATAGCAATCCACCTTTTTATTTATTACTTTCTGTACTCTCTTATTTACTTTCTTTATAAGATGCAATGCCAAACTTTTTAATTTCCCCATGCCAGAAGCATTTCCAGTCACTAATAACATTCATCACCAGTCCCTCAATTCCTGCAATTCCTTTTGCCGGGTGAAATAAAACATGGGCACAGCACAAAGTTGTAGGATAAATCTGTTAATGGAGTAAAGGTACAACCTATATCCGCCTGCTTATTAATACCTATAATGTCTAAATAAACTAGAAAAATATTTCTGCAAATGAACCTCATAGTCCAAGCTGCAGATGAAAACACTTTGATTACCATTATTAATCGTAGATATTGTACCACGTAAAGTTAAGCTCTGACAAATGTCTAAACCAGCTACATAAATAATTAATGTATTAATTATTAATCCATTAACGTGGACTTGAAAAGTAAGGATGAGCTAAAGAGTCAGCACATGTTCTTGTGAACAGAGGTAGCAGAATTCAATTAATTTTTTAATGGAAGACAATCATAATTACTACAGTTGTAATATCCTGTCATAGTATTGACTGTTGCTATCATTTCGTAATCTTGAGAAAATTGTTTGGGCAGATTTTTAACTCTCCTTCTGTGAAAGGTGACATAGTATAAGGTAAAAAAGAGCTGAAAGAAGCTGGAATCACCACCTATTGACAGTGCCCTTGGCTTGTCACTGCATATATTCATTGTTAGAATGAATGTTCCATTAACAAAATTCAGTGCTATTGAAGTTGGCACACCTGCAACATTTAAATTTTTCTTTTTTCTAGTTTATTAGGTACTGGTTCTCCTCCTTGTTAAGCAAAACATTCTTCTCCCACTAACCATTTGAAAATGTGTTAATATATTGTCTTCTGTAATTATGTGTTTATACCCAAATATTTAGTGTTTCTCTGAAAGAAAACACTATTTTATCCAAAGATTATTTTTTTAATGAATAAAATCATGTGGTCTCTATTACATAGAGATTGCTAGAAAATACATGTCATGATTTGTACACATAGGACTGCCAGTGCCCTGATAAAAAGAATGTGTTTTGCAAACAAGTCATATAATATGAGCCATGTAAATTTTGAGTTTGGGCTTCTATTTACTTTTTTTTGCATATTATTACCATGCACAAGATGCTCTGGTAAACTGTATAACCAATGCAATTTGTAGTCCCAGAGAAATTGCTCAAGCAGGCTCACAAACAGTGACAAACACTAGGAACAAATACCATTATCCAGCATTCTAGTCCCAAATGGAGCTCATAGATCTTGAAGTGGCAGGTTTTTACTGTGTGAGTCAAGAATCACACGACAGAGGAAGGCTAAATATCAAAAGCATTAAACACTAATTGCTGACACCAAGCATTTGTAAACAAAACACAGCAATCAATATTCCTGCTTAAAATCCTTTTGGCTTGTAGTGACAAGTTTTGCAGGTCTTTCTACAGCTATGTACAGTGACCTCATATCGACTCACTGTATGTTAAAGGCACATATATGAAACAAGAATATTCTTCAAATGTGAAATATTTTGTTCATACTGTTGAACCACACTGCCTTGGAGCAAGGGTATTAATTTTTTAAACTTTGAGATGGCTTGATAGCAGATAATGTACTCCTAATGCTTCATCTCTAGCGGCAGATCTGCTTTTCCCGAGAATGAATTTAAAGAGATGACCTATGGGCTTCCTGCTTTACACTACCAAAAAGTGACCCTGATAGCTGGGCAGGGACCCTGGATCCAGGAATTTCTAATAAATGTCTCAAATGTCTTCTGATTAAAACTAAAGAACCTTAGGTAAGATAATTGCCACGGCTTCCTGGCAGCCAAATCACACAAGCCAAAGTGGGGCATTTGGGAACCCTTGACTTGCATGACAAATAAGCTATTATACGTGACTGCATGTTGTCATTACTAGCTGTTGAATGTGCTCACATCTCCAAGCTAAACATCAGCATCTGGCCATACTGGAAGTGTCTATAGCCAAATATTCAGCTCTTGAGGGACAATGCCACAATTTGCAGTTTAAACACAAGCTTAATCAGATGTCAGGGAACTACAGTTCTTGTTTAGAGGTCAAGCAGTGATCAGTAACTGAAAAATGTGGAAGAAGCATTCATGACCTTTGTCTCTTACTGAGCGCCCCTAACCCACTTGGACTTAAGAGTAACCGAGCAGGTCCTGGGGTTCAATTAACATGCCCAACACCATTCCAGCTTCCAATCAGACTACAGGCTGGATCAGAGCATGAATATATACCATGGAGTTCCAAAATATTATTTCTTTAAGCATGCTATCATTTTCTAAGAAATCTAAACCTTTGAATGCCACCTGTATAAGCACAATGTTGTCCAAGTTGTTTACACATTCTGAAAAAAAAAAAACCAAACATCTAAACCGCCCTCTGTGTACAACTGGGCCTAAAAATGTAAATACATGCATCTCTCCCACGTTGAACAAGAAATAAATCTGAATCTCATTGAAACTGTCATTGACCTTACCTATCTTAATATTTTAATTGACTTTCCCATTAATAATACTGCTTATCTTTCTCAAACATGACACTTTTACTCTCTGCAGAATTGATCTTCAGTACCTTCAAATCGTATTACTGGAGTACTTGATTTTAAAGGCAGGAAGATTCTCATGTCTTTTCACAGAGGTTTTACCATGGTCTACTTTAGCAAGAGAAAAGAACTACAAGAATTACAGTTTATGAGAACAGTCATTGGACTAATTCTTTGATGGGGATGCCTAAGGTATGGCACAAAATTTTATTCCACACATGAATAGTACTAACCAAATCCTTAGTTAAGTGGTATGAACTTAGCTAAATTAGCATTAAGAAACAAATGTTAGATTACCACAGCAAGGGAAGAGAGCCCTTTAAAGCCCATAAGGGTAAAATTTCTTCATTATTAATACACCATTCATGCCTCTGTACTTTGTGAATCTATGGCTCGAGGATATATAAAAGAATAGTTTCAGTTGCCTGGCTTTGTGCATTATAGATCCAGGACTGACGGAAGGAAAATCTAAAGATTAATCAGGGAAAGGCTGTGGAAAAAGTTTAGAACGTACATACAGTGGTATTATACGGATCCTTAAAACCCATGCAACGCTTGTAACCATATCTACAGACATAAAAAATCTGAGTGTATTGCAGAATGGTGTACTGATCTTTGCCCACGTGTCTGTGTCTGGTTTTCCCATCAAAGTATAGTTAATTTATCAAAACCTGGATTTTGGGGGGAGGATTTACATTTCACATAAATCAATCATCAATGCATTACCATAGGATGACAAAGCATTTTAAATGAGTGTAGTGTTACATAATAGGCTGATTAGAATCACAGTCTAATTCCCAAAGTAAAAGCCTCTGAAAAGTTATTGGCATTTATTTTTAAATACAACTTTTAGGATAGTAACAATATATAACATCCTACAAGCCATGAGCTGCCTACACATAATTCCATTAGGTGTGATTGATGGGCCTTTCCTCTGGGCTGGGTGGGAAACCTGGCAGAGCTGGGTTTTACATTCCAGGCTCATTGCAGAACCCTCTTCCACCATAAAAAATTACACATAGAACACCTACACATAGAACATTCAGGGCAATGGAATAAAAATATAGCTTGTTTATCACTGCTTTTATCACACATATAGGTATGACACTGGGGTATTCAACCATAGCAACTTTAGACAACCATTTTGTTCAACTAAAGCTACTAGGAATAATGCAGGATTTGGTTGATAATCTCCACATAGACATTGTATTAAAAATAAGATGTTATGAATTCTGATTTGTTTAATGCATGGGAAGGGGGACAGATATTGGATTTTTTTTATTTTGGTAAAGCATTTTATTTCATTAAAATCATGTGTTCATAATAGAGGTGGTGCTTTGTGTTACTTATTACTCAAGTTGCCCATCACTTTATAGAGACACTAGTATTTAGCTGCTTGTAATTTTTCAAGTCTGTGAGCATTTGAGCTGAAATTTTCATGCTAAGTACATGTCTAAGATTGCAAATATATTTTTTTTGTTTTCTGGGTTTTATTTTTAAACAGAGTCTATGTATCTGTTTTGAAATAACATTTTAAGGGGACAAAAAACATAGACAATAGTTAACCCATGCTACAAAGGCACAAATACTCAACAGTCTAAGTCTCAAAAACTATAGTACCCTTGTGTTTTTGTAGCAAGCTCTTTGAATTTGACTCGTGGTTGCCATACATGTCAAAGATGCACTGTTCCTATAAAAAATCCTAATAATTTTGGCTGGATAGGGCCTCCAAAGGCCATGAACTTCAATCCCTTCGTCAAAGAGGAGCTGACTTAGAGAAGCCACTTTGCTGTACGCAGCCTTGTCCAGCTCTGTGGCAATTATTTTTTGATAAGCAAAATTGGGAGGGAAAAAAATTAGAAAAAGAATTGAAATGTGAAGTTTCCACATCTATAACTGTTGTTCACTACTCTGGAGAGCCATGTAGGACAGTTACTTTCTATGAAAAAAGGGTAAGAACATAGAGAGACTATGGATCATTTATGACAAGGCAAGAAACAACAGACTTAAATTGCAGAAACAGGGGGAAATTGCTGATATTAAAGATCTGAACACTGGGAAAAAAAACTGTGAATGTTATAGAATAACCATCAGAAAGGTGGAGAGGCTGTTAGAATCATATGATCTCAGAATGTTTTAGGAAAACACCTCTAAGACCTTTGAGTTGAATCATTAACCTAACACTTTCATGTGCACTACTAATTCATGTCCCCAAGTGCCACCTCTACACCTCTTTCAAATGCCTTCCGGGATGGTAACTCAACCATTTCCCTGATCATCCTCTTTCAATGCTTTACAACCCTTCCTGTAACAAAATATTTTTGTTAGGAACAATTTAGACAAATGACTATCAGCAATAGTTGTGAATGAATTGCTGTGTCATTTCAAGATCTTTTCTAACTTTATATTCTTTATGAAATCACAGTTAAGATTGTTCTGTATTATTTATAGTTTGGAAGTTCTTAGGAACTTATTTCAAGTATTCTTTCAAAATGTTTTTTGTCCTCATGGATAACATTGGGGCCTCTCAGAAACTATATAAATTATAGCCTGGTCAGGTTACACTTGGTAAAAATTCAGGAAGACTGAAGACTTAATGGAGCTCAAATCACACTTATTAGTTTCGGTTTTAAGTGAGGAAAATCATTTAATTGGAAATAGAAGGTAGGCAGTATAGATGGCAGTCGGAGAAATACTGCAATTATAAGTGTCACTTGAAAGACTTTAAAAATCCTCTGGAATGAGGATGAAAGAGACAATGATGATTGTAAAATATATCATTAAGACCAATACTAAGGTGAAAGAGACAAGCCTATCTGGAGCATGCAGTAGCATATCTATGTATTTATTCCAAAAACAAGATGTTTGGCTAGACACCTACCACACAAGTTAGAATACCAAGAGATTTTTCCAAGCACTGAAATAAGGGAACATGTTTGTTCTGTAACACAGGTTTCTTGTTGAAAAATGCAGTTCCTGTTTGCTACATAATGTGTTTGACTGCAGTACTTTTTAATGGCTTAGGGAAGGCATATTGTTTTTTATGTTTTCTACTTTAAGTGGAGTTGCTCAGCTACTCTGTACATCAGAATCATTTACATGATCAGGATGAATTGTTGAGAAACTGTGAGGAACTGCATACCTTCTCTAATGCTTTGTGTCTCCTTCTCTCTCACTTTCTTACTTTCCCACATTTTTTCCCCTTCATTTTCTAAAGTAATTGAGTAAGCAGGCTTGCACATACCTATATATGACTGAAATCCTCCTTACACTGAAATAGTCACAACAATAACAATAAAAAATATAAGTACCAGTTAGTTGCTATCATAAGAGGAAAGCTTTGCCTCGGGATTGATTTTCAGGATCTGATTTTTTCTGCTACCAAGAATTTGCACAGTTGGAAGAACCAGAGTCAAGCTGTAACAAGTAAATCAGACCCTTCACAGTACATCAGTGAATTGTCCACGGAATCAGCAATTTAGGTCAGGGAGACTCAGGACAGAATAACTCACAAAACCATGTCCAGAAGTGAAATGTCACTTTAGAGACAGGTATGAAGGGCTAGAGGCCATCTGTGCTCCACCTTTCTGTAGGTAGATAGGTGATCTCAATGAGGCAATATTCTATCACCATTTTGGATCCTGAATATTCCAGAAATCCCAGTGAATTAATAAAGCATCAACACCTAAATGAAATTTAAAAATTGTTGACAGAAACAGGGTGAGACAGGAATGGAAAAGAACATATACTACAGCTTTTGAAAGAAAATGTTCTTTTGATCAATTTAGTAATCACTTGTTTATTATTCCAATGAAATTCCTTCTTTCTTAACTTTAGAAAGCTGATCCACATGGTAGACCTTAAACAGAAGTTAAGAAGTTACCCACAAGGAGCAAACCCCTGGTACTTCTGTGTGCAGTTTAAACATTTCTAGAAGACTACTTTCAGCTGACATTTCTGTCTTCTACTTTAAAGACTACATCAAAAGATATGGAGCAAAACAGTCTTAAGGTCTTCATTTTTGCCATGCCTCCCAAAAATATTGCAACATAGCTTTGGAGGTGGGGATTTGGGGCCAGTTTTCCTGTGTTTGAGGGATGTTTTATTTCTTTGTTAGTTTGTTTACTGTCTCTTTAGATACAGTTCTTCTAGATAGGTAATGCAGTGATGCATGGTGTCTGATAGGGATGGAGATAGCTTTCTTTATACAAGCCTGCATGCTGCTGTATTTTGGATTTTTTAATAAAAGTATAAATGACATACCAATGGCTTAGCTATTGCTGAACAGCGTTTGTTACTCTGACTCCACAATGAATAAACGAGAGGTGGGCAAGAGTCTGGGAACGGGCACAGCCAGAACAGCTAACCAAAGCTCATCAAAGGGGTATTCACTTCCATGTAATGTCATGCTCAGCACTAAAAACTGTGGATGTAGCTTCTCTAAAGTAGTCATCGCTCAGACACCATCTGGGCATTGATCTTGTTTGTGGTGCATAATAAATGACTACCTTTGCATTACTTTTCTTCTCTCCTTGTTTCATTTATTAAACTGTCCTTATCTTAACCTGTGAGTTGTTTCTCACCTTCAGTCTTGATTTTCTTCCACAACCCACTGGAGAAGGGAGTAAATAAGCATTTGGGTGGGTGTCTAATTTCTGACCAGGGTAAACACACCAAAGTGATATTCAAGGAATGTCAGTGCTTTTGACAATACATGGGTTGCTTCTGTTACACAGAGGTCAGTATCCATTATGTTACCTGTTCTTTCTTACCTCTTATACATGGGTTGGCAATAGTAGGTCAGTCTTAGCCTATAGACTCCTGGAAAGAAAAAGTTTTCTTGAATCTCTAGAATCATACACAAAGCTGTTTGAAGTTGTAACTGGACAAATCAAGAGTAAAAATAATTAGCCTTCAACCAACATTGCTCAAGAAGGCTACTTTCCCCAATAGAGGTATTATGAGCTATAAATCTATGGGTTTCCCACCACAGCACTGGACAGACTCACGCAGTTCTGACAGGGACCCGTTTCTGCTAAAACACAACTTCTAAATTTCAAATTTCTCACCTACAGAAATTAATCCCTGATGTGCTTAAAAGTTTTCTGATTATTGTGCAGGAGAGCAGGACAACGTGTTCCATTTTGATGTGTAAGTCATTCTTGCTAGTATAACTGGGTTCTATATAAAACTGTCTATTATATGACCAAAAACACTGCTATGAAAGCTTTTACCTGAATTTAGCTTAGGATGTGAGAATGAGAACCTAAAAGCAGTAGTGAATAGAATTCAAACAGTGACAGAATGATGGTAAATAAATGGGAACAGTTGCCACTATTTAAAACTCTAAGAACATATTTACAGGGAACAAGATTCCTTTTTAAAACTGTCAATTTTAGCAGGGTAGAAAGTAATGTTTGTTCTAGTTCATTTCATAGTTTTTCACAACTAATAAATGTCTTGGCCATAAAAATTGCTATTGAAGCTGAACAGCTAACAGCCTGACTATCAAACAATAAAGCTACTTAAAAAGTTATTTATCAACATAAATGATTTTGCATAACCGACACATTTTTATGCAGAAAATGATGAAGTAATATGCCACTGATTTTTACAATGTAATACTCTGTAACTAATGATTTTTTAGAAAAATCATTTCACATTTCTAACATTTTTATGAGGGAGCTAATGATTTTATATGACAAATGGTTATGCAAAATAGAATGATTTTGTGCAGTTAATGGCTTCATACAACTAATGAGTGAATACCACTCCTACAATTTTAGTGCACATTACTTTCATAGTGATCATTCATCCTAAAGATATTTTACGTCTTTTGTAAAATTTATTGTGTGATAGTTCTTTGTAAGATGTATTTCCATATGGCTCCCATGGTTTTCTGCATACTAATGAATTTCCAATATGGTTATCACATATTAAAGAGTATGCCATGAAAGGCATTATAAAACCAAATTCTTTTTACATTGACTTGATATTGACAGTCCTCTTCATTCATTACTGAAGTTTTTTTAATTAATTTAAAGTTCTGATCTAGCCCTCTGCTTGTAATATCTTTAGTAATTCATTTTCTGTTCGAGTTTTGCTAAGTTAATTTTCTTTTTGAATAAAAATTATAAAATCTCCTCCTCTATCTTCAAAGAATATTGCTAGAATGCAAGTACATGCTATGGTGCAAACACTTGTCTGCCTCTTCACAGATTTATATTCCTTCAACATTTGAAAGCTAGTAAATATGCTCCAAAATCTCATACCTTTAGTGAGAAGACATTTCACAAGACATTTCCCACTTAAAAACTTGAGCAACAAGCACAAAAGGATGTCACTTTATTCGAACATCATAGGAAAAACAGAGAAAGTGTGTGAATCTATCCACAACTACTTTGTAGGCTCCTTAGTTTAACCAGCTGGCAAGTAGGAGATATTACACTCTCACACTGTTGCTGAAGTAGCTGAAGGAGCTGAAAAGAGCTAGTTCCTCTGAGACAGCTGTCAGCAAATTTATTCTGAGATCCTACAATCCACTATAATATCAGTGGACTTTCATGATCCTCATGATGCCTGCCTAGGCAGACAAGACAAAGGAGTCAGGCTTAAATGACTTCACTGTCAGTCCAGGTTTTGACTAAATCCTCAGTGCCACTAAGCAAGTAAATCTGGTGCCTTTTCTGCCTGCTATTGACTTTCTGACTGTCTTGTCTTGCGTTCTTGTCTGTTTTCAGTTTCCTCTGCACTTTAATAAAGGTTTGTCTGAACTGACCAGTATTATATCTTCTGCAGCTTTCCTGTCAGAAGATGTGCCAAATAAAGACAACAGCTTAAGTAACTTTGCTGAGCATAGATTTGCCACATTTCAGACTGAATGAAAAAGCCATGCTTTGTACTGGCAAAAGCAGTACACTTTAGCGGTAAGATTTAGAAAAAGTCACTGTGAAAGATAAAGTTATTTTTTCATCTCTTTAGCCTTCTTCTAAACCTCTTTTTACACTTGTCTTCTTTCTCCAGGAAAATAGAGTCCTGTTAAAGTCAGTTGAATGTAAAAACAAAAGGCTCTTCTAGCGCTCTATAATGAATCTTTTTTTTTCCTCTGAAAAGGATAGCTATTGCCATCATTAAAAAAATTTGAAATGAGAGGAAAGGAGAATGAAATGAGAGGATTCACTGTAAAAGTTTTAGCAGTTACAGAGGATGGATATTGTTAAAATTAAGACCTCTTAAGATTTTCCTTATTACCTCAATTCGTTTGCCATTTTAGACTGTGAGACGTTTGCTTTAGTTGAGATATTTTACACTGGCTGTCATGGTGTCCTCAAAACCTGACACTACCAAACATAGCCTGTGTTTCTGAAGAATGTAGCTTCCATCTACCCTTGCAATATCTGCAGTACTTTCATGTTCTTCTTGTACAATGTGAAGATATATGCTGGTCAAGGCTTAAGAAACATTTATACAGCTGGCTTTGTGTAATTTGAAAGCATTTTCACTGAGCTATGGGCTGCTGTGGCTAGCAGGCTTCTAACATCACTCTAACTAGACCCAAGCAATCTTAGGCATCTTCCATCATAATGCAGCACCCAGCATAGAAATAACTTTCCTCATAAAGCTCTAGTCAACAGCATAGCCGTAACTCATAGAATTAGACACTGTTTTCCACCAAGATCATTTGCTAATTTAATTGAGAAACTTTTGCTTTGTATCAAAAACCTGACTCCTAAAAAGCTAAAAAAAAAAAAATTAACAGAATATTTTTATTCAGTTGCTGCATATCTCTCTAGTCCTATTGAGTTAATCCAACTCTGGATAATCTCTGCTCAGCAATAAGTATCCACTCAGGTTTGTCTTAACTCCTGATAGATAAGGAGGAGGCTAAAAATGTACAACATGAGAACAGATTCCACATTTGAACTGTGCAGTGCTTTATCTCCCTTCTCAATAGAAAATCTGAACACTTAATCAGATAAATATCAGAACTCATATTTTCAGTTGTTAAAGTAAATCAAACCAAGCCAAGTAATTCCGTTTGTGGTTTACTCATTACTCATACTTGCAGTAAAACAGGTTGTATGAACTGTGTTTTATAAGTAGTTACACATCCATCCTTAAATGTACACAAGTGAAAATATTTTTCTCCAACTTTTAATAAGTATTTTGCTATGAAGAGTTGTTGCACTGGCAAATCAAACAAGAAACAAGTAACTCAGTCTGCTGCTCTCAATGCCTTTGATGTTCCCTTTCCCAAAAGCCAGCCACTCCTAGCACCCTAATGACTTTTAATTACCAGCGTGATGCAAGTCTAAGTATTCCCATACATGAAAATAAGCATAAAGAGAAGTTTCCAGATTTAGTTAGATGTTGAGTTTCATATATAATAATATTTTAATACCTCTAATAAAATGTGCTCAATTCAACAATGCAGATGGCTGAAAACTCATCATTGCAGAATAACAATACATTGTGGAATTTCTTTGGAAAAGCTTTTCCCTCTGAAGGCCTCATATGATACAATTCCACTGGAGATGCCTATGTAAGACAGATATATGCAGCCCAGAAGAGATGCACATAACACTGCAGGACCAAAAGAGGAATCTTCACCTATGAGAATCTTTCTTTCCACTTACTCATGCATATATAAATCTGTGGTGGTTTACTATTGTGAAAGCTCTCAACAATGAATTTTAATAACTATATGTTATTTATTACTCTATCTAGTACCAGTGGAAACAGAAAGAAAAATACATCTGATCAAATTTGTCAGTCTTGTTTTAATGCAAATTAGCTTTAGTAACTCAAATATGCTTTTTAAACAGTTTACACATTTCATAGTAGTGGAAGCCATGTTTTTGTTGAAGTAATGATTAACCTATTATCATAAAATGGTTTGTGTTAGAAAGGACCTGAAAGATCATCTCATTCCAACCCTTCTGTTAAGGACAAGGATGCCACTCACTTAATTCAGGTTGATATCCTGAGGCTGATATCCTCATGGCCATATCCAACCTGGCCTTGAACACTTCCAGGGATGGGGCATCCAGAACTTCCTTGGGCAACCTGTTCAGGTGCCTCACCATCCTGAGAATAAAGAATATTTTCCTGACATCTAATCTAAATTAATCTAAATATTTTTAAATTTAAAATTATTCCCATTTGTCCTGTCATTATCTGCTCATGGTAAAGGTCACTGTCTCTCTTTTTTTATAAGCCCCTTTGAACAATGAAAGGCTGCAAAGAGGGTTCCCTAGAGTCTTCTCCATGCTGAACAATCCCAGGTCTGTCAGCCTATCTTCATAGGTCAGGTGCTCCAGGTGTCTGACAATGTTTGTTGCTCTCTCTGGACTCACTCCAACAAGTTCACATCCTTCTTATGTTGGAGACTCCAATCTAGACACAGCATTCCATGTGGGCTCTCTCCAGAGAACAGAATAGAGGGCGAAAATCACCTCCGTTGACTTGCTGGCCACTCCTCTTTTGATGCAGTCCAGAGCACAATTATCTTTCTGGGCTGCAAGCACACATTGTTGGCTCGTGTCCAGCTTTTCATCCACCAGAACCCCAAAATACTTCACAGGATTGCGCTCAATGAGCTCTTCTCCCAGGCTATATCCACATTTGGGATAACACTGATCCCAGTGCAACACCTTGTACCCGGACTTGTTGGACTTCATTAAGTTCTCATAGGCCTGCTATTAGATTTGGGAAGGAACAGATACAATGTACCATAACGGTAGACTAGACAAGAGGTTACTGGTGAAGGAGCTCATGTTATGCCTTATAGAGCTATCTGACTTCCTTACAGTTTTATGATTCGTGCTTTTGGGAACCAAGGCATGATCTCAGTTATTCACTTGTGTTCACTCCCTGGACCTTACATATTCTATTTTTCCTTTTGACCTACCAAATACCTCAGACACAAGAAAGATGATTAAACTGTTGTTTAACTTTAATGTGTCTTATTAGTGGTGAGTGTGTTTTGCTGGTGAAAAGACAATTTCTTATGGGCTGGTCAGCAGAACAGAAAGAAAAAACTTCTTGGATTTACTGAAGCAAAAGACAGATGTTGCTTTATTACATGAAATTATGGGATCGCCATAATATCTTTCAGTGATGATAAATCATGAAGTTTTAGATCTCCCTATAAATATTAATTGCCATTTAATTTCAGCTGATATGAATATAATGGATCAAGGTTTGACATATGTGGATATCTAGCTGCATAAAGAGAAAATAGTGAGATGAAGTAATATTAAAAATGTGTTTAAATTCTCACTCCTTCTGTTTTACTGTAACTGGCAGATAATACTGGCTTGAATATTAAAAAGGCCCTTTGAAGAGGCCACAAGTGATTACCTACAAAAGGAAATTCATGGAAGAAAGGAAACTGTGAAATCAGAAAACATATTTTTCACCCAAAAGATACCACAAGCATGTCTCAAATCAAATAAAGTCATTCAGCTGTATCTTTCACTCTGATAAGGAGCCATCTGCATGTCCTCAACTGATCCACATGCAACAACTTGTTTCACAAGTGGTAGGGCATCACCTAAGCCTCCTTGCATATGGATGGCTAGAGTATAGAGGCAGAAACCAAAGCAAAGAGACTAAAGATTTTAGACCAAATTTTTAATATCTTCTGTTATAGATATTATTGAATATTGCCTCCTTAAAGAGCTATCCCAGAAAATAATTTTTTTCTCCTCTTTCAGAGTTAAGTAGAAGGACTTTCGGTAAAATTATAAATGCTCTACAAAGTTATGCTTTGTTAAGCTGGATCATGCATGGATGGAAGATTTCCTTTTACTCCAGTGTGTGAGTTAATTCCTGGAAAATAGCTTAAAAAAAAAGCAAGAGCTATGAGGCACAGAAGAAATTGGTCTTGACAAGAATGCCTGGCACTCTGTCTTTCTGTCTCTTAAAAATGTCCAACACTGGAGAATTGATCACTTCCCTGCAAAAATTATTCCAGCAGCTGAGTTCTTTTTGTAAAAATGTTTTCTCCTGTGTCTAGCTGGAATCTCCCCAAAAGTAACTTGTACCCATTACCTCTGATCTTCTCCATGTGTCTCCTAAAAAAGGAGTATCCATCTTCTTTGCAGCCAACCTTTATATACAGGAAAATGGTGATATTATCTAAACCTTCTTTTCTCAAAGCTGAACAAACCCTGTTCTCTCAGCCTTTCCTCATAAGACAAGGTTTCCTGTTCTTGGGTCATCTTTGTGGTCCTTCTCTGGACCCTCTCCAGCCTGTGCACAGCTATTCTGTATAGTGGAGACCAAAGCTGAACAGAGTATTTTGAATGTGGCCTGACAAGCACTGGGCAATGTGAGATAAAGACAACTTTGTCTCTGCTGGTGATACTGATGGTGATGCAACCCAGCTTCCTCTTGATGCTCTTTGCTGTAGCAGTGCACTGCTTACTCATACTGAGCTGCTTGTCCACCAGGACCCCCTGTTGCCTCCTAACCGCATAGATCCCAGGCTGGGCTACACTCCTAAGGTTCTTGCTATGTAGTCCTATAGAATGACTGTAGCTTAAGCTATGTAACTTAGTTTAAACTAAGTAGACAGGAATTTCACAAGAGATAGAAGGTTTCTTTATCCTGTGAAGCAGGACTGATAAAAGGAACACAAAACTAGCAAACTAGTCAAAACTGGCCTTGCGCTCTACACTGTTCTAAAGGACACGGTAATATGCCAAAGGCAAGAGGTCAAGAAAATGACAGTGTAAGGAAGACTACAAAACGACCACCAAACATGTGGTCACCCAAGAGGATCACCAACTCAAAACAGAAGGCTGTCAAGGGAAGGAACAGTTTTGGGAATGGAAGTGACAGATCTGGGGAATGCATGAATTATTAATTATATATTAATTAGGTAGCTAAATAAAGGCATGAAGCTTTTGTAACTTGGTACGCATGTTTGGAGGAGCCCAATCCCCCATACAACCAGTGCTGTAATAAAGAATGTTGCTTCCTAGTACTCAAAAAGAGTCTAAGAGAGTTCTTTATTCCTGGCTTATGGGAAACAGTTAGCCCACTCTTGCAGCCCTTCCAGGTCTTCCCGCAGGGTAGGTCTCACATCTGCACTGTCTGCTTCCCTACTCAGTTTGGTATCATTGACAAACTTTGTCAGGGTACACTTGATCACATTATCCAAATTGCTTATTAAGATATTAAACAGCACTGGGCCTAATATCAATCACTGAGAGACCCCATATGTGACAAGCTGACAGTTTGAAAAGGAGCTACTTAGCCCTCCACTCTGTGAGGCAGCTGTCAGCCACCTCCCCACTCCCCACTCAGACCACATTTTGTTAGTCTTCTCCAAAAAGGTTCATGGTTGCTTACAAACCTTGTCTACTTAGTAAAACATGTCAAGAGGTTTTTTTGCATCTGGATTTTTGTTATTTACCCAACAGTCATATAATTTCATATTCACTGTACTGCCTGAAAAAAGTGCCAGTCAGTTTTCCCTGATTGTTATACCCTGTTGTGGCTTTTCCTTAGTGTTTTTGTAGACAGAGCCCACTTCATATGTCCATGTAATTTCATTAACTGAAATACATCCTGCAAGCTTCTGACATCTTTTTGTTGTCCTCAAGACATCCCTCCTCACAGTTCTGGGGGGAGTGCTTTTGGTCCACTGCCAGATGATCAAATGTTCCATCTCCATTCTTTTTGTAACTATTGTATACAGGCTGCACAAACGTGATAACTTTTCTTGGGAACATAATAAACCTGCAGCAGTTTCCTCTAGCACATCAGAATTAGCTATTCCCCACTTTTATGCATGAATGTGTTACAAATCTCTTGAATCTATCTCTCTTCACATGTGAATACAGATGGTTTAAGAAGTAAGCATATGAGGTCCCATTTGGGAGTTTGTTATGTTTAGAGAGATGTAACTCCTGCTCTGAATGCTACAGACATGAGGGGACTCCAAGCATCAGTGGGATTTCACTGTGCAAGAAGGGAGAGCATACTTAATGAGGCATCGCACAGGAATGTTTTATTCTTTCACACCTTTTAGTTTGCTGGCTAAGAAACCAACTATGCAAAGGTAGGTTACTGCTTGACCCATTATTCATGGCTGTGGAGTGCACAGTGTCCATTCAATAGCGGAGACTGCACACCAGTCCCCACTGGCCCTGCAGGTGCCTTCCATCAGTGCTCTGGGCAGACAGGGGCCCCTGGCTGGACCAGTGGATGGCTGATTGCATGATGATGATTGGCTTGCTCTGCTCTCAAGAGAATTTTTTTTAGGCTACTAAAAGCACTAGTCGCTAGCCGGAACTTAAAATAGCTTTACAATATACACATTCAGACAACAGTGACACGTTACATCACCTAAAATGTAACTATATTGCACATCATTGATGAATACAGCATGCTGACCCAATGTGCTAGAAACCAGCAAAGCTCCTGTTAGGTGAGTTTTGACTATTTTCTAAGAAGTAGCAGGAGAGGCCACCTACAAATATATATTGTTTCTTAACCGTGTTATATACGTACCCTTTTTTTCCCAATTTTCTTCTTCCGTCCTTTTCCAGCCAATCTTTCTAAATTATTTGGTTCTATGCAGAACTAATTTGTCATGTGCTATCAGAAGCTTTATCACATTCATTACACATAGGTGACCTTCAACTCAGTGATTACCTTCTGCTTATTTCAACCTTGAAAACTATCTCAATCAAGATTTTGTGATCATCAGACAGGCTAAGGGCAAAAAACATTCTTTGCTAAAAGGTCATCCTCCTTCATTTTCAGTCCTTTTGGTGAGTTGGTGGTAGCAGTCATAAATAATGTTGGAGTAGCAAGGCTTCCCACTAATTTTATGAAGCATATTTGAAATTTTGCTCTTCCCTGCTTCTGGACTGCAACTTTTCTAATTTTGTTACTTCACCTTGGGCATGCTTAGATTTAATATGTCTTCACTTTTGGATATGGCTCAAGATTTGACAAGTAATGAAGTCAGCAATATTTTTCTGACCAATCTGACCGAAAATCAAGAAAGTTTTATTTATTTTCAGTGTTTAACTGTGATTATTCTGACATTTCTGATTCTCAAAAAAATACCTTGAAAAATGCATAGTGAACAGGGATAAAACAGCAAAAAGAGGGATAGAAAGTGAACAGCGGATTCAAATAGGTTTTTTTTCTTTAAAACAGTAGTAAGTAATTCACTGTGCACTTTGGCAAGCATTCACAGATGGGAGAGACAAGGATTTTATTTTTTTAAAAAGAGATCGCCTTTAGGAAATAAACATGCTGATATTACAAACACACTGAAAAGATATCAAAAGAGATTTGACTTTATGTGTACAGAGTACATACACAGAAGTAAAACTACATACACAGACCACAGAAGTAAAAGTACATTCAATAGTCAGGTAATACCTTGCTGCATAGAATGGAAAATGGCCACAGTAGTATTGTCAACTGGGGAATTTAATTTTGCCTGGACAAGATCACCATCTGTACAATACTAAAAACTGCTAGCAGATATAATAACATTTATGAATGCCAAAAAAAAATGTGATACGTATGCAGTGGCTGTTAGTAAAAAAACTTATGTTAATAGCTATCTCACATATGGTCTTTTGCCTCCTGCAGTTTTTACGTTTCAATTCTGACTGTAGGGGATAGTACTGCGGCCAATGAAGGAGGTAAACTCAAAACATCCTCCTTTTAACAAGTTGATGGCATTAAGATCTACATCTGACACCTTTCACCAAAGCAACTAATACAGTAGCTTGAAATAATTCTCTGACTATATCCTGAAAGTTCAACATCCATTATCAAAAATAACAAAACAGTAGGTGGAATGAGATTTATAGAGATTGTTGGAGGTCATGAGCAGTCTGACAGACATGGAAAACACCGTATTTGAAACTTTCAAAATTTGAAAATTTCGAATGCTACTCATGAAACATACCTGAGATCTGACAAGCTGTCATCTTCCCAAGTCCAATACTTTCTAGAAAGATTAGGAGTCACATATGGCTTACATACACATGCTGTATTTATATTTAGATTGGTTTATAAATGTGAAAAAATTAAATATTTAATTAGAATAGTCCCTTGAAATAATGTAGCTCTAGATTAAAACTGTGTATATATATGAGAAAAGTAAGTTCTAAAGATAACGGCAATAGATTTTTCAAGATCTGACAGCTACTTTACACAATGGAGGCCTTAAAAATGTATGCTTAATAATGTAGAAGTAAAATATCTTTTCATTGTGATAGCAACTAAAGTGGTATTTGGGAACTCCTCCCAGGATAAGCATGATTAATAGGATTATAATATTATCCCTTCACTTTCTTTTTCACTTTGTCTTCCAAATTTTCTATCGTACTGTTCTTTTACCAAGCTTTATTACAAAATTAGATTATCACATCAGTCTATATTGCACAAGGAAACAGAGAACTGAATACTTCATGGGATATAATTAGTCTGGAAAAGTTTCAAAAAAATGTATTTTTTCATTGGAAAACACTGTTTAAATTTTTTGCACATTTTTTGAACTTCAAATTTAATTAATCATCTTTTAAAATGCAATCTCAATGTGCTTTTCAAGCCTTTACTTGACTCTTTCAAAGAAAGCTCCAATTTTAATTTTTAGTAAAACCTGTAAAGTTCTCTGAACAAAAATATGCTGTACAGGGGTGATTTTCTTTAAATAATAAATGCCAACATTTCATTCTGATTCAACATAGGAATGTTTTTGAAAACTTTAAAATTTGGATGGACTGAGAATGTGCACCATTCTTATCTCAACATGTAATCTTTAAAGAACCATTTTTTCTCAAGTTAAGCTATAGATCTCTTTCAGAGATGGCCTTTAACATTTCACAACTTATCTGACGAAACAGAAAAGGGATAGGAAAGATAATAGAGAGAAAGAAGTAATAATTCTCACAGCCAAAAAACCCAAATGCTGTAGTGGTTTTAGTTGTGCTAGAGTTAATTTTCTTTACAGTGGCTAGTATGGGGCTGTGTTTTGGATTTGTCCTGAACAAATGTTGATAATGTAGGGATATTTTTGTTATTGCAGAGCAGGGCCTACACGGAGCCAAGGCCTTTTCTGCTTTTCATACTGTCACGCTGGTGACAGGAAGCTGGGAGTGCATGGGAGGTTGGAAGGAGACACAGCTAGGACAGGTGCCCCAAACTGAACTGAAATGGACCAAGTGGAAAGTTAATGAAAGGAATTTTACCTTCAGATGAGATGAGCAGCTGAATATCTTGAGATCAGAAGCTCAAATTATCACCTCGTGTGATAGCAAACAGTATATTAACATCAGTTTTGAGGCATCAGTTTAATAGTGGCAGTTACAAAACCACAGTGCAGAATACTTATTCCTTAGCCTACCATCACTTAAATTCATGCATAGAATATCTTAAGGCTCAAGTAAGGGTTTAGTGGCATGCTAACCACTCTGGCTGTAAAAAATGATGACTTTCATTCCTAATGCAGGAAATTTATCAGTTCTACACAGAAAGAACATCTTACTAAAATAGAATCCCATATCTGAAAAGACATCTTGGAAAATAAATCAAAACTAAACCAAAAAGATCTTTTGTCTTGAATGAGTTCCCCAGCATCACAAGGGCAATAAAGCTTGCATCCTTACCTTTTTTTCATGGTCCAATTACAAGTATTTTAGTCCTTCTGCTGTTCAATAGTGCCACAAAGCCAACATGAAACTCTATCCCTTAGCTCTCTGTGAGATAGCTATTCACTAGCTAGGGCATACTTATTTTCATACACTTTCTCCCTTTCCCAGATCACTGAAGCAGTAAATAGAGAGAGAAAAAAAAAGGCTCTCTCCAAACAGCATCAGATCAGTGGTGCAGGAAATAGCAAGCAACTCTCTGCAGGATGATATGCATCCTTAGCAAATTCTACCAGCAAATGATAATCAGCCAGTTAATTATATTTAATTGCTTTCTGCATCAAAACAATAAATAATGAGAGAGACTAGTGCTGCTTGTTGGAGATTATAACTGACATAAATGTGAGAAACACAAGAAAAAGAATAAATATTAAATCAGTTCTTCAAAAAAGGGTTTAAATAGATAAGCAAACAAACAAACAAATAAATAAATAAATGTATGTGTAAATTTTATCAATTTTGGCCAACATCAATCTACAGAGCCAGAAATTTCAGAGAAAAAAATTACCATTTTTTGCTGAGAAAATTGCTATGAATGAATCTGCATGGTGGAGATGCTGCATGTAAACCTTTAAAACATGAGTATTTAAAGGGAGGAATAAATTTCATCAGAAAGGTGGAAACATGAGGAATGTAGAAGAGAGAAGGACTTAAGCAAAGGAAGAAAGTATGTTAATGATTGCATGTGTTATGTTTCCAGGAGGAGATACAGGAGCCCCAGCAGGTATCCACGAGAAAATATATTAGTCAAAACAGTTGTAAATAGACTGCAGAGGGCAACCCTGAGTAGAAAAAGAGTTCACTTAGGTCATAAACTATAGCTAGTCTATACTAGTTTGGCAGTCAGTAGAAACCATGAAGGAATCCCACAGAATATGATTTTTTTAATTTTTTCACAACATTCTTCTTAGCTTCTTTGAACAAAATTTATAAGTTAGTTTATTTTTAGTGCTTTTGTTTCAGATTCCATAGTGACAGCGAAGTTCTGTTCTGGTTTCTCTTGCAGCTGCCAATCAATTCTGCAGCTGCAGAAAATCACATTTTAAATCCGAGAATTGCTTCCATTTGCAAATTCTACATTGAGTTATGTATATTTTATTGTTTTACATGAGAATGTATTCACATATATATACATACTTTAAAATGCAAGTAATGGTGATAGAAGAAGGAAGAAAAGGTTGTCATAAACTTCCTCAAGGCTGAAGAATAAACTTCAGCCAAAATTCTTCAACAGAAGAGATTAGGCACAAAAACATGACCTTCATAAGGCAAGTTCTGTCAGACTGAGAAAGAACAGATAAAAATCCCATCCTGGTTTCGTTTCGAAGTAAAAAAAAAAAAAAAAAAAAAAAAAAAAAAAAAAAAACAGAGGGGAGGGGGGGGANAAAAAAAAAAAAAAGAAAGAAAGAAAAAGTATTGGGAAAAAGAGGTCAGTAGACAATCAGCTACATATTTCAATGTACTTGAGGGAATTATAAAACTCCTGGCTGGCATGATTAAGAATAAAAATCTTTAAAAAAATATAAAAAACAAAGACCAAAAGCCAATTACATAGCCTCATTAAAAGATGGATAGTGTAACTGCTGATGTGATGTCAGGTTTTCTCACAATTGCTCTGTATTTGGAAAAGATGTTTGAGGTCGTGTGTTCTCACAGGTTTGGGTGAAAAGTGTTCAGCGTAGAAGCAAGCAAGAAGAATATCTTTATATATATAGCAGGTTCAAGCAGCTTGAGCCAATGGACTTTCAAGAGATGGCAAAGGAGATGTCCAAGTCACTGACATTAAATGTGGCAAGCTGCTGTTTGGGTTTTTCTGCTATTCCTCCATCAATGCAGAGGTTTAGTTTGCCAGTTAAGTCACAGAGGTTACAACTCTGTCACATTGCATGCAGTGGAGTACAAAGGTCTAGGTTTAAAAGAGTACTTTGTTTATAATATGGAAGTACGTTTATTTCCTTCACAAACATACACAGCGATCTTAGTAAGTTATCGAAATGTCCTGGTTTGGACACTAGGGGGCGCTACCAGCGGTGAGAGACTTAATAGAAAGACAACAACAGAACTATTGGTTAACTAGGGGCTGTATGAGGTGTATAACTCACTATAAGCATAAACCAATTACACAAAGAACAACCCCACAATAATTTGCAAGAAAAGAAAATAACAAACTATTCCTCTGGGCTGGCTCCTGGGCTGTGGAGCAAGGAAAGGAAGGAAGGCTGCCTCGTGGGTGGTGCTGGTCCCCTCCAGAGCTGCTGAAAAAAATCGACAGTGAAAGGAACCCCAGGGGAACCCAAAGAGAGAGAAATAACATGACTCCTGTCACCTCCCGGTGGTTCCCTGCTGACACTGCTTGAGCTCCGCTGATGGCATGTGGTAAGGGACCAAGAAGGGGGGGACCTGTGCCTCTCTCAGCACCGAGGGAGCTGAAAAGAGGAGGAGCTTCCGTGCCTCCTGCTTTTATGGGCTGCCCATTCTCGGGTTTTCTCATGGTCCTCTTCCTTTGCATGCTAACTCCCCATTGGATGGCAGCGCTGGTTGCTGCCCCCTCTCCAAGATTTCACTGCAAGGCAATACGGCGTTCCCCCCAAAATGCCTTGCTGCACTCACCGAGAAGAAAGACTACCACCCTGCCAGTGCCACAGAGCACCCAGGGGCCTGGGGCCACCAGAAGCGCTGCCCATGGAGGCAGCTGGAACAGCTGCCATGCGTGCTGCCTTGCTCGTGTCATTACCACCCACCCTCTGCATGCCACAGCAGCCAGAGGGTTCATGTGCACTTGGCAGGGGCTGCCCCACACCCAGCAGGGCCATGCCACATCCGCTGCCATGCCTGTCTCAGATCAGGCTGGGCCATGCCAGGAGCCAGGGGCAAAAGGGCGGTGCTGCTCCCGGCCTCACTCTGCCTGCACCGTCAGCACCCCATGCTGTGGCAGCTGGAGAAGCCCCATGCGCACCCCAGGCTGTGATGCACCGCACCACAGCGTCAGCGCAGAGCAAGGGGTGGAGGGGAGACACCCTAACCCTAACCTCCCCCTCCTTGCACCCCGCCCTGGCAGGCAGTGGGGTGGGGTAGCCGCACCGGGCCGCTCCATCGCCAATCCTATGGCATGGAGCTGCCCTACCTGCACCCCTCATCCGCTGGGCCACCGGCAGGGACACAAGTCAGCTCGTCCTTGCTGGCTCAGTCTGCCGCCACCTGCGCCAGTCCTGGCCCCGTTGAACGACCTGGAGGACGGGGCTCCAGACATTTTGCCCTGCTTCACTCTCCCACGAACAGCAAAATAAAGATTTAAAAGACAAACCCCGGCTCCCTCCCCGTAGGTATCCTTGCAGGTTAAACCCATAACATAGAGGAACACATGGAGGATAAAATTCAAGAGGTAGAAGCTGGAGTGATCAGTGATCCCTGCTTATGGCTTGGGCCTCTCAATTAAGCACTGGGCTTCCAGCTGCTGCATCTCAAACAGGCACACCCTGGGAAGCCAGACAAATCACATCCCCTCTCACTTTTGAGAAGGGAGCATGCATGCTTCTGTGCACCTGCATGTCCCTGCTAACCGTGACTACAAAAACAGCGTGGGGCTGTCATTGACACTGACTTTGCATGTTTTTTGCAACAAATGTGCTTTAAGTGTCTATGAAATAGACATATCATAGAAATATCATCAAATCCAGAATCCAGCTTCTGTTTTGCAGAGGTTGCTGTTGTTTCTATCCAGCTGTTTTCAAAAGGAATGATCCCTAAATGATACCCAAGGGCATTAGCTGAGAATGAAAAAAGTAAGGTCTTAACCAGACTTAGCAAGAGATAAAATGCCGTTTTGCATTTGAATCACCTTCACAATCTGTATAGAGATGTCATCTTCTCCTTCCCTGCACTCTACTGCATAAGATGAGGATGAATATCTGAGTTTCCTTGTAATCTGATCTGCCAGTATGAGAGTCCAAGAGAAACAGAAAAGGCGATTTTGAAAGGAGTAGGGCAAGAAGGATACCCCAAAATTGAGACATTTTTAGGAGGTCATGCCTTTTTATGTTCCTCTAACTCTGAGCAAGATTTGAAAAGATACTGATGCAATAGTTCATTGCTTTAAAATTTTTCTTATACTTCTTAAATGAATTTACTTCAATATATTACATTATTACAAAGGAAAATACTTTGGATCTGTGCACAATAAGCTAAATTTACTATTACCCTTTAATTGTATTCTATTTTTATTTGCATCTATATAGAAATGTCCTGCTCGCTTTCCAAGCTTTAACTAGAATTTAAAATATTTATTTGCCTGGGTTCCTACATTTATATTAAAATTGTATATTTGAAGCCAGTTTTATTCCTACAAGTAAGCAGCATTGGTACTTTTGAAATTTTAGCTCTCTCTACTTGAGGAATGTCACTGAGCAAAGAAAAACACCATACGGCACAACTTTTCTTTAAAGAAAAGTATATGAACATTATTCAGAAACAAAGACTTCACAGCTACATCATAAATGCACTTATCACTATCCTTTAAAACACTAGAAAAACACAGAAATGTATAAAACCAAGTAAACTTCAACATTTATAAGCAAGCATTTTTTGCAAGTATTGTTAGTATTTCTCCAAACTTTCATAAGGCTCTCAGAGGTAGTCTTTTTATGCCATCATGTTTCTGAAAATCTGTTAAAGCACCTTCATTTTGCTACCTCTACTGCAGGGTATTTCATTTTCTGTGAAACCAGTCTTGGCTAAGGACCTGGAAGGATGCCTTCTTTTTCTGTGTGGCAAAACTTCTGCTTAAGCGTCTTTACTGTTGTCTTTTATCTACAGACCCTGCATCTGGCATCAAAATAGAAGAGTGAAAAGGTCCCTTTGGACATTGGTCCTGGGACATCACACAGTGAAAAAAGGGGAGGCAAAGGGCAAGTTGTTGTTACTGCTGCCAAATGTGTCAGACCTAATGTGGCTCTGTTGGCTCTAAATCCAGATCAAGGCATGTGGGCAAGAAAGGAGCAGAGACACCTAAGACAGCTGGACATAAGCCATCACAGTCCTGTGAGAAACCTAGTCATGCTTACTGGGAGCTGTGCCCCGGCTAAGAAGTCTGGCCAAGAACTGGGTAATCAGAGTTCACTGACTTGCAGAAAATAGTTGGCAAATTCAGCTATGAAATGCACACAGTGCAGAGCTGAGCTGGGGCTTCAATCTGCTTTGTAGACCTGGAATGAAATACCTGTACTGTGCATGTCTTTGCAGCCTATTTTTATTACCTCCAACATGCAAGAATCTGGCACCTTAGATATTTGGGAATACTCAAGATCCCTTTAAGTTACGGAAGTCAAAATGCTTGTAAGCAACCCATTTTTACCCAGCTTTTCATTAATATCAGATGAACTGTATAATGAAACTATTCTGATTCCTTAGCCCACAACTGCAACAGCCAATGTACTATGTTACTGTGGTCTCTGCATTTTGTCACACTCACCAGTCACATCTCATTGCTCCAATGTATCTGACTTTTACCATAGCTGTAGAAATGCCCATGCTAAGGTAATTTTAATACAAAATATCAGGTTCAGTGAAAACAAAAACATGAAAACCATAAAAAACTTATGCTGACAAGTAGAGCTATTTCAACAGGTTATTTGATCATTTCAACAAAAATACCTTGCCACAAGATTCTTCGCAGTTTGTTGTGCTCACCTCTTGCCCTTGTTCTCCACAGAACCTTCTCATTCAATGCAGCATAGTAACTCACCACTCAGCATACACTCTTCCTCAAAGATGTAGGTTCACAGTACATCAGAAGACATATCTTTTATCAGGGAATCTGATTTCTAGAGCATGCTTGGATTCGAGAGTCAGCCAGAGCTATACAGGACAGTGTACATAGTTGCTTCTTGTTGAAAAGAAACAACAGTTCTTCACTCTACCTATGCATCCTAGTTTCTGTGGTTCATGTTTGCTGGTTTTATAAAACTTCCAAAGTCATTAGGCATATAGCTCAACACCACTTTTATACTTGTAGTTGCTCCGTAACAATAGCAGTTAATCAATTAAGTGGCATAGCTACTCAATTTGGTATGCATTATATGCATCTGGTGTTCAAAACTAATTTTCCAAGTCAAGGCAATGAATGAAGTTCCTAGCACAGTGACATTTATAAAACCAAGTTAGTGAAAGCTGTACTGTTAAAGCATTTAGTGGTGCAAATTTTGATAAATAGAAGACTTAAATCAAGTCCAAGCACAGTGTATGAAAGGACAAGCCCAAATTAATGGTGCAAGTTCCCTCAATAAATGAGGCATGATTCTATGGCTGGTGGAGACATGTTCAAATATTCCACCCGTTGTTTTGCCAAAAAAGCTGATGTAGTAGAGTTTAATATAAATATCAGTAATTCACAGTAAAGCCAAGACCATGGTCAGAAAACAGTTGTCCAAATCCCAGGGTTTCTGTAATTAAATTTCAAAAATCAGAGAAAAATGATTCATCTCTACATAGTTAGTTCATGTATAAAGAAAAAGGCCGTTCTCAAAAACCTCAGGTCCATATTCTTATAACTTTACCTGCTTCTTTTTACTGTAAGCCTTAGACCCCTTTTAGTTCTCTTGTATGTATATACATATCTTTAACCACTCATAAAACTAAAAGCAAAGATTGAAAACTACTCCTTAAGTAAATAAATAGGAGAGAAAACACAAAGTCATAAGATTGGTTTGGATAATGCTCAAGCCTTTGATGGCTCAAGTCTGAGAAGCACAGGTACTTGTGCTGGAAGTCATGGAAAAGTCCGTAATAATATTTTCTATCAAAAAAATCCAATAAACAATAAACACTCAACACTTTAAACATTGAGAAATTGAGAAAAACAAAACAAAACAAAACATAAAACAGTCCGGCAGGAACTGTATTTCACCTGCTGTCCAAGGCCATAAACGTGCAGAAATGCCAATCATAACCTGGGAAGGTTGGGTTTTACTTTCAAAGTTAAAGGGATATTTTATTCCTGAAATTAAAAGTGCCCAATTCTCAGACATAACACAAACGTAGGAAACCTACATGTAAGCATGGATGATTCCCCTAGAAATGACTGACAGTTGTGAGACAGCTGCTCATAATCAGATTACACAGAATTTCACAGAATTAACAAGGTTGGAAAAGACCATAGAGGTCATCAAGTCCAACCTTTTACCTAACTTAACAACCTATTCAACACCAAACCATTATCTAAACCATCTAGACCATCTAAATCATGTAAACCATTTCATATATAGATATATGAAATTGTTGTGATTAGAAAATTTTTTGGGTTTATATATGGAAAATTTCCCCATTTCCAGCAGCCAGAGGGGGGAAAGGCAGGGGTCCTGGCCTAATCACTGCCCTCCTCTCCCAGCTTGGCCCACTCCCTGTGACAGGGAAGGCAGCAGCTCTGCGTTTGCTGCCAGAATGGAACAAGGGGGCACAGGGTGTGTGGCAGGGGAGCTATGCTGGGAGGCTGCAAAAGTGACGAAAGGCTAAACAGATTCACCAGCAAGCAACAGGTTTATTTTTCTAGGGCTCTAAAGACCTTACAGAATCCTCAGACACTAAACAAAAATACACACACAATATAAAACCCAACAATGTCATGCAATAAAAAGAAAAAACCCAACTGCTCCTCAAAGCCAGCTGTTGGGCTGAGGAGCAGGGGAAAGGAAAGGAAAGGAAAGGAAAGGAAAGGAAAGGAAAGGAAAGGAAAGGAAAGGAAAGGAAAGGAAAGGAAAGGAAAGGAAAGGAAAGGAAAGGAAAGGTGCCTCGATGATGGTAATCTCCCAGTCTTGGAGCCACTGAAAGATAAACACAGTGAGAAGCACCCTCCCCCCAGGAACCTAAGGGGAACAGATACCACACTGTTGCAGCTGGGTGGTCCCTGGTGCCACTTTTGGAGCTGCAATGGTGCTGCGTGGTAAAGGGAGACGGGAGGCACCAGGAGGAACGGCACTTGATGTTATCTGGACCACGTGAGCTGGCCAAAAGAGACAGGACTTCTGAGGTCCTGGCTTTTATAGGTTCCTGATATCGTGTGAACTAGGAGTCCTCTTCCCGGACAGGGTGTCTTCCTATTGGTCGGCGGCGTTGGGCGCTGCCCCTCTGCCCAGGATTTCACCATAGGCAAGATGGCGGCTTCCTCTAAACCCGCCATGAGCTTGTGGTCCAGGGCCTGATGGCCGCCACCGGTGCCANTGGACCACGTGAGCTGGCCAAAAGAGACAGGACTTCTGAGGTCCTGGCTTTTATAGGTTCCTGATATCGTGTGAACTAGGAGTCCTCTTCCCGGACAGGGTGTCTTCCTATTGGTCGGCGGCGTTGGGCGCTGCCCCTCTGCCCAGGATTTCACCATAGGCAAGATGGCGGCTTCCTCTAAACCCGCCATGAGCTTGTGGTCCAGGGCCTGATGGCCGCCACCGGTGCCAGCCGTGGGGCATTCCCAGGGCCAGCGGCACCGCCCACGGGCACTCACTGCTCGCAGGGACTCCCAGTAGGGATCCCCGGGGCCAGCAGCACCACTTGCGGGCCAGCTGGAGCAGGTGCCACGGGGCCACCCGCTTCAGCCACCTCAGAAGGGGCCACAGGTCCACCCCAGGATCAGCTGCCACCACTGGGGGTGGGGCCCTACCCACCGTGGCCATCAGCATGGCCATGGGGCTAGCCACCACCTCCAGGGACAATCCCCCTGCTGTTAGCATGGCTGCTGGGCTCTGAGAACCCCAGGAGGGGGAACTAGGGGCTGCCGGGGTCCGGGGGAAGCTGTGCCACATCCCATGGGGCGGCATGACCCTCTCCCCTGCCANAGCCACCTCAGAAGGGGCCACAGGTCCACCCCAGGATCAGCTGCCACCACTGGGGGTGGGGCCCTACCCACCGTGGCCATCAGCATGGCCATGGGGCTAGCCACCACCTCCAGGGACAATCCCCCTGCTGTTAGCATGGCTGCTGGGCTCTGAGAACCCCAGGAGGGGGAACTAGGGGCTGCCGGGGTCCGGGGGAAGCTGTGCCACATCCCATGGGGCGGCATGCCCCTCTCCCCTGCCACTACTGGGGGCCAGCGAGGTCAGACTCTGCTCCCCGGCCCCGGGGAGCAGACAGAGCCAGCTCCCAGCCTCGCCCAGCCACAGGAGAGACTGGGCAGGAGCAGAGGCTACCCCCGCCCCAGCCCGGCCCAGGGAAGCCGCGGGGAGACAGCCAGGAGCAGCCCGCCTTCCCTCTGCCCTAGGAGAGACCTGGCAGGAGCAGGGGCTTCCCGGTCCCCACTTGCCCAGGGAGAACCCCGGCCCCAGCACGGGATGGACCCGGCAGGGCACAGCGGGGGAGAGCCCCTGCCCCGGCAATGTCACCAGGGAAGGAGGCCCCCGGTGAGACATGGTGTCGCAGTCACTCCCCGCAACCACCTGGGGAGGGGTTTCACCATCCAAGTTGGCTGTTTCCCTTCTCAAGGAAAAAAAAAACCAAGTTTAAACGACCTTCTCCCCCCCAAGACAAAACTACTTCCCTAACCCACTACAGAGGGAGTCTTCACCACAGAGGTTTTCTTTTCTTCCCTTTTGTTCAGCTGGAGCATTGTTGAAAACACACATGCCCACAGCTCTGCCTGGGCTGCATCTCAGCAAGGATCGCAGCTGCCGTCTTCATTACAGCAGTCATCTTCTCAGAACCACGAGACTGGACTAAGAGCTAAAAACAGGGAGTTTTTCTTTTTTGTTTAGTTTTGTATTTTTTATATATATATAATAACCGTTTTCCTTTTTATGTACTTTTGTACTCCTTTTTGCTTTAAGGTTTAAGTTGCATAATTGTCTTCAAACCAAGACAGAAAGTAATTCAAAGCAGCAGAATAACTGATCTAATCCATCAAGTGACAGATATCAGCCCATTACTGTCAACTTAATTTGACATTTTGAAAGTCAGTGAACAAATGTAAATACCTTTGAGTTATTTCTAGGCCTTAATAAAAACACAGACTAGAACTTCTAGTGGTTTTCAAAGAATCTAAATGTCCAAAACAATGTTCTAAAATATTAAATAATTGTGTACCATGTGTCTTCAGAACAAGATTTGTTTATATAGTATCTAGGTGAACAGCAGCTCACATATGCTCAGTTTAGACAGATGTGTGTCACTGGAACAAATAAGTTAATTAGAACGATGAATTAAGTATCACAATTTGCCTTTTGACAAAGCTGCTCTTTCCCTCTGGGCTGTATTGCCCTATTTAAGTTCACAAGAAACTTGCTAACTGTGCAGCTGCAGTACCTGAATGCCATCAAAGCCACTGGCAGACCATAAGCAAATTACCATAAGCAAATTACCATAACCTGCTTCTTTGGAGAGAGAGCCTTTGGAAAAAGTCTAGCTCAACCTCTCCAGTGAGATGCAATCTGAGCTTTCATTGTCAACTCTCTGCTATTTCCATCTTTTTTTTGTCTATAGGGATTTTTTCTTCTTTATTTCCTCTTACGTTGTGGACAACACTCAGTTTGAAAAAGCAGTTATATGGGTAAATAAAAGCCATGAAAAAGGGACTAAATTCTTAACAGACATACTGTCTTAAGATTTGCAGGAATCATACACTAGGAATCATATCTTATCCTAGTCATCCTTGGGAACTGCATCAGAACACTAGAAATATCAACAGGAATTCAGCTTATTAGCCATTATTCACCTTTTTAGCCATTACTGTCTTCAGCCTCTGGTCATCCCTCACCTTTAACCAGTGTGTTCAGCTTCCTCATTTTTATTGTTATTTTAGATCTCAGTCTTTCAAAATTACGTGAATAGTTTTATTTCCTCTTGCCAGTAGAATAATCTTCATTCCCTGTGGTCAAAGTGGTCATTATTAACTCTGCAGAGTACTCATACCTAAGCTAACAGGTTTTGTATAGACAATTTTTTTTTCCCTTCTATGTTCCCTAGAAACTTATTGCAGGTTAACTTTAAAGCCATAGCCACCTGCAGAAAAGTAGGCTTAAATTAGATGTTTTCTAAGTCTCATAGACAACCATCATAGCAGACAAGTAACCGAACAAATAGCTGTAGTTTTTCCTGATGGTGTCTTTCATCTCCTCTCTACCTCTGCCTGTTCATTTTATTCTTGCTTTCAGCAGAAAGCAACCCAAGACTGTGAATTATCATTGTCTAATGACACTTTTGGGCAATGGCAGTTTCTGAATACAGAAGGGAGAATTTTCTCAAGAGCTGTGGTTTCAATATGCTCCAAATGCTCATTTCTGTTTCATGTTACTTTTATATTAGAAGATCACACTCATCACATTCATAACTCCAAGTCCTCTGATGCTGCCAGAGACAGCATCCAAGGTTTTAATCTCTGTATATGTTACCATCCATCCCACATAAAGCAGCTGTAGCATAGCATTTTTTCCAGTTCAATGCACCATCTAAAGTATACACACAAAGTTCCTTTCATCTTATACAGTAATGACATAGGGATAGTTGTCTTATTAATCCTGTTACAGCTGTATTATTTTACTATGTTCCAGCTTACGAGAGAATCAGACAACCATTATAATGATACTGATATCAAGACACATACACATTTACATATGCATTCCTGGGAAGAAATGTTTTGCTGCAAGTTGTGAACTACAACACGAATGCATAAAGATGTCAGTTTTTGCATGTCAGGGATAAAGAGGGTCAGAGTGCAACTCATATATTCACTACAGAGTTGCAACTTCAAAATAAAGCAGCATAAGTAGAGGGTTGATTAGATACTACTGGACCCCTATGGAAGAAATTGGCAATCTACAGAACAAGGCTCCTGCCTTCTGGCTTCAAAGCCTTTTAGATTCTTTGCACTATTAAAAGGACGTCATTAGGATGTGCACCTAAGTATTAGGAGAGCAGTTTCTTACATTTGATACTAATCCCCATAAGTTTAAGAGCTATTTCAAGGTTCCTGTTCCGTGAAACTGCAGGGAGAATAGAGATCCCACACTTTCATTTTCACCCAAATGCAAAGCCGTACTAGATTATATAACCTCAACAACATTTACCAGCTCAGGAGTAGCTGGAAAGCTGTAATACTACAATATTGTAGCTACAACAATATTGTAGCTATTGTATATTTCCATCTGGAAATATAATTACATTCAAAATGAAAATACATTTGGTGCAGCTCAACCAAAAAAAAAAATCCTTCCTCAAGATATGACTCAAATTCAGTTGAGTGTCTTTCTATCTGTCCACTACCACAACTTATACAGATGATCTATACTTGCTATGGGTTTAACCTGAAGCAGGGAGGGAGACGGGGTTTGTCTTTTAAAAGTTTTTTCATTTTTTTTCCTGAGACAGGAGGAACAGGTGAGGATGGCTACACCCCTGTCCCAGTGCCTGCAGAGCGGCAGGGCCATGTGGGGCTGGCCCGGCCCAGGCCACGCCTGGACACGGAGCGCCCCCGGGGCTGTGCAAGGCTAGGCCCATGGCAGGCGACTGACGCCTGCCATGGGCCAACCTGATCCAATCTCCAACCCTGAGTTGGAGATTCAAAACGAATCATTTTAAGTTATTAGGATTTGGGAAAGCAGGGTTGTAGAAAAAGTAGAGTGTCTGTGAAATTAGAGATAGAACAGTTAGAATAGACACTACAATATTCAAAAGATAGCACTTAAGCAAACATTCTAAGGTCCTCAAGGTCTCCTAAAGGCTCCATTGCTTAGTGACCATGCAGCATGTGGCTGGGGGCAGGAAGAGGGAAGAATTCTGGCTTCATCCCCGTCCATGCCTGGGTGGGGAGAAGGAGGGGAGTGGGGAGGGATCTTGGAACAGGAACCAATCAAGGGCCAAGGATACACCCACTGTGGAAGGAGTATTTAAGATGGATTGTTCCTGTGGGACGGAGAGGGAGAGGGAATTTTGAATTCCGTAACCTTCCCTCCCAGCGCATTGAATAAAGCATACCTATCTCAAAACTCATCCGAGTTCTGAGCAGTGAATCACCAAGTCACTCCATGGCCCCTCCCCAGGAGCAGGGAGGTTGTGGAGTCAGGGCTGGGACAGGTAGTGAGTGGCCCAGCACCACTGCCCCTCCAGGCGCGGCCCAGGATCAGGGCAGGTGGCAGCAGAGCAGGGCTAGCAGTGCCACCACCCAGCCTACAGCCCCTGGTTTTGCCTGGACAGCACCTCCCCCTCAGGGTCTCTGCAGCACTGGCAGCCCCTCTTGCAGTGGCCACAGCAGGTGGGGTCCCCCGCAGTGGCGGTGCCCGATGCACAGGGCAAGGCTGGTCCACAGGCCAGCACCGGCGCAGGGAGTGGACCCATGGCGGTGGGCACAGCCCCACAGGCAGTGCCACTGGCAGCCCCCGGGCCCCCGGGTGCCCCATGGCGCTGGCAGGGCAGCAGTGGCGGGCCCTCCTCCCAGCGAGTGAGGCCACAAGGCATTTTGACGGGAACACCGTCATATTGCTTCATGGAGAAGTCTCAGAAGGGGGCGGCGCTCAGCACTGCTGTCCAACGGAGAGGCGAGTTGGGGGGTTTCATTTTAGTTCTAGGGAATTGGAAAAAGCAAAGCTGAAAGAAAANTATTTAAGATGCATTCTTCCGGTAGTTCGGGGAGGGGAGCGGGAATTTCGAATTCTGTAACCTTCCCTCTCAGCGCGCTGAATAAAACATACCTTTCTCAAAACTCATCTGAGTTCTGAGCGTGAATTCACCCAGTCAGAGGCAGCACATACAGGAAGAAAATCCAAGAACGAGCACCTTATAAAAGGGTCAGGGACGGAAGTTCTTTCTCTTTTTGGCTCCCTCGGCACTGAGGCACACCTTCCCCTTTTGGCACTCTTACAACACGGTGTCTTCGGGGCTTACTCTTCTTCTCCTCCGTCAGCATGGGCTGCAGCGCAGCGTCACCACAGCTTGGGCAGTGCAAGCAGGAAACCATCCCGTGGTGACACGAGTATGGTATCTCTTTTCCCTTGGAAACCCCTGGGTTCTTTTCCAGCAGCTTCAGAGTGGGACCAGTGCAGTCCACGGGGCAGCCTTCCTTCCTTCCCTTGCTCCACAGCCCAGCAACCGGCCCAGAGTAGCATAGTTTGTTATTTTCTTTTTGCATATTATTTTTGGGTTGTTCTTTGTGTAACTGGTTTATGCTTACAGTGGGTTTCCACAGCTCATATAGCCCCTAGTTAATAAACAGATTTTATTATTTTTGTTATTGACAAAATTTTGTTATTTTGTTATTGAGCATTTTTTTAATCTCTTCGATACAGAATTTAAGTTCTGTAAGAGTTCGCCTCTAAGACAAACTAGATTTTATTATTTCGTCCTTAGTTACATCTTTATGTTTAAGAGGGATTGTAAAGCTCTAAACTCTTTTCAACCTCAGCAGGTTGAGAATCTCAGCTCCTATAAACTGGTATCAGCCTTAGTGAAGCCTTTATAGCTGAAAATCAGATTTTTAATTTCCATGATTCCAAGACACAGTGCTTTTTGGTTTTGCTTGAAAGTCACAATGGAAGCTTCAGCAATCAGTGAAGTCAGCCACTGTGTTATGTGTGGAAGTCACAACTCAATAATATTTGTGCAATAGGGAATGTGAAAGTGAGGTCAAAGAGTTCCCAGCACACTTGTCAGCAGAAAAAGCTCAAGTTTTTGAAGGAAAGGGCAGCTATTGAACTCCATTGTACCAAGCTTTTCTCCTAAATAGCAAGCCCTGTGAGGGAAAGGAACTTGAAACAACTGCACTTGCCAGCAGGAATAGCAAGAGTAGTAGAAGTTTTTCCTGCACAGAGCATATAATAAAGCTGAGAGGGAAAATCAGAGGTCAAAACATGTTGAAAAAATGTTGGTGTATTTTCTCTGTAAACAGGTTTCTGTTTACGCTAGATTTGACCTTATGAATGTTTTCAGTTGCCTAAGAGCAGGGAGAGTCATGTTACTTGAGCAGGCAAACCATGAATAAGATTGTGTTGAAATGAAAAATTTACTCACTAGTTGGCTCCTTGACACTAGCAACTCTGTACTTCACTGAAGTACATTTTAAAAGTGTTTAAAGTTTTATCCCATACCTTGTGCAGGCATGATCAGATATTACCTGTGAACTCCAAAGTGTGAATTAATCTTTTCTAAGTTTTGTTGAACAAAAAAACCAACTACTAAAATAATCCCTATCTGATACTTTCCAGTTTCAGAAGCTAAGAACTGCTATGGTTGCCTAACACTGATAAGAGTCAGTAAGCCAAGCTAAGAATGAGAAGTGACCTGGCAAGTTTCTTTATCAAATTACATGAAACAGCAGAATGATAAAACTACATGGTTGTCAACACTTACAGTTTTATGTTTGATCTTGAGATGTATTACTGTAGCAGAACAAGACTGACTACTAACTAGGCTGCTTTCGGGAAACTCCAGTACTGGAGGACATGTAGCACAAGAGGAAGCCAGGTTTTTTCTTATGTGTATGATCTTCTGGTTTACAGTCTCACAATTGGTAGGCTAGAAGCAGACTTTGCAATGTTTCTGAATATACTTTCAAACTAAAATGTTATCAGAAAATGATCAAATTATTTTAAAAATTCCGAATTTGACATTCCACAGTCTATTTCATCTTTTTTAGCAAAGTTTTAGAAAAAAAAAACAAACAACCTTTATATAGAGAAACAACTGTTTGTCTTCACAGTGCCCAGTTAAGCTGAGTCTTTATATATGTACAGCGCTACGATAACTTGTTATTCTCTTCTCCATTTCTGCTTTTATCTGTCCAGCACTTCTTGTCCTCTCTTAGTCCTTGATAATTTTCCACTGCTCCAAATTTCAGTTATCTGCAGGTATACAGAGCAGATATACACAGCAACCTAGTCTGATGCGTAGACATCTTCTCTAATAATGAATACCACTTCCCACTTTCACTTGATCAAGTATTTTAGCTCTCACCCATTCCAAACAAAATATTGAAAAACAGATCTGTCAGTTACTCATTTCTTACCCCATCCTATAACTTTAGAAAGTATTGGGTAGAAAAATGCAAAACAGCAGGGAAATTAACTGTCATTCATATTTCCCTGCAAAATACAGAAATTTCTGATATTTTCTTTGATGCTGCTATAGCTGAATCCTTCAGATGTCCTTTTTAAGGAAAAAAAAATAACTTAGAGAATTCAGTAACATGTAAAAAATGTAATTCATACGTATTTTAAGATCTGAAAAGAGCTCTTGACCTTTTCTCTTTAAAGAAAAGTACCATAGCTAGCATTTGCACTTTCATTTAAGCTAGTCAACATTTATTTTCTAGCTTATGATTTTTTTAATATTTAAAGTATACAATAAGGAATAATTTTCTTTATATTACAAATTAATATATTAGTTATTAGCACAAGGAAAGATAAGATTTCCCACTTAATATAGGCGTATCTCTAACCTTGCATCCAGGCGTATCAGGACCTGACCCTGCTAAGAAGAAATTATAAAACTTTGCTTCTGTCAGTGTAGTAAAAGTGGTGTGCAACTACTATAAAACAATCAGACTCATGAAGCTGGTAGTCAGTAAGAAGAAAATGGTTTCAGGAGAGAATAAAATGCAGTGAAAATACACTGTATATATATATATATCTATATATATATATACACACTGCACCTATCAAGACAGCACCTTTTTCTTTTTAACCCCTCTTCTTTCCATGTCCCTGAAAAGTGCTGGAAGTTGTATTTTCCACATAGCTAACTCTTGTCCAATTCCTTCCTCTGTGCAACAGAGTCAAGCAGCAGAGAGAATAACTTCCAGGCTACTGAATGTCTGGGAAATTTATTGTTCCTTACTTGTGGACTCGTGTGTGCTACATACCTTTGACTAGAACATGCCCATGGCACAAGTATCAATATGGCACAAATATTCCCCATTACATCACCCCTCCAGGAGAGAAGGAGGCACCTTAAATGCCTAATCAAGCCTTGGACTCGCAAGAGTTCTGTATCTGTACTGAAGGCACCAGACAGCCCTTCGGAGCAACGCCACAAGGACAGGCTTTGACACACCACTGCAAAATCCATTCTGGATGAAATTTCTTTCTAATCGGTGCTGCCGACTTTTATAAAAGAGTTCTCACTGCAGGTAATTATAATAGCATTTTTTGAAAGAGAAACCCAGTTTCCCTGCAGGTAATTTTTAAATTATGGAAGTTGCCTGTACTTAGGAGCCACAAAAATAAGGTGCCTTTCTAACCGATTTAGAAGATGTTGGGGGGCGGGGGCGGGGGGGGGAGGATATTTGGAAAAGGTAATGCAGAATTTCATAAATATTCATTTTTGCTGAACTAAGCAAGATATAAACCCATTCTACACATATCAGTTGCTAGGGCATATTTTATATATAATACATATGGATCAGACTGTCTTGTCTTATAGAGGTCTATAAATTTACCTTCTGAGGGAGTGGATTATTCTAGATGCTGAAAGGGTTAAAAATAGGGCACTTCTCAACTTCTCACTTGCTTCAAGTAAATTTTATTCTTAAAAAGACACCTTTCATTGTAAAGCAGGAAAGACTATAAATTACCCACACACAGATTAAGATTTTGACATTAGCCTGGCAATGGTTTCTAATAAGGGATTAAATGGTTTTGGCTGTAAACCTTGTGGACAGGAAAGCACTAGGCAGGAGCCCAAATAGTCACTGTCTTTACAGCATGATAAACAAACCATTATCAAAGTAGTTGTAGATGTGTTTGGTACTTTTCCACACCTGGCTTGTCCTTTTCCGCACCTGGTTTGCTAGATGCAAGTGGACTATATTTGTCTAAAAAGGGCAAAAGGTATTTAGGCCATGAATTGACGGGGCTCATTGAGAGGGCTTTAAACTAGATATGAAGTGGGAAGGGGATGGAACCTTGCACCCACAGTGGGATGTTGAAGGCGGTAAAGTTAAATTGAAAGTGAAGCCAGCAACGCAGCTGAGGTACATGTATTCCAATGCACGAAGCATGGGGAACAAACAAGGTGAACTCAAAGTCTTGGTGCAATAAGGAGAGATATGATATAATTGCAATCACAGAAACATGGTGGGATGACTCGTGTAACTGGAATGTTGCATTGAATAGCTACAGACGCTTTTGGAGAGATAGGTGAGGGAGAAAGGGCGGAGGGGTGGCCCTTTATATTAGAGAAATGCTTGATGCCATGGAGCTCGAGATTAAGGATGACCGGGTTGACTGCTTGTGGGTAAAGGTCAGAAGGGCAGCTAACAAAACTGACATTGTGATCGGAGTCTGCTATAGGCCACCCAACCAGGAGGAAGACATTGATCTATTACTCTGTAAGCAGAGGAGGGATCTCTCAAGTTCGTCAGCCCTTGTTCTCATAGGAGACTTCAATCTCCCAGATATTTGTTGGGAATTCAATACGGCAGAGAGGAGGCAGTCCAGAAGGTTCTTAGAATGCATTGAGGATTGCTTCTTTGTCACAGCTAGTTAGTGAGCCTACCAGGGGTGAGGCTATTCTTGACTTACTGTTTACTAACAGGGAGGGGCTTGTGGGGAATGTGGGGGTTGGAGGCTGCCTGGGATCGAGTGACTATGAAATAATAGAGTTTTCAATAAATAGTGAAAAAATGAGAGGATTTAACAAAACCTCCATGCTGGATTTGCAGAGGGCAGAATTTGGTTTATTTAAGGAATTAACTAGTAGAGTACCCTGGGAGACTGTCCTTAGTAACAAAGGTGTCCAGGAAGGCTGGATGTACTTCAAGGCTGAGATATTGAAGGCACAGGAACAGGCTGTCCTGATGTGCCATAAGATGAGCCATAGGGGTAGACGGCCAGGCTGTATGGGGAAGGACCTTTCGAATGAATTAAGGAAAAAGAAGAGGATGTACCGCCTTTGGAAAGAAAGGGAGGTATCCCAGATGATCTTTAAAGATGTTGTTAGAAAAAGAATTAGGGAAGCGAAGTTTGAGCTCAAATTGGCCACCTCTGTTAAGGATGATAAAAAGTGTTTCTATAAATACATTGATAGTAAAAGCAAGGATAAGAACAATCTCCATTCTTTATTAAATAAGGGAGGGAATATAGTTATTGAAAATGAGGAAAAGGCAGAGGTACTCAATACCTTCTTTGCCTCTGTTTTTAATAGTAAAACTGATGGTCTACAGGACAAGTGGTTGCTTAAACTAGTTGATACAGACAGGGAACAGTGTAGCCCCCCCCATCATCCAGGTGGAAGATGTTAGAGACCTGCTGTCCCCTCTAGGTCCTCATAAGTCTATGGGACCTGATAGTATTCATCCTAGGGTGCTGAGAGAGCTGGCAGATGTGCTTGCTAAGGCTCTTTCAATCATCTTTCAACAGTGTCGGCTTACTGGAGAGGTTCCAGATGATTGCAAGTTGGCTAATCTGATTGTTACAACCTGTGGATGTAGTGTACCTAGATTTTAGCAAAGCCTTTGATATTGTCTTCCATAGTTTCCTGGTGAAACTGGCGGATTGTGTCTTAGACAGGTTTACTGTGTCCTGATTTAAGAGTTGGCTGCATGGCCGAGCTCAGAGAGTGGTGGTGAATGGTGTCTCATCCAGTTGGAGGCCAGTCACCAGTGGGGTTCCCCAGGGTTCAGTTTGCGGGCTGGTTTTGTTTAATATCTTNTGTTTTTAATAGTAAAACTGATGGTCTACAGGACAAGTGGTTGCTTAAACTAGTTGATACAGACAGGGAACAGTGTAGCCCCCCCCATCATCCAGGTGGAAGATGTTAGAGACCTGCTGTCCCCTCTAGGTCCTCATAAGTCTATGGGACCTGATAGTATTCATCCTAGGGTGCTGAGAGAGCTGGCAGATGTGCTTGCTAAGGCTCTTTCAATCATCTTTCAACAGTGTCGGCTTACTGGAGAGGTTCCAGATGATTGCAAGTTGGCTAATCTGATTGTTACAACCTGTGGATGTAGTGTACCT
>VXBA01005204.1:415845-459512 GCA_013399895.1 Serilophus lunatus | reverse complement strand
GGGGGGTCTGTAAACGCCTGCGGGCCAGACTGAGGACCCTGGGGGGGCCATATCAGGCCCGCAGGCCTAGTTTGAGGACCCCTGCTCTAGTCCATGCCTAGGCTGCAGAATAATGTGCAAATGTAGTTCTTATATAATAGCTGGGAGCTGTCGAAAGGCCTGCAGTGTGAAGGGGCTTGAGCACAAGCCCTGTGGAGAGCGGTTGAGGGAGCTGGGGTTGTCTAGCCTGGAGAAGAGGAGGCTCAGAGGAGACCTTAGTGCTCTCTACGACTACCTGAAAGGAGGTTGTAGTCAGGTGGGGTGCAGTCTCTTCTCTCAGGCAGCTGGCGACAGAACAAAAGGACACCATCTCAAGCTCCGTCAGAGGAGGTTTAGGCTCGATATTAGGAAAAGATTTTTCACAAACAGGGTGATTCATCATTGGACTAGGCTGCCCAGGGAAGCAGTGGAGTCACTATCCCTGGAGGTATTTGAAAGAAGACTGGATAAGGCACTTAGTGTCTTGGTGGTTTATATGATGGGTTGGTGTAGGGTTATAGTTTGGACTCAATGATCTCAAAGGTCTCTTCTAATCTTGTTAATACTGTGATACTCTGAACCAAAGTAGACACCTACCTGTTCTCCTATCAGTAAGAAATAGCTAACAGGTTGCCCAGAAATATGTAGTCTCCAACCCTCACAATTTTCAAGACATTACTAAAATAGTCTTCCAAGAAAGGCAGTCAACATCTGTGGTCAACAAAACAAATCAGGCCCTTGCATTACACAGAAACAGGGCTGTATGCTCAGGTTTAAATGTCCAGTCAAGTATTATTTAATATGATTTTGCTGAAGTATATGAGAACTGCACATCTAGTTTAAAAGAAGCAAACAAACAAGACTCTTTTCATTCCATTCCGTATTCACTCATGTTTGAACTTTTCCTATCCTTTTTATTCAATGTAAGAATTATCATGTTGTTGGCATTGACTATACATCATGAATAACAACCAAACTAGGTTGTAATAGGAGGACATTGTTTTCCTTTTCTTAATGGTATTTCAGAGACTTCTTCACTTTCTTGTCTTTGATAATGATGTACAAGGCACTCAGCTAATGGACAGGCAGCAGATGGAGTTTTGGTAACAGAATAACTCACTACACCAAGTCATAATTATGCTCCCTGTACACATTGACAAAGCTTCCCCTCTGAGAATGATGAAGGGCCAAACAATGCTAGGGAAGTTCAGAGGTTGACACAGTCAAATAGAAACACATCAGGAAAACAGAGGGTTGTATCTCTGATAGGTAATACCTTCTAGGAATCAGAGACTTGTTTCATTATTAGAATTAGCAACAAATGAGCCTAAAAATAGGAATAGTCTGCCATCATCATGCTATATATGATATATATATATCACTATGCTTACCATTCCACAAGAATGATAATGTGGGATTTACTTACTAAGAAAATGCCAAATGCTTCACATATGTGTGTACAAAGGCTGTCAAACACCCTCTTTAGGCTAAATGGATATTTCACTGGAAGACCTGTGTTCTTTCTATATCTGTAGTGAACATATCATTCCCTACAAAGTGCCTGAAGCAGCTGAAGCAATCAGCTCAAATGATAATAATTTTCAGTGATATGAATCCTGAACATTGAATGTAGGAATGCTTTTGTGTAAAGTCTACTTCAGGAACACTTTGCATTGACTTTCATCAAGAAATCATTTTGTAAGATCACAAAATGTCAAAGTAAACATCAGATAGCGTCATAATCTTCCTGACAGAATCCTTAATACAATTGTTTTGTAAAAGCCCCCTAAGGAGCAATTAGTATTATAACTGTGACACTTTGTAGTCTTTTGGGGAAGGGAACTGAAGTCAAATGGAAAACAAAGCTCACTTTTTTTTTATTAGAAGGGTTAAATATTAAGTCAAATGGTAGCGAACTGGCTTAAAACTCTGGGGATAAAAACAGAAATCTATCTTAATTTTGAAGTGCCTGCCCTGAACAATTGCATGTCCACCTTGACAGGAAGAGCTTCTCTTAATGTTTCCTCTTGGAGTAGATTCTATTATTCTCCATCTGTTAAGTATAAATCGTAGGAAATTAGACACGTTTTAAGGGTCATATGTACATTTTCCTGTTACAAGTATGGTGTAAAGTGTTTAAATGTCATGTAAACTAATGTCTATTCAATCCAATGATGATGTATAATCATTGAAATGCATCTGTTTCAGTACCCAATTCCAAATGCAGACTCCTCCTGTTTCACAAGAAAAACAGAAACTGGAATTAAGTTTGGGAAGGAAACAACAGCATTCAATCAAAGAGGTCTTAGCAGAAAATATTGAGAAAACATCATGGAAACACAAAAAAGGAGATGATTCTCCTATTACAGATGAAATGAGATGGCCAGTTATTTTCTAAATCAGTTTTATTTTGTCAGGCATATTAACATACTAAATGTCAATAAATACAGCATTTTTGGACAAAACAAGGTAGTCATGTCTTATGCGACACAGTGCAGTGTCCACTTCAGTCCCAGAGCATATGAAAGATTAAGATTCAGCCACTTTGCTGCTCAAATAAACCCAGAACCTGGGCAGGAATCTCTTCTTGACCTCCAAAATGCTCTAACTGCTCAGTTATTCTGTGTTGGCATTATAGCCATTGGAGTCGCTCCATGAAATATAAATAGGTATTCATGATTAAATATTCATAAGGGAAAATAATTAAAACTGTCCTCTATATCTTTGATGAGCTTTCCTGTCAGAGGACCACAGAGCAGCTATTAATCATGCTGTCCTACAAGTCGTCTTCAACAGGAGTTATGCAGAGAGCCTCATTTTGCTGCAGAATGGTGGTGTAGGATGCTCATAGTTCATGCCAGTGAAAGCTCAAGAAAGCACAGAGAGGACTTCTGCCTGGACCTTCATTGGTAAGTATTACTTGAAATGAAATACTAGTTTTTACATATCCGAGAAAAGGGCTGATGCAGGCACCTGTTTCACACCAGCGAGTACAGAGCTGAGGGAGGCACTTTCCTCTCTTTCAGTGGAGTGGTATAAAACCTTGATTGGACACCACTTTCATGAAGTTAGCCAATGACAGGACTTAATTTCCAGTGCCTGATTCTCCTCAGGTGTGGCACAGACATGTTTCTACTTTAGAATCATAAAGAGTACTGGATAAAATATCTTCTTGCCTTAATATGACTAAATTACTGACTAGTGATTAGTTTAGGTTTTGAAGTTGTTTCTGTTTTATTCTTTTGATTATGTAGCTTTTGAATATCAATATAAATATGAAAGTCTAAAATTTCCTCAATGTTTAGAAGACACAATTATTTCCTTTGAAAGCATATTCTATAATATGCTCTTTATTCTTTATTAAATTTTTTACCTGTTACAGGAAGTTCTTATTTTATATATATTATACTTAGAAACAGAAGAATGTCATGCAGGTAACCACAGAGGTGACACTTATAGTTGTTTGTAAATGACATCCAGAGATGCAGATTATTGACAGGACGATCTAAGGTTCTCCATCATATTCTTTCAGATTATTTGTGAATAACCTGCATTTTGTTCTACCAAGACTGGAAAAAGGAAAAAGAAAAAAAAAGAAGAAAAATTAATTCATACATAACCTCTCGCTTAGAAATGTAAGGTGGTGAGCTTGTCATGCAGCAGAACATGGCACATTCAGGCTATCTGTGTGTATTTTAATCAGAGTACTACAGCTGTAAGTCTATTCAAATTTCACTCTCCTTTTTGTCTCTCTTCGTCTTCCTTTTTTTCTCCATTCTATTCTTTTCTCTTTTCTCACTACTTTCTCTCCTGCCCTCACATATTTCTGTCCTTCCATCCCCCACGGAGTTTTTAATTGTCCAGATATATAGCCCTGAGATTTTCAGTGTGAGACTTGGCAAATATTGAAAACCATTCACCTTAAAGACTTCAAGAAGAGTGGAGGACACTGCATACCTAGCAATAGACAGCTTGGAAGGTTAAGGCTTCAAATAGTTCAAAGCCTTCAAAGGTTTTGGTCTTGACAGAATCTGAGTAGGCCTCTTTGTTTATTTGAATTTTCTAAAAAAAATATATCTAAAAGGTGAATTTTCATCATGGACACCTATATTATTATTATAAGGTAATCACTGTTTCTTGATGATAAAGTTCTAGTTTACTGTGTCTTCTCCGTGAGTAATTCTTGGGTTGTTAACAAATGCTGTAAAATTGTGTGTGTGTGTGCATGTGTGTGCATATGTGTGTGTGTGCACATGTGTGTTTTACTCTGGTTGGTAATAGCTCTAAGTGAATTAATCTGTAAGGATTTCTAAAGTAATTTAACATTCCAAATCCTAAAATAACAGCATATTTCAACATAGACAATTATTTTAAAAGTTTATTTGATTTCATACTATCTTTATCTGTTATGTAGCTATTTTATGCTTCTTCCACTTAAATGAGTTTAGACTGTGTTTGTTTTAAGTTTATATAAACCCAGAATACAGAAATACTGAAAATAGCCATTAGCTTAGAGTGCTACATCAATTTAGAACCTTAATCAGATGATTCCTTGAATGAAATAAATGGAATTCAACACTACATGAAGCAGAAGAGGCTGGATATAGCAACATCACAGGATGCTGAAAATCAAAGCAGTTTATTTTAAAACTTAATCCCTCAGGAATAGAAAAAAAATCATACTTTCTGTAATGGGAGTAAAAAAGGAATAAAAAAGAAAAAATATAAGAACACAAGGATTTAATTCTAAATGATGAAAGCATAATGCTGAGGCTAATAACAAAATTTTCAGCTATGTAAGGAAGTTCTTCAGTTGGGTTTGAGACTGGAACCATTTTTAACCATGAGCTCATTATTACACACAGAATTGACAAGGTTGGAAAAGACCATAGAGATCATCAAGTCCAACTTATTGCCTAACTTATCAACCTACCCAACACCATCTCAATGTCTAAAGCATGTCATTAAGTACGCCATGCAACCTTTATTATTGTTTAGGACTGCAAGACCCAGATTTTGTTTGAAACAGTAAAAACCAGTGCAAAATATACAATAAATAATAATAGTACCTATACTAAAGGTCTAGACTCTGGTATTGAACCTGGGACCTAGAAGAGAGTTGAACAGCAGCTAAACTCTATATTTTCTTTATACCATGAAAATACAATTTCTGCTATGCAGCCCTCAGCAGAAGACCTTGCATAAACTGCTTGTATTGACCTTCATTCATTATTAGTTTGAGAGTTTTCCCTACCCTTGAACAATTTCTCCAAAATATTTGGTGTTTTTATTTGTTTAGGAATAGGTATTAGCAGTAGTTTCTTGTGATAGTACAACTAGTATTAGTATTTATTTTCTTAAAGTAGTAATCTGAGGACCTCCTAAATGTTGTGAACACAGTAGACTAGAGGCCTGACCTCCTGAGTTAATGTCAATGTGTAACAAAAAAAAATACTCGGAAGTTGCTTTCCACCAGAAAAAAATACCAAAATGAACACAACAGAGGCAACATAGTGATATCTGTAACACACTACTGAATCTTAGTTACAGCTTGCAAGACATTTTTTTATATTGAGGCATCCTTTGTGAGTCATTCCATCAGCAGTAGGAGGAATACTTACTAAGCAAATACTATATTTATTTAGTTGAACTGGTTCCCAGCTCTGTAACATCTGAACACCTTTGTCATAAACCAGGTTACAACTATGTCAATTCACATGCCCTTTGGCACTTCTCTTTTGAGTTACAGAAACACTTTGCATGAAGTGTTTTTATAGTTCAGAAAGGAACAAGGTTGGTTTATGTCATGAAATGACTGTTTCAGGTGGAAGTCTATTATCAAGCACAAATATTTGGCAGTACTCCCTAAATGTAATGAAACACCAGCTTCATTCTGTGTACTTTGGAAATTTATTCCACAATCGGTTCCACCAAGATGTACATTATTAGCATGTTTCAGCACTACATATTGCTTATAAGTAAATTAAGTCCCTCTTACACATCCACAGTACTAGAACATAAAACTGTGATGCTGTCTAAAGAGTCAGGCCTCTCCTCCCTCTTATCTTTGTGGATTTCTCAGTTCATCCCTCCTATAAACAAGGGCTTTCAAGTATATTCTTACTTCCAGAATAGGATCTAGAAACTGGCATGGCTAAAAACTTAACCTCTGAATCTTCACTTCACCCCCACCCTGCTCCCAGTCTTCTTTGATCAGTTTAGTTTCTAGCCATCCCAGATGTGGACTTCTGAAATATGTGTGGGAAGAGGTACAGACTGTCTGTTCATATTCATGGAGATTTATGCAGAATTCAAGTAAAAATATAACCACAGCTTAAATTAGGTTAGTTTTCTCTGAGCTCCTACTGCAGCCAAGGGAGAAAGTGTGGCTCCTATTGTGATTTATCATCTGTAGCAGGTTAATGTAGGGTCTGTGAACTGCCTTCTGAACCTAAGCTCAGATGCTTAAAGGTAATAGTCCCCCAAGTGTCAATGCTCACTTTGTTTTCATCTCACATGTTTTAGCTAACGCTTTGTGAGTAGTCTGGTGTAAAGACAGCAGAATCTAGCCCAGGATCCCTATGAACTCATGCTGGCAGATTGTAAAGGATTGTAATGGATGGAATCTGAATCTGACATTTCCTATTTTGCAATAAAAGATATACATCTATGCTCTTCAGATATTCAGAAACATCTAAAGATTCATCTTTCAGAATGTAAAGGACCCATAAATACTAGTACAATATTGGCACAACATCAATGAAAATATTCACACCACAGTGAAGAACAAAATGGGAAAACCATGTCACAAATTCTGTTGTGCAGTGGATGGAAGTACCCTATAAAATAACAAAAAACTGCAGTATGGTAGTTTTTCACCATCACTGTCATTCACCAAAAGTGTATTTTATTGTCTATTTCTTTTTAATTCTCTATGTGGGTCAAGAAAGTGACATGTTCCTTGTCCTATAAGTCACTTTTTGCATTTCTCTATTGTCTCACTTGGGCTATGTTCAAACTGTGAGACCTACGAGAATTCCTGGGCTCCTTGTGCTATTTCCCTCATCCTATATGCTCTGGTTTCTGCAGAAATGAAACCCACATGGGTTTTAGGAGCTACAAAGTGCTTATAATCCAGACACTCGGCCCAGACTGTTATTTCAGCATGTGCTAAACATGCACTGTCTGGCCATATAAATACATGATTCCAGCATAATCAATGATCATTTTTTTAACAGATTCTCTGATTTGTTCTTTTACCAAGGCAAGGCAGATGTTTGTGTTGCACATGTCATTTTTTATCATTAGTTTTAAGCTACCAATACTGGACACAAAAACTCATATTATTTACCACATGCTACTTACACCTTTGTAGTTAAATTAATTTGGGCCTCAATATAAGTTGTTTTGCTTCTATCAATTGCAAAAAGGAAAAGCCTTATTAAAGTTGTTTAGAATTTAATTCTTCGCTTCTAAGTTTACAAGCCACATGAATGTATTTGTCTGGGATACTTATGGTAGGCTGCTACTGTGTGCTGGCTGTAAAGTCTGGACAAATTGCCCCTTTCTCACCCTCACTCAGACACCCAGTTTTATATCAGCAACAATGATATCTCCAACTTCAGAAGTTAAGCTTTTCCCTATTTGGACACTCCCTACAGAAAAGGAAGTGCAGATGTGGAAAGCCCTTCTCATTAGGCCCATACAGAAAGCAAAGGATTTTTTAGAAAGTTAGAGTTTCATGAATCTAAGGGACGCTTTGAAGTAACATAGTCATTTTCCAGAGGATATTGTGTTGGCTATATGCCTGTTATCAAAGAATTGTACAGGATGCATAGTCAAAAAGTTTCCTGAAGGGAAAAGCAGAATGGTTTGGACTGTCTAGGCAGATTTGAGTCATTTACCCCAAGTCAGGGTACCGTTTCAACCTTTATGAAAGAAAGACATGGAAAGTTACATTCTACCTCCTGGAGGATAAATGAAAATTTTACTAAATTTAAGATTAAATTCCAGCAGCTTTGGTTCTCATGTTATCTGATAGAAAATAAGAAGACGCTTATTTTAGAAAGGAAATGAAAAAAGAGTAGGGGGAATAAAAAGACAAATGTGTAAAAAGGCAAAATGCTCTGGCAGGAGGGTCAATTGTGTCCTGAAGGGCACTAAGCACAGCATTGACAGCTGGTCAAAGGAAGTGATTGTCCCGCTCTACTCTGCACTGGTGCAGCTTCACCTCAAGTACTGTGAGCAGGTTTGGGCACCACAATACAAAAAAGATATTAAACTATTACAGAGCATCCAAAGGAGAGCCATGAGGACAGTGGAGGGTCTGGACAGGAAGCCTTATAAGAAGTAGCTGAAGTCACTTGGTCTATTGGGCCTGAAGAAAAGGAGACTGAGGGGAAACCTCACTGAACCTCACAACCTCAAGAAGCGAAAAGGAGGGGCAGGTACTGGTCTCTTGGCTCTCGTGACCAGTGACAAGAGCCAAGAAAAGAGCATGAAGCTGAGCTGGGAGAAGTTTAGGTTGAGTGTCAGGAAAAATTTTTTCACCCAGAAAGAGGTTGAGCAGTGGAACAGGCTCCCCAGGGGAGGGGGTCACAGCACTAAGCCTGTCTAAGTTCTAGAAGTATTTGGAAAATGCTTTCCACATGGTGTGATTCTTGAAGCATTCTGTGCAGGGCCAGGAATTGGATTAAATGATGCCTTCCAACTCAGCATATTTTATGATTCTATGATTCTTTGGCAGAACCAAAGAGATCCATGAAAAAACATGAGAGCACATGTCCCTAATGAACTTTAATTTGGATGACATTGTGAAAATATGTCCATTAAAAAATAAGGAAGGAAATTAAGCTGGTAAATGTAACAGCCTTCTTTTTGACTAAATAAAGAAAAAATACGTATGGATTTTTATATAATTACTGATACAACAGAAACTATCACTCAAATGAGAGACCAGTGTTACAAGACCAGAGAAAGACTTGAAGTATGTGGACAGGGGAGTTTTCCAGGGCTTAAAATTCTTATTTATTTTATTGTGTGGCCATATGTTTCCATTAATGAAAAAGACCAGAGAAAGCGGCTGAAAGCCAAAGAGATAACAGGAAAAATGTTATTAAGGTATCTTTTAGGGAAAATTTAAATTAAACTTTTTAGAACAGACGGATACTTAGAGAAACCAGTATGTCCCCTAATATATATCCTGAAACATTTTCACTGTAAAATTACCAATTACTTCTATTAGAGTCTGACGTTGTAAGGATTTTGAAGATCTTGGTTCTGTGGGATTTCAGACCCTCTCTGACACTGAAATATTTTATTGAAAATGGAAAATATAGTGGGAAACAGAAGTAGCAAGTTCAGATCTATTTTAGTAGGGGCTAGGAGGGAAGAAACATTTTTCATGGAAGTATTCTTTTATATAAGTAAAGTGGAAGACAAAAAAATCAGAGTGTCAAGATATATGAGTGTAGTTACCAATAAATTGTATATTAGTCAATGTTTCTGTCAATAAACATTCCGAAATCAATGCAAAAATCCAAAAACTCATTTCTATGTGATCTAATAGGCAAGAAAGAAAACTGTAACAAATCACCTTCTATCAAGAGACACACTAATGATTCTGCCTATTCTTTTTATGAACTCAGCAATAGCCAAAGAATTGGAGATAGTAATAAATCACTAGGTAACTGCAAATGTGTAATTAGCACAAATTTGTATCAAATTAAGTAAAGACTATCATGTGATGCCAGAGTCAACAGAGGACAATAAAATGGTTTGATGGCTGATAGGTCTGATGAGTTTCTCATCATTTAATCTGTTGGTATAATGTGCTATGACGTTGCTTTCCCAGACTTGGAGGGAGAGGATGGCAGCAGCAAACGAGACTCTGGCTTGTCCTCTTGGCTTTATGGAGTTCGGGCCTTTTCTAGGCACTGGGACTATGGATAGGAGTACCATTTGAATTCAAGTAAGCACAAGGAAGACAGTAAGCTTGAAGCAGAGGTGTAGGCTGAAAGAGTTATTTCTCTACCCTGCTTTTAGGCAGCTGGTATAGATATAGATTCTTATGAGCTCTATACCTTCTCTGTTTAGACTAAACAAGAGAAATACAGACATGCTTTAGGGATGGTATATTATTCTAACCACACATAGATGTTTCACAGCTATAAGGACATGAATCACCCTGTAAAAACACTTCTGTGTCTCCACTGTAAAAAAGACAGCTGAAGGGGAGGTGGGTGTTTAGATCTGGATGGATCAGCTCCAGCCTGACAGGTTCTTTCGTACTTGTAGCAATAAATAAATCTAACACCAGTTCTCAAATGTGATGAAAAGCAAAATGTTTTTCTAGAGACCTATATAGTACTGTGAGGCTTGCATAAGACAGAACTAAACATGATCAACTGCAAAGTGGTGATAAACCAGAGGACCCACCTTGTGAGGACAAGGATGGGAAGACTTGTCTTCAGAAATTTATTTAATCAGATTTATTGAACAGCTGTGGGTTTATGCCATTTAGTGTTGCTTTCCTGTTCCCTTATCTATGCTTGTGACTTCCAAAATATACACTCTGTTAAACTGAAGACTTTTGATATCTATGGGTGTCTATATTAAAAAAAAAAAAATAAAAAAAATTGCATGTGGTGAGTAGATTCACGCAAAGTTTTTGATGGCTTAGCACCTGGTCGCACCAAATTTACTCCTACTCTGACCTGACTCTAGGAAGTTTCTGTCTGTGGATAGGAGGTTAGTGAGCCTAAGCTACTGTAAAGATGTTTTGCTGTATCAAGCCTGACTCAAATCAGCTTTTATAAAGATAGTAATGGGATCCAGAAAAACTTTGGTTTTGCTCTTTCTATCTGTTTTGGGTGATTCTTGTAAGGGAATGGGTTTATGAAATCCAAGAAGAGTTGAGGCAGGTTGGTACCTCTGAAGAGTGCCCAGTCCTACTTTTCTGCTAAAACCAGGTTACTCAGGACCATATTCAGTCAGATTTTAGATAACTCTAAGGAGACAGACTACACAGCCTCTCTGGAAAAGACTTAAGAGAAGAAATTATTTTTCTTACATTTAAATTTAGTATCTTTTATTTCAATTTGTGCTTGTTGCCTCTTGTCCTGCCACTGAACATCAATAAGGAAATCTTGGCTCAGTCTTAACAGACTCAGATCAGATATTTACATATATTTATAGGATCCCCCCTAAGACTTCTATTTGTTTACTTAAACATGATAGCAATTATTATAACCAAAACTTCCCACCAGCACAAGCTGTTCTTTGGAAAGATAATTTTATTTGGAAAGAATTAAAATAACTTTAATAGTTCTTTTTAATATTACATATAAATATAAAGCATTATATATAAGGAAATTTTAATTTAAAACTTTCAATATTCAAAACACTTTTTAAATTTTTTTTCTAAATATCTTCTGACTTTTATAAATTACGGTATCACAGAATGACAGTATCAGCAAGGTTGGAAGAGACCTTAGAGATCATCAAGTCCAACCTATAATCTAACAGCAACCCATCATCTAAACCATGGCACCAAGTGCCTCATCCAGCCTACTCTTGAACACCTCCAGGTTCAGTGACTCCACCACCTCCCTGGGCAGCCCATTGCAATGGCAGAAAGACTTCTTATTGTTCTTCACAGATGTGGCCAGTTTAAGTTCCAGCTGGGCTTTTGTCTCTCTTTGAACTGTCTTTAAACATAACCTGGCTTACCTCCCCTTTTTCCTTTTTTTTTTTTTTTTTTCCTTAGCTCCTTCAGAAACTCCTTACCCTTCTACTAATTGTTTCTACCAATTGTTTCTACCAATTCAAACCAACTTTTCATCAATTACTAAGGGAATTATCAAAAAGTTTCCAGTATAATACATCAAATGATGTTTTGTTTCATCTAAATCTCTACTAGTTATTTGGCCAGTTCTTAGACCAAGATCTGTAATAGAAATTTATATTTACATATATGTGATTTTGGAAGTGAACTATAGGACAGATCTGCACTTCTCATGTTACATGCAATTTGTTGCTGGTCAACAAGAAATTGCACTGATTATATGTCTGGTCAATTCATTCTTCAAGAGTTCTTGCAGTATCTTTTATATGGTAAATTAGAAAATACTAAATTTAGTTTCAGTGTTTAAGATGCTTCATTAGTTGCACTTGTAGATGTAGTTGTATCAACTACTGAGTAATGCAAAATTTGGCTTTGATTCTGGTCCTGTTTCAGTGCAATCCAGTGCAATTATTATCACAATGGAAGTAAAATCATAGAAAACTGTAAATTTGGTTTTGACATATTTCCAAACCCAAGTTTGCAAAGAACTGAATAAATCTATTAAAATGCATACATTATATTTTAAATCTAACAGTCCTAAAAATTGTAATCTCATTTTTTAGTTTACAGAATGCCTATAAAATATTTCATTTTTAAGCACAATCATTATAATTCAGACTAAAAAGAACATTGGAATTCAGACTCTACATTCTGGCATTAACTTTTGAAGTTTTTGACAGTTACAATTCAAACTGCAGTGATTAGTTCTGGTTGCTTACATAAACCATTTCATTATTTCTGTCTTGAATATAAGCTAACAGCCTCATACTGTGCATTCCCTTGGAGTAGAATTTTAAAGTTTATTTTAGGAAAACTAAGATAATTAATCCCATATTTTCAACAAACTTCCTGGGATTGCATAAGATTGCGAAATTTGAATTAATTAGTTTTCAACAGAAAAGCTTCTCTTGATAACCTAAATTATCCTTTTTGCCACTATTTTTTCAGGATTCATTTATATGACATTTTGAAATGTGGACATTTCTCAGGTGGAAACGAGTTGTTATTGAACAATACCCACAGATAATATACAACAGCTTGGTTTACTGCAAAACACCCCAAACACCTACCCCTACCTCATCAAAGAGTACGGAAGGGTTTTTTGGTGGTTTTGTTTGGTTGGTTGGTTGGTTTTTGGTTTTTTTTTATTGTTACTGGCAATGAAGACTACAAGAACAATCAAGATGACAAAGATTTTAGTTTACAGAATCTAACCTTAGCAACCATCCTGGTGGACATATTCAGGTTTGTATATGCACATATCCATATTTTCTGACAATATTGTTTTCAAGGGACAGTGTAACATTTGTTTCCAGTCAGTTTCAGAAGCAATCAACAAGTTTCATACAGTCATACAGATTTTCATCTTTATTGTTTTACACTACAGCCCGGCTCTTCTAGCACATTATGTCATCATGTTTACTGAGTTCTTCAAATTGGAAAACCACGCAATAATCATCAGTAAAGAAATTTAGTAAACAAGGAATTAAAGTTCGGAAAGAAAATGGATGTGTAGTATATTGGTATTATTTATTTTAGGCATGTAATTATCTTTACCAAAGGAAGAGATCAGAGCTGAACTAAGTCGCTAGAAGCCTACCAATTCACCTTCAGGAGTGTTATACAGCCGAGGTAAGAAATGAGACCATATATTTCTTGTGCACATAGACAACAATGAGGTAAAATCTATAACTTAACTGTATATACACTCAAGATATTTTCAATATCATTACTTCTATACAAATACTTTGCTATCACTCCAAGAAATAGTGAAGGACATTAATGTTTAATCACCAGTCAAATTAGACTAGTAACTTAAATCGGTAAAAGACAAGGGAAAGACATTAGAGGAATCCTATTTAAAATGAGACTTTTCAAGCTCAAACTTACAACTGAAATAACTTAGACGAAATTAAATTAGTCCTCTTAAATAATCAGTATAAGCTTTCTCATGAGAGAGGAATAATGACATTTTTATTTCTTGCAATGGTCAAGCATTGAGCAGGTTCCAACATGATTATAGTGATAGTCATGGAGCTGTTTTCGTTTGTTTCATAACGGTAGGCATAAAGGAAAAGGCAGAGTATTCTGACTTCTGTACTCCAGCCATTATCACTGATGCTCTGTTTCTCATTTTAGGCCAGAACTTCTCTTCACCCCCCTGTCCTCCACCAACAAACCAAAAACCCAAAAAGTCTCAAAACTTTTCTCGTGAAATTATAGATGGAATAAGAAACGGGTTTCTGGGAAAGGTATATACACTTCAGGGTACCAGTATTTTTCAATGGAAAAATGTATAGTGTCAAAAACTTATTCCAACTTGTAACTTTACTGTGTTCTCTGGCAATGTATGTTCTCTTCACTAACTTCTATATGCTAGATGTCAATTGTAGAGATGTATTTAACCTTAAATTGGCCCTAAATTAGCTAAATTTTTCATTTAAAAAAAAATTCCCAACATGTGAAGTGCAGAGCTGCAGCAGATTGTCTGCTTTCCAAGGTACATGGTGTGGAGATTTAGCCTGGACCCAGGCCAGTGACCAGGGTCAGGGAGTGAGCAACACTAAAATTTTAAACACTCACAAAATTCAACAGCTTAGCTCAGCAATGCTTCTAACTTAATATTGAAATATTTCTGTATTGCATGAGAGGAGCAAATACTAGGAACACTATTTACCTTAGGATTTTCATTTGGGGCTTTCTTTCAGAATGTGGTGAATTTTTGTGCAGTAGTTAAGGTAGCGGTAACTTTTTGAAGAGGCATTTAAATCTTTAAGATTCCTCCTCTTCTGGATCTGTATTCTCTTTGAGAAAAGGAAGAGCTGGGAAATGCTATAGAGAAAGACTTCTCTATAGGTCTAGAATACTTCCATTTGTTCCTTTCCAATGCCTGAAAATTGCTTGTCACACATCTACACATATGAACTTAAGATTTTGAAAGGGTTGTCTTTCACGTACTTATGTAACGAATATCTGAAAGCTACATGCCATTGTGCACATTCAAGCAAACAAATCACAAATGTTATCCCATTATGTCACAAGCTGTACTTACTAGATGTTCTAAAATGCTTGACTCTATTGAAAATTGTGTCTGCCAACACCCATGTGTATGGGGTAGTCTCATAAACTAGTAATAATTTTCTATGTTAACTCAACAGTGAATGATCTGAACCAATATTTTGGATGAATGTGGTTTCTTTTCATATTACCTTTCAGGTCTATGACATTTTTAGCTACATTAAGTTAACCGACAATATTTCTGGTTTGAAAAAAAGGCTTATCATTCTTTAATGAAAGAGAATTGTTAGCTGCAGTTTTTTCTTTTTGACTGCCAAAATGCAATCCAAAACTAACTGTGTGACTGATGAAGACAGCCTTGCTCTGGTTCTCTTTTAGGCCCACCCTTTATTGTCTGAAAAAGAACCTCTAAAGCAGTGAAACACTAGAAATAATCTATTTATTCCACCTTCTTTTGTAAAAACACTTTTATTCTAAAATGTCAGTAAACTAAACATTTCTAAACCTAATTTTTGCAAATAAAATTTAGTTTGTGTTAGAGTTGGCTGACTGTTAAAGCAGAAATGCTATCCAGTTAAGACCAGACTGGAATGACTATTCTTTTAATAGGAGACATAAAGACCAGGAACTAAATATTAGCTGCATTTTTTTAAGAAGAGAACACATTTGCTATGATTTATTAATTTATAATCCTCTTTTGCATGGCCAGAAGTGAAGCCATTAATATAACAAATCACCCTGTAAGTTAATAAATGCTGTCTTTAATGTACTTCGTTCTGGTGTGTAGCTGGGCATACTTTTAAGAACCACAGACATACATGTGATGATGGAACAATCTCTTTTTGACTCCAAAAATGACCTAACGATCAACTGACAGAGAAGTCCTTTTAAAGGGACACTGTGGAAGTCTGTAGGACATAAATCTTAACCATAAGTGTGCCTGAACAAGTTGTCGCTCACTTTTGAGAATTTTGTTTTGCACTTATCTTCATCTTATTATTACAAATTATTTCCTTTATTTTAGACCATGACATCCCTCATTGTAAAATTCCCAGACACTGTTCTTAGGCTTTTGTTTTCTTTTGTTTTTAATGTTCTGTTCTGCCTGCATCTGCTATTTTACATTTTATTGCCTATTGATAGAAACTGATTAAATTCATACAAACACCTTGGGAAACATATTGTTAGGAATCCAAAACTCTTCAAGATAGAACCAACCAAAAGGGCCTTATTGTCCAAGCACAGCTTTTCTAGGGTATTGTTTACTGCAGTAGTCACATTTCAGCCTACTTTCAACTTGGAAATACCATGATAAGTTTGCAATCAGTAGAGCTGCAGTGATATGTATTATCCTAAAATTTGGTCCAGAACTGTCTTACCAAAGTCGTACGTCATAACAATGTCTTTCTCCTAGTTCCATGGCATATAATTACTGTTTGCACTTAAAACTGTTTCAATATGATGCTTTGTAGTACCATGTCTCAGAGTAAAACATTTTCAGTTTGCAATGAGAAGAAATACCTTTCTGTGGAAAAACAAACATACACGAAGTATTTTCCAAATATATATGTTCTTGACTGTGCTACAGAATTCCTCCTGGGCAAGTAATTTAATCTTTCTTTGCTTCAGCTTTCTACCTGAAAAATGACAGTAGCAGTACTTTCCAAATGCTTTCTATCAATCTTGTCTGACTTAAATATTGGCTCTACTGTGCAGGAACAGGAATTACATGTTACTTCATAACCAAACTCAGTCAAAATTCTCATAGAAATAAACCAAATAGAGAACTTTTGGCCAAATGCATAGCTTTTTCTTAGTCTTAAAGCTTTGAGGGGAAAAGTGTCATAGGATTCATGTCTCTTTTTGAATTCTTTTTCTGAAGATAATTAATGTACAATTACACTCATAAACCAGGATACATTTATGAGATTCACAGAAGAAAAGAAGAGATAGTGAAAACTGTCTCATGGTCTGCAGACTCATTTGTACAAAACAGTGAAACACAGGTATCTGTCCATTCACTTTACTGATTAGCTAAATTCACTTCTTTCAGACAAAGAACAGCGAAGCAATAAATCTATGTCTGTTCTTCATGCATAGACAGATCCATGGCAGAATATGTGAGAATGAGATGTTAACTTGAACATTAAGCTGTCATGTTAATGAATCTATTGCTTTCCCTACCAGAGAAGGCCATGCTTCAATATTCTACCTTGGCCTGGTTTTCTTCATTAACTCTTCACAGTACAGTATTTAAGGGTACCACTGCAATTGCTTCACATACCCCAGTACAAAAGTTTTATGTTCTTCATGCTATTTCTCTGTCCATCTGATGTGATGTTGTACATCAATCAATCAATAAAATTAAATAATGTATTGTTAATAATTATATATCATTATGTTTTAATAACATTAATAATGTATTATTCAGAAACTCTTGGATGCCTTAATATTAAACTTCTGAGATTATTTTTTAAACTAGCTGTGTTTCATTGCAGTTTTTTTCCTCTATAAATTACTCATATTTTGGACCTGTAGAGTTTTGATTGGGGCTTTTCTCATTCCACCACATAATATCTGTTCATAACTAAATTCATTCACTTTTCATTAATAATCCCTCAACTGGAAGAAACAATACTGGAGAAGAAATGTTAAATAAAAAACCGGTCACATACCTGGTCCCTAGATGGATAACACAAACACACATACAAATTGTTAATTAATGTTCACTGAAGTCACTGGTAGTCTGTCAAGTTTGGACAAAAATTCTTTTATTTTCTGACCACCAGCCCACCCTGGGGTTTAATTTTCCAGCTCACCGTAAAATTATAGATGTAAGCAATGCCTTGGACATTGCAGAGTTGGCTTTAGGATGGTTTCTTCTGAATTCAATTTGCATTTTTAAAACCATTGAACTGAATTCAGGCCTGATGTAAAATTTAGGTATGTTCAGAAATCACCTCAGTTCACCCCACAGTCAGGATTACTGTCCAATATACATTGACTATTACTTTGTTTTTCTAGTAAATTCAAACACTTTCAGTCAATAGGATTCAACCACAACAGGTAGGTAGCATTTTTGAGCTCTCTTTCCCAGGTAATGTTCAATACTAGAAATTTCACTCTATTTTCTTGTAAATGTGCCACAGAATAGTTTGAGAGGAACCTCTTGACATTATCTGTTCTGATTTTATGCTTAAAAGAACAAGAATCTATGAACTCCAAAAATATATAACGAATTAATTATTTTATAGAAAGACCACAATATTTCACTATGCATGACTAAGAAAAATGTGATATTAATAAAGATTCATACAACTGAGAATGCATTTAACTCTCTCACAAAGATGCACGCTACATATGGCAGACGTATACCCAAATGGCTACTGATTTACATATTGGCCAGACCTAACAACAACATTTTGAAAAAATCCTCCCAAACAATTCTGCTACATCATTACAAACTTGTCTTATTTTACCTACTTTTGCTAATTTTTGCTTGAAGTTGTGATGCTGTATGAAAGATTTTGATTTGCGTTCAAATTCTTGAGCCAAGTTTACAATAGACTGAGTCAACATAATCCTGTTCGTGGGAACATTCCCTCAAGTATCATTGAGATGCATTTTAGAGTCAAATTTGTCAGCTATTTTAACAGCAGATAGCAAAGCTACACAGCAATTTGGAACAAGAAGTCAAGAGAAATGTCATGTGATTGGTCTGAGGATTTACTTTGGAAAAATCTTTTTAAATGTAAGTTGAAAGGGAGTATAAAATTTTGATAAGTAGAATTTTTTAAGAAGTAATCTAGCTAGAAAGTAAAAAATACCTTATGGTTTAGATCCATTGCTAAACATAAAAACAGAAAATACAAAAAACCCTAATTATTAATTAATTCTAAATTAGGGAGGTAAAATACTACAAATATGTTAAAATTACTCCTTCCTGTATCTTGGATTTTCAGGCTGATAGTAACCTTATAACTCAAGCCCTTCTTTTTTCTTTTTTTTTCCTGTAAACCAAAAAAATCATAATAAATCTTGAAATTACACAGATATTAAATAGAGGAATGGTTTCTTTCAAGTGAGAAGAATTGATGCTTCTCAGGATACTGTGACATGAAAACCTATACTGCAAAAGCTAGCTGTCTTATCTTTCATAGGGTGCTGCTGTCCCACTGTACTGCAAAGCAGCCTTAGCATTATGTTGAAAGTTGGAACACTGAGGAGAGTTCATGAGTACAACACTGAGATGTAGATATATTTAAGTCTATTAAAGGTTGACAAAGCATCAATGCTATTTTCCAAGTCAATATATAAATGAATAATTAGATCCCTGAAATGTTTATTTCAAATAATAAATTAGTTGAGATATGAAATATCCCAAGAGTAGATTCTTAGGTTCTATCTATTGATAAAGGAGTCTGTGGAGATTTGATTGAGGGTAATATTCTCTTTTTACATGGGAAGTTAAGCCAACACATCAAATTGAGGACTATCTGGAAATGAAACATAAATGAAGAAGGCCAATAAAAACATAATTACAACAATTGGCCCAGAAATAACAGAATATGAAGAACAGCATGAGCTCTGTGAGCCAGGAAGAACTCAAACTCCCATTTCATGTCCTGCCTAAATGTGGGAATTAGAGAGAAAATTTCCTCACGTGGAGTCTCATTTCAAGCTGCCAGAAAGATGAACTGGAATTCATGTGCATCCCAAGAGTAATGGACCTGCGGGTATTAGAAATTGAACAAATTTGCTGGTGTAAAAAAAAAATAACACAACAAGAAAACCAGATTCTGTACAGGAAAGTGTCCATGTACCCTCCCAGAGTCAAAGTGTTTGCTTTAAGAATTTAAATTGAAATAGGTAAACATGACAGGAAAACAATGAATGGCAGTACTAATGTTGAAAAGGAAGAAATATAAAATACAAAAAATAGAACTGTCTATTTAAGTTTTCTCCCCTTCTCTGCCTTATGCATTGAGGTAGATACTACCATGAAGAAAATTCAAAAATTCCTGGAAAAATAGATTTCATAAGGCTATAAATTTTGTCTATTGAAATTACAAACTGTGTATGATAACAAACTAGTGCTATTTATTCTGAACAGTACTATAATAAAGTATATTACAAAAAGGTAAGAATTTGGATTTACATATTTGAAATTTAGGGTTAGGGTTAAGGTTAGGGATGAGGGATCTTACATGAAACCCACAAGCTGCTGTGGAAGATCTGATGAAACTGATAGTTTCTTACAATTTTTTTTCAGTTGCAATGAGTCTAAACTTCAAAAAAAGAAAATATTTCTGAGAAAACTAGGTAAAAAATTTGAGATATATCTTTTATGAGATATTCACTAACATTCAGCCTCTAGAGTGCCTACAGATAAGCATTGAAAATGTAATTACAAAATGTCAGTTCAGGTATTGGCAACTCTGCACTAGTACCAAACTTTAAAATTCTGCATTTGTTCACTGCTCAGCAAGACTCTTACCAGAACTTTTTTCGCTAGCTTGGTTATCTACACTATATGAATGTTCTGCAATGTCTTGGAAAAAGTTTATAGACTCCTTTTCAGGATTTTTTCAGTTTATCAATTTTGTCTTCCTTTCTTCATCTGAGGAAATGTTAAATTTAATTTGATCTTAATATGAATGTGAAGAAAAGTTGGGATAATGGCTGTGCAAATAGTCATAAAAATGTGCTTTTTTTATCTGATATCTATGTATTCTAGTGAATATATTTTAAAAATTATCAGAAAGTGTTGAATTGAGAATAGAATAGGAGGAAATAGTATGTGATAAACAAACAAAATGGCCATGTCCAACTTGGATATAATTTCTTTTTTTTTTCATGTCATTAAGTCAGGAATTTCTTTGATCTACTGTACTCAGAGCAGCAGGAGGTTAAATCTGCATGAGGCTTTAGAAGATATTCAGGTGCAAAGAAGTCAGAAAAGGGTTTTATAGTTGCAATTGTAAAGTTTTGTAGATTCACACTCCCATAGGTGCAGTGATCCATGAGAAAGCATCATTTTTTTCTGCCAAATGATGTTACATTAAAAGTTTTTGTGTGAATATTTTCTACATTTTAGTATTCTTATTGTTCCTACTGTTACTTCATTTTCCAATTTATAAATTAGACACTGTCATACAAATGATAGAAAAGGGAACAGGACACAAGGAAAGAAAAAACTTAGAGTTACCAATATAATTCAACTTTCCAGTATTTTAGGTCACTGGTACCTCTTGTATCAAGTTATTTCAAATCAAAAAGATCAAGATTTCTTCAATAAATTAAACTATGAGTGTCTTGGTTTAAAGACAATATATTATGGATGTGGGAACTCAAGATGAAATCCCTTCCCTTTTTTTCGACTCCCCCTAATATAGAAAAAGACAAAAATGCCAGAAGGTGTAAGTGAAAAAATAAATACTAACTAAAAGAAAATAATAATAAGTACAAAAACCCGCAAAAGCAAAGAACCACCAACCCCCAAACCTCAGGAACAAAAAGGGATAAAGAAAAATGGTGGAGCGTCTTTCCCACTGAATCACCCCTTATCCACCCAACCAAACAAAAGAAAACTATGGAAGATAGAGGACAAAAGGAAAAAAAAAACAAGCAACAACAAACAAAAAGCAGGAAAACTGCGCTACTCACAAAGAGCCACACTAACACACTGGCTCCTCCATGCCTCCCAGTTAGATATAGTTCTCAACTGCAGTAGTGAAACCAGTTTGGAGCCTCTTTGTTTTCTGCCATGTCTTGTCATGCTTGGCTTAGTTGGACTGCAGGCCATAGTGACTTTTGTTTCACTTTCAGTGTGTCTGAGCAAAGCAGTGGGGGTTGCAGCCGCTCCAGTAGTGAACAGACAGCAGGTGAAGTGACACAGGCATTCCAGCAGCAGTTCCAGCACAGACTGCAATTCCAAAGTGCCTTGTGAAGTGATGGCAGCGTGGGCAAAAATGGCAAGCTGTGTCCAGCGGCTTGGGTAGCTACGGCAGCAGATGGCTTTGCAGGAGCTGGAGCAGGAAGTGGTTGTGGCGGCTCTGGTGGTGATGGTGCCATTATGTCAGCACTCTCCATCTCTCTCCTAGTGCCAAACAGCCCTGCGATCCTGACCCCTGGTCCTCCACCCCCTCCCCTGACTGCCCAGCAGTATGAAAAAAACTGACCTTCTATTTCCAGCTGCTGGATCTCTTTTTTTAATGCTGTTCCCACAGCAGTGTGTGTGGGGGGGCAGCTCCCTGTTTCAAATAACATAATGATACATATATTCATCCCTAAGGTTTCCTCCCCAGTTTTGTAACTATATATAACAGTGAGCAATGTTGCATGAAACATTATAAAAACATCATAAACAATAGCTGAAAGCTGAAAGCAATCCAGCATCTGTTTCACAAAGCTGCTGTTTTATTAATCTGAATCACAAAGTCAAAATTCAGGTATTATTATTCCTATGCTGGGATCTAGAATAAAATAATTTGTTAGTGGTCACCTTTCAGTGTAGGTAACATAAGGTTTAATTTTCACAGCTTATATACCGAGAAACTTAAGATAATCAAAAGGTCAATTCACCTAATACTACAATGGCAATGAATAAGAATACAGAAAGTTGATTTTCTCTCAAAAAAACCCCAAAAAGCCCAGAAACCAACAACAGCAACAAAACAAAGCAAAACAGACAAATCTCAAACAAACAAAAAACAAAACCACCTCCCCAAAACCCCGGACACTTTGAGTAGCAAAAATAGTTGAAGAATCTCTTAAAATCTCTGAAATACCTTTAACCTCAAGAAGATTAATTCCAGTTCATGTCAAGGATTCTCATGTGCAGAAGTCTTTTCATAGTATGTTGATGATTTGTGTTCATCATCAGAGCATTGGCTGGCCAAATACATACCACATTTACATTATTTCCTAGATATGCATTCCATTTGTATTGACTACAAGATGACAAAATTTTGAACCTTATCAGGTCTTCTGAGTTGTGAATTTAAGTCACATGTATCCTTCTTATAAGTAGTAGTAAAAAGGCCCTTTGGAGTTCTTCCAAAATACATACTGTGGTGAGCATACAGATAAAAATTTCTGTCAAACTGCTCCAAACTTAGACAGAGATAATTTTTCTTCTCGTATCTTCCTTAAGTTTACCCTCTTCCTCTTTAACCTTTCAACATGTTTTCACGAAGTCTTATGACTACAGAACTCAGGAGTAATTAGTTCATATTTTACATGTAATTGTCTCAGTTTTCAGTGAAGCCTGTACTTGACAATTTAATTGTAACTATCCATTTGAAAAACCCCACTAGTTCATTTTGCGGGGATATACACTCTATGACAGCTTGTATCTTGTAACTAAGTGTAAGGATTTCAAGCAAGAGATAAAGACCTAGAAAATCTATCATATTGGTATCCTGGTCTGAAAGTCACAAATGGGAAGACAAAAGGGCTGAGGGTAGGGCTGAAAGTAAGAGACACGATAAACATGCAGATAAATATGTATACAGTGGTGTGATTATCTGAGCAGGACTACTGTAAATATAGTATAGTCTTTAAACTTATCACGTTCAAATATTTATGTAATTTCATAGGTGTATTTTGCTTAAATCATCTTATCAGGAGTCAGTAACAGTATTCTTGGAACTTAAGTGACCCATGAAAATAAAGCAACAAGAAAAAAAGGAAATGTTATTTTATCTCTTAAAATGTAATGTCTTTTTTCATGAAGTGTGCAGGATATCAACATGGTATTGATGTAAATCCTCCAATCTTTCACAAAATCCAAAAGTCGAGACTTTTCCTGCAGCATTCAGAATATCCTTTGTCAGGACTGTTTCTTGTGAAGGGAACTAATTCTCCAGGCTGTAGTTAATCCTTGACCTTCCATCCACGCCTGCCAAGGAAAATGACACTTAGTGTCAATTAGAGTGACATGTGTTGTGACTTGGACACAGCTCCACTGGGATCTGGATTGCAATCAGCAACAAATTACGTGAAGGACTTTGAACAGGTCAGATGATATAATCATGAAATTTTAGCCATTAGACATGACTTAGTCAAATTTGAATTAGCAACTGATAAACTGGTAGCTCTCTATTACCACTTCTGTTATTCTACTGACAATTTGCTGATCCATCCAAGATCTGTTGCACCAGGGAATGCCAGATTTTTTTTCTATTTCATAGATAAGATTTTTCAATCCATTGCAGTCAAAGTGCATTTTGTTTACAAACCTACATAACCAGAATATAGAATCAAAACCAGTCAGAAAACAATGTGATTACAAAAGGGCTATGTATTTTAAATGATTCACATAATATTTATACCACCCTACCCACTAATATTTTATTTTAATTGCTTTTCTGCTGCAGTTCAGCATAATAGCACTAGGACTATGTGTACAGTTTTAGTCTTCTCTCTCTATATATCACTAACTTTAGCTTGAGTTAACTAGAAGTAGGCCTCAACTATGCTATCAGAAATTGCCTAGGCATTATCAGTTGGCATTAAGTATCAGTTTCATTCATGGTAACCTGGGGAAAAATGTTGCTGTTAAAACTGAAGAGAAATATGTCTATTTATAAAGAGCATATCACTGGACTTGTAGGTCTGTATTTAGAAGAAAAAGAGTTCTTTATTTTAAAGAGTTAGAAACATAAGGAGCCATCTGAGAGGGATTTGCTAATAGAGCATTAAAATAACACTGTAGAGTGCCAGAAACTCTGGAAAATCACTTGAGACGATAGGAAATATAGTAGAGTATTGTATATGGATAAGCCAGAAGGAGTCGTTCCAGAAATAACTTCTGCTTACCTGTAGGAAAGACTAGATTAAGCATAAAGCTAGATTCCCACTGTAGCTCTGAAGGTTATTATATTTGCAGAAAATATACAATATAAAGTATTAAAATTAAAAATTTGTACATCAATCCAAAATCTAAATGCTTATACATTTTAATTTTGAATAAAGACTTGAACCCATATCTAATAACAGTGGAACCATTCTTTTTAACGTGGATAAATATGTAAATTATGCTTAATTAATCTTGGGGTTGATGCCTTAAGAAGTATGCTTAATATTTTGGGGATTCACTTTAGCTAGGTAGCTGGATAGCTTGAAATATTAATGGCCTAGAAGGGCCTGTGTTCAAGGTGTTAGCATTCTTCTGTGTAGATAAGAGGGGTAGTAAGAAACAGCATAAGAGTTAGGCTTGCTGGGCCTACCAGAGGCAGGACCTGGGAGGCGATAGGTAGTAAGGGGCATTCTTGTTGGATGTTTAAGGGGCACAATAGTAAGATGGACTTTAATTGGATAATATGATGGGTGGTAACTAATGGTTATAAATAGGGAGAGATTGTTAGTCTTTTCCTCTTTGGATCACAGATTCGGCACTAGTAAAGCTGTTCTTCACCTCTGCAAACTGTGTTTCAATTTTTCTTATCTCACCTGCAGGCAACAGGGCCAGCAGACCATGAACTTCTCTTCAAGGAAATGAACGGAAGGGAAATTTTCGTATTCAAGCTCACAACTGCTCATTAGGGTTTTCCCTCTTCCCATAAAAAGGCCTACAAATAAAATGGTTCCTGTGAAGCTGCGATCACTACTAGACACCTTTCCATTGCAATACAAAGCATTCACCTTTGTGCACACAAGAGTCAGCAAATATCCAAGTTTTCAGCATTTTAGGCCAAAAGAAAATCTGAGCTTGGTTGACTGTATTCCACAAAGGTGAAAGGACTTTGTGGGTGGCATTATTATTGACCTGGAGACTCAGCTGGGCACACTCAGAAAAATCCACTAAATCCTTTCCTGAACAGACAATAACAAGAACATTTCAAGACCAATCATGCCATAAATATTTGTGGGAACCAAGCATTCTTCTATTTAATGAAATGTGAAACTGAATGAATGAATGATCTTTTCAACATTCATTCACTTTTAGCTCCAGTTCAGAAGCTGATTACTTTAAATAAAATATTGACACTATTTTAATGTGACACTTATTCTATTTCCTTAAAGTCCATTGAAATCTTTTGCATAATTATTATTTTAATTTATGCTAACATAAACAACTTTATAACCTGGGCTCTTTTGGTTATATTTCTTTGGTGGATTTATGTCTACTAACTAACTTTCAGTTACACAGTTACAACCTTGCATTTCAGCTAAGGTATTTTAAACTGGTAATGTAGAAAAAGACATGAGGCTACTGAATATTCACTATAGAAATGCCCGAATCTCTCTAGAAAAGAAATTAAATCAGTCCTTACTTAAAAGAGGTCTGAACGTCTTCAGCCAAGGAAAAGTATCATTCTTCGAGGATTTTTTTTCTAAAGGAAAAGATAAAACAAACAAAAACAGTTTTTTAGTGGACACCTCTTGGGAAAGCTAAGCTAGCTTTAATAACCATCATGATTTTATTTCATAGTGGATGACCAGAAGAACATTAAGGTTGTTGCAACAGTTGCTTTATCAGCTTCTTAAATAGCTATAGGAGATGGGAAACCAGACTTTCATTGTCAACCTGCGGTCACTCTCCAAAACACTTCTAGTTAGTTTAAGAAAGCCAGACAATAAGTAGCAAGGCATGAAAACTGAAACTTAGCAGTACCCTTCATAAAGCAGGATGAAGAACTTTGAATCTATGCATCAGATTCTTCAATACCACATATAAACATTCTTGAATTTTTTCCTCCAAGTGCTATAATAATAAATGAACATCAAAAGAGGGATGCCCAATGGGGTCTTTTAGATTCTCAAATTATTTCTGGTGACTCTGGTGAGCTCAGGGATCAAGGGGCATTGTCTGCTTCAGATAAAAAAAAAATAAAAAAAAATGTCTGAAATCCTTCCTGTTGAGACTGTGGTATGGAATATACAAAGACCTTTTTGAGAACTGATCTCTAGGATTACTTATTTTAAATGAAGTTGAAAAATTTTTAATTCAAGGAGTAATCCACCTCTCTTTTGTAGGTTTGTTTTTTTGGGGGGAGAGGACATTGAAAATTGAATGATTTATTACTATAAATCGATTGTCCATGGCCACAGCACCATGTAATGAGTTTCATTTATGCACTGGTTAATTAATACAAATTTATTCTGTAAAACTGAATGAACGCTGATACTGAAACTTATACTACATTCTGCTTTGAAGCATATGAAACAGACATCATGTCTGAGAGATGCAGTTTTAATGATACACTACTTTTGAATTCATTATTCTCTTAGAGACCTGTGTGTTCTGTTGTGCATACAGAGAAATGCATACATGGGTACAGCAGACACGGCCAAATGAAAGAAAAATAAATTACTTTGTTGTCAGTGCAAAATCCTCAGTCCTTATCATTATGTTTTGCATGGCCAACAGAGTGCTGAATTATTATATCTTCTGAAGACATAAAAGGCTAGAACCACACAGAATACATGCTGATAATAAAAAGTGGCAGTGTTTCTCTGTACCTACCGCATCCCAACTCCTTAGTGGGATTAGACACAATGAGGCCAACTCCACATAAAGCACACATAAGTCCTGCATGGACTAGAGAGATTCTCAAAGATTGAGAACGATTGATCCAGAGAATCTATGCCAGGTTTCAGTACAATAAGTGTCTACAAGTTTTCTCATAGAAAGTATAATTAGAGATATGTGAACACTTTTTTGACATACCAAAATATTTGGAATGGCCTTCCTTTTGGTTGCAACAAATAAGAAATTGCTCTCAAATTGACAGCTATTTGCAATAATAAAGAAAATATTTCTGAAGTACTCCTCGTTTCTCTAACTCAGATCTGATTTTCTATTTCTTTCCAAAAAGCCTTAAAAATAGAAAATTAACAAATTAATAATTAAGAGTGTTATCAAGCCTAACTGTATCTCATCCATTTTTTATTTTACATTTTACAACATCAGTAGATTAGTTATACATGGCAAGCAAAAGTGTTTCTTGAGCTGGATGTATATGTTCTTCCACATCTTCCATATCTTCCATATTGAGAAACAGGGTAGCGAACCCATCTTAGTGCAGAATGGCCAAAAAGGCACAAGGAAATGCAGTTATCATTTAGCCTATTCTACTGCATTAGCAGAGATTTCATCATTAACAGAACATACATTAGAATTCTTTTTAATGGGACCTTATCAAGTGCTTGTATATAATTGCATATATCTAGATTTTTCTTTAGTTTTAAAAGCCTCTTAAGCACTTTTGTTTTGTCAGAATGGTTTCTCTTCATTGGGAAAATGGTTTTATTTCTTTCTGAGCACAAGACAGCTTGACTTAAAATAAAACTAGCTTTGTTGCTTGAGTCTAAACTCACTGTAACAGTTGACACTATTATACTCTCTGGGTCTGATTTAATCTACTTTATGCACCTATGTGGGAAGGAAGAAAATAATGTATATTCAGCCACCAGTAATGGTCTCTGGCACACCAAAAGCCCCACCAAAGAAACAGCAAGGTTGTTATCTTTGACATATGTGTGTAAAGCATATGTATCCCTGTAAGATAGGATTTAGAGGAGGTCTACAGGTGCCCTCCTGGCTTCCCACAGACTGTCAGACACATTGCATCGACTTAATAGCTAGCTTTTTCCACCCAGCACTAGAATCTGCAGGATATGATATCTCTCTCTGAATCAAAACTTTTTTCCTAATGGAGCAACAGTCTCATGGAGGTCAGGTGGGAATGATAGCAGAAAGAAAGGTTTTGGAGAAGAAGACAAGAATTCTGTCTGAGTATGTGGGGTTAGCATGGCAAATGCAGGTCTTATAGCTCTGTAAATAGATTTTTAAACTTAGCCAGCATTGCCAGTTTACCAATTAACAACTGAGTTTTCAGAGAGTTGCTATCCAGGATGTCAATCAAGAATGAGCAATTTTATGTTTGTTGTCACTTAGGGGAAAGGAAAGGTAAGCATTTCATTACTTCTTTTCATCCATTCTGATTTGCTACATTTAGCTAGTTTGGGTTTTTTTGGTATTTTGTTTTTGGTTTTGTTTTGTTGGTTGTTTTTTTTCATAGATAAACATTGCTTAAGGGAGAAGAGAAAAGGGAGTACAATCTTAGAAATTATTAGGTAGCATCAAATTTTGGTGCATGCTGCTGCCCATCATTGTTACTAGCACTAGGACAAGGGAAATTCCAAAGGTGGGGGGGAAGTAAAAAGAAATTGTGCATCATTTTTTTACAGTCACCATGAATGATCTTCAAGTTGTAGATCAGGAGGCAGTGGTGTGTTATTGTGACAGAGATTATTTAAATTTTGACTGTCATGCCATGTGGAAATACAAAGTAGTTAATGTTGACTAATTTCATAATTGTATCAAGCACATTCCATTGTTTATTGTTGGAATTCAGTGTACTTTTCTACCTAAAGTGGAATTTCAAAATAACAGAGATCTAATTATATTCAAATATTAACCAGGGATTTCTATGAGGCAACAAAATTATGTCATTTTTCGAAGGTTAAAAGCTATATTGACTTTATCTAAATATTTGTAAAAATTAGTCTCTCCAGTTTTAAATAGTAGTCATTGGTGAGCAAGGAGAAGTGGTGAGAAGTATGGGAAAAAGGTGTACTCCTGATTTAAATTGCTATATTTTATGTAAAGATACAAAGAAAAAGAGCTCACTTGATATCTTTGCATGCATTTTTATGGCTGAAAAATGTTTTTCAAATGAGTTATCTTTTTTCACAGACTTGTTGTATTTTAGGAACTAAAGTATCTAGAATAACTGATAGAAATATTTTTATTAATATTCTTTCCATTAACAAATTCACCCTATCACCCTTGGCTTTCAACTGACTAGGATGTCTAATCTGACTTCAAGGCATGAGCTACTTATAAGATCAATATTAACAACAACTACAAAATGAAGAATGGTCTGAGTGTTAGACTAAAAATGCATGGGGCAAACCTGCATCATATTAACCTGCATAGACTGTTTTAATTGTCTGTTACTACAAAGCATATTTTAATCCATTAGATTTGGGACATTTTTGGAGATATTAATCCAATCCCATTTGCTATGACATCATGAAATCTTAATAACAGACTTCCTAAATATACATTAACAGAGATTTTCAGACAAAACTATGCTTTTCCATGAGAACATTGATTCACACAAGTATACTGAAATGTGCAAAATATCCTGAAAGTTTAAATAACTTTTCTAAAATCTGAATGGAGAATTAAAGAGTCAGTCATTAATGTTTATGAGCTATAAAAAAAAATGTCACAGAGCTGAGCTTTCCAAAGACAGGCATGTATATTTAACGAACAAGATAGCAAACTTGTATCCTGTTTGTGACCCATAGCAATGGGACTTCAAATCCTGTGATTTAGTTTTCAAACTCCTTTTCTTCCTACTTCCTTAGCCCTCTTCCCTTTGGGTATATCATTTGTGTAGCTACATTAAATGTTGTTTTTGTCGTGTTTTTTTTTCTTTTTACACATGAACACAAAGTGCAGATTCAGGTTTCAACCTTTAAAAGCAACAGGTCACAGGAGACGACCAGATGCAAGATATCAGCATTTCAAACAGCATTGGGAATGCTTATGGGAAGAGCCTGTGATTCTCACTGAAGTAATTAATTGGATTTCTAAATATTATGGCTTTAGAGAAAACTTTGAAAACAGAAAATCTAAAAAAAGGTCCATTTTTGGCAAGGAACACATGTTATTTTACTGTTCTCAAGCCAAACTGGCAGTGGAAAGGTGCAGGACTGTTGCAAGTGTTGTTATGAACTGGGTCAATGAGGAATAAAAAAGTAATTAAAAATGTACCAGCTTGGATATAGGGTTCTTTCTTCTGAGACCCTTTGACCTCTCCTTGGGATGGCAAGCACACTGCTTCTCAATAAAGTGACCATAATGGTGCAATCTAGCATGTTCAATCATTTGGCTTCAGTGGAGCTTTCAGTTCCCTCTAGAAGTAAAGTGCAAACTTAAGGGCTTTTATTGCATCTGTGCATGTGTGAGAGGATTAAAAACCAAAGAAGGCAGATATTAAGACTAATTTCAGAAACTGCATAATTCAAAGAAGTTTTTTTCTATTTAAGTAGAAAAATGTTATATTTAAATTATTACGTATTAGTCTACTTAATGGCAATCATGATTGAAAGTGCAAAGATGACTTTGAAGTTCAGTTGATATATTATCTCCAGACCCTGGAAACCTATTGTAATACAGCTAACATATTCAAATTTCAGATAATAAGAAAATCGTAAGCATCTTCATACTTCCTTTTTGGGGTAGGAGGATGGGATTCATGTGTGCATGTGTGTGTTGCAAAGGTATAATTTTTGTGGTTTTACCGAAGATTCACTTGTCTCAAGGAAAATTCAGACTGCTGCTTCCTTTTTGGCATGCTATCTATCTGCCAGATAACAATAAAGCATCTCCTTCATGAAGGCTGGATACTGTAACATCTACTTCATCTTCATTAAGTATGGAACTGAAGAAAGACTTGGCATGGTTGGTTGATGTGAAGCTTTACATGACCTGGCAATGCGCACTTCAAATCAATCAATGTGTATCCAAAAAAGTGCGACCAAGGGTTCGAAGGAGGTGCTTCTCTCCCTCTACTCCACTCTCGTGAGCAGAATGCTGCATCCTGCTCTGAAGCCCCCAGTGTAAGGAGGACAAAGACCTGTTGAAGTGAGTCCAGAGGAGATCATGAAGATGATCAGAGGGCTGAGCACCTTGTAGGTGTACGATGTGTACGAGAAAGCTGGAGGACTTTTTATAAAGGCATACTGTGACAGAACAGAAAGAGGGCAGGTTTAGACTGGATATTAGGAAAAAAATTCTTTATTGTGAGGGTGATGAGGCACTGGAACAGGTTGTTCAGAGAAGTTGTAGATTTTCCATCCTTAGAAGTATTCAAGGCCAGGTTGTATGAGGCTTTGAGCAACCAGGTGTAGTGGAATGTGTCCCTATCCATGACAGGGGTGGTGGAGTTAGATGATCTTTAAGGTCCCTTCCGATTCAGACAATACTATGATTCTATGAATATGATTCTATGACTACCACCAATTACATTGATATGACTGTGACAGGAGGGCTTATGACACCCAAAGAAAGCCTATGTAGATTTTTTTTGTTAGCTTTATTTTTTATCGTTTTTATTATTAATGGGCCTCTTATGCTTAACTGGGAACAGCATGATTAAATACTTGCAACGTGTTTCAAATCTACCTCAGCTGGAAATAATGGCTCTGCTCAGAATTGTGTGGCACTATATACATGGGTATTGCCCTGGGATCTTGGATACTCCTGTTATAATTTTTTTTTCTCTGAAATTAAAGTCACAACTTGATCTATAGAGGATATAGTCTCTCATTTTGAAGTCATTTTTGCATTTCTTCTTCCAAATCAAACTGTATTTTCTGGATAAAACTGGAAAACATATCACCAGGGGAGTGAAAGAGGGACTATAATTCTTGATTCACTAGGTCGATATCCTGTATACAAAAGCTTTTAAGTACAGATGACCTGTGAAGCATGCCAAGCCTCCAAGGTAGAATTCACACAACAGGCAACTCAACAATAAATTCCTATAGTAAAATCAGCTGTGATTGTGCAGGAAAACAAAGTCATCATACACACTCTCTGCAGAGAGAAGCAATGTGATTACTCACCTTAGTGCTACAGGTGTGAGCATACAACACTAAAGGGTACTTTTGAACTGAAAGAATGACATGGAATGACAGCTTTTCTGCTAAATCACTTGTATTTATCAAATAGGTATAATAACAATTATAAAGGACTATGCTTGTTAAATAACTTCTGAATACAAGTTGTAACATGTGCCAAGTCCCTACATATGGTGAAACTTTAAACAAATACTTAGTAGGATAATAAATCACAAGGGAGTTGAGTGTCCCGGTTGTACATTTTTTTGTTTCACAAACTGTGAAAATTCTGGGCTGTTTTTCATTCACAAGGACATGTCATTTTGTTAATGGATTTAACACCACCATTTGGTCCAATTTCCTCATGTCTGCTTCAATCAGCACACAAACCACTACACAAGAAGAAAAGCATAGACATTCATCTCTTCATTTCAGGGCCCTCGAGGTGGCAATCTGTTATTTCTTTTCATTTGAAAAACTGTATTTAGTGATGGGTTAAGAGATTGAAGAATAGCATCCAGTAAGACCTTCCCTGGAGCAGAGCTCTTTCCAGAACCATTGAGACAGATGCTGTTTCCATACATATTACAGAACAATACATTGGTTTTTCTTAATTTTTAATTTTCACCACAGTTTTTTCTCTATTGCTATTTATTTTCTTGTTTATTTCAACTTTCTTTACTTCCTTTCCTTAAATTTAATTCTTAGTCTCACAGTATTTTCACCATCTCCATTTGCCTTAATTGAGATGTGATTCAGAGAATTTCTCTTTTGAATGCAAGATGCATATTGGTTTTTGTTTGTCAGTTTCCTCTTTTTGTAGAGACCTTCTCTCAGAGCAGATAAGCAAGCAGTGTAGTGCTTCACATAGCAAATCTGACTAGAACAGAGTAATCAAAGTTGATTACCTTTCAAGCCTCACCTTTTTATTATATATTGACTTTGTCATGATCAACTCAAGGCTTTATCATTCTAAAAGGTATGCCAGAATAGTCTAATGGCCCAGCTAGTCTTCTAAATACAACTCCTGAAACTTAAAAGGTATTTTCTCCTTTTTTAGTGGGCACTACTTTGTTATGCACTATGTAAAAAAAAAAACCAAACACCAAAACCCCAAATCAACAACAAACAATCAAAACCCCCCAAAAACACAAGGGAAAAAAACACAAAAAAACACCAATCAAATGAAAATCCATTGTAAAATCATTGAAGTAACTATTAAGGAAAATAAACAAATATTTTTGGGACAACATATTTTGCTGTTAGAAAATGTTGATTACTCAAAGACGTGTTTCTTTGTGGGAAATGCCATGACTGTTCTGAAAGCTATGAGATTTTTGGTCTAGAATTAACAGAAATCTGTAATCCAGTCCAGAGAGACAACTTAGTCTGTAACCTGGAAACAGGCAGCATTGTTGAGATTTTTACTTTGACTCAGCAAGGACTTAATTTGTCTGCTATAACAGAGATGGATTTTTAATGTTCTTCAGGAGAGGATCTCTTTTTGACTCTCTTGAGGTTCGACTGTATATTAATAAGGATGGAAAATTGTAATTAAATCACATTATGGATGATTCTCTTTCCACAGAGATGACGGACTAGATCAATATATCCTTCTTTCTTTTTATTTCCTTTTTTTTTTTTTTTCTTTCCTTCCTAGAAGATTGTTTTCAGAAATCTAGAATTTCTGGAGTGTGAAAATCCAATTTTTTGTAAAAATGTATGGTATAAGTCACTATTCACTGTTTTTTAAGACATTTCCTATGTGACTTCTACTATTAGAAGGGATGCGTTAGGTTTTTATTCTCTCACACTTTGATCCATTAACAGTAAAGGTGACAAGCACCTACATGGCCTATGCATTATATTTATATAGCTCGTACTATGCAGAAGAGGTTTTAATGTGATTTTCTTAATGATACTCTCACCTTCTGTACTTGCATTTTCTACTGAATTTGAATTTTACTGGCAGTAATGCTTCTGGAAAGTAACTTCCAGATTCCTATTTGTGAGTAATTGCAGAAACAAAGCAGTGACAGTAACGATGCTTTTGTGTGTATCTACCCATAGAACAGAAACAAGACCATACGACTGCTCTGACCAATCTCAGATTACTAAAGTATGAATATTGACACTGTCTACAGAAATTAGAATATGAAAACCGTTCTTTTTAGTTGTCAGAATATTAACAAATGGATGACTAGGAAGAAATTGTTATCTTTTCATAAGAGGAAAAGAAACTAAAATAGCCGACTGTTATTTTAATATATTCATTGATATGAATGCTAATTTAAAATGATGAAAACCTTTCATGTTTTTTTTGAATTTTTGATTTTATATTCAATTTTATGCTACATACCTTTTATTTTTTTATATTACACACATACTTTTTGAAATGAAGGGGAAAAGAAGCTCAATATTATATTAATTTTCAGGAAACGCTTTGATTTATGAGCATTGAATAGATGTAAAGTTTGTATGCAAAGTTTATTCAAAAGAATATTCACTGTCTTCATGGTGGGACACCGTTGTGATCATATTATTCAAAGGAATATACAGGAAAACAGCATCTGATTTTGTTATCTTTAATAAACTGTCTGGGCACTTGAAATAACTTAAATAACACTATAAAGAATATATCTGATAGCAATCAGATTTGCAAGATTAGTATCAGGATAGTATTTTATTAACATTGTACAGTGCAAGTGAGTCTTGCTTTGATAAGACAGTTAGAGAATCTCATCTGTGGGAAAATCAACTCATATGAAAACCACTGAGTCTACCTTTGGACAGTGCCAAAATGAACCAATTTTTCTTAAACAAAGACTATGAGCAGTACTTAATGCTTGTATGCAATATGGTTTGTCACAAGTACTATCCTACAAAATTAGGTCTGTTAAATGCAGTCTTTTGTGAATACTCAGTAGTTGAGACAGACTGTTTTACATCCTTATGAGAGACAGGGAAATTGTGAAACATTTTGTTGTTTCTCCTACCTTCTAATGTCTCTTAGTTCTTTAAGTTGTTATGTATCAATGAAAATAATAGTCAGAACTACATCCTAGATTTTAAAAATGCACGGGTGTCACCTGTGGAAAAGGAGGTCTCAGAGGGATGGTCAGTAGACTGTTTACACATCATTTCTGTATCAAGACAATCTTTGATGGGCAACATTACTAACTTGAGGCTGTTGCATGGTCAATTTAAGCTGATTGATGGCCCCATTTCAGTTCATTCTAAATGGCTGGACATCACAAAATTACTTTGGCATCCTTAGGAAAGGTCAGAAGTTTAACAAACTGTACCACTGTACTACTTTGTCCCTGGCAGAGATGACAAGACCTGGATTTATCAAGGCAGCTAAGGGGGGGCATTAGCCTCCTATGTCACAGTCTAGTTATGGTGTGTACAATCTCAATCATGTGGCAGCAACAGTGCATTTAGTATAATCACTCCATCCATCCCATCTCTGTTGAGCTATTCACCTAAGGGAGGCTAATTAATATTTGTTTTAATGTTTGTCTCTTGAAGCAGATTGTCTATACAAGACAGACTTCTTTCCACAAAAAATATTTAAAGGCACTTAGTATTCTTTTTTCTAGTAGAATGAAGGGAGGAGTGCACATTATTGATCCCATAGGAAAGAACTACAGCAGCCAATGTTAGAAAGTGAAAAACTGAACAATACTGGGTTTTGGGCTAAAAGCCAGTAATTGTTTAACTGCCTCTGTTGTGATGTTGTGAACAGTTTTCTACTAGATAAGTTATATAAATAAGTAAACTACTTTCAGAATCAACCTTGCTTCATGTGAGACCTTCTAAATGTCCTAAATGTATTATCCTATGTGTGATCCTAACTCCGTGTATCCTTTGAAAGGAAGATTGACAGTCAGGAATTGAAATTGTTATCTAGTATTACATTTTACTCCTGTAGTCACTGTTGTCTTTTCCTTTACCTAATCACAGGCATAATTTTACAGCGGCTTGGATGATATTTATCTACCTTTGAACAGATTGAGTTACTTCATTGTTTATAAATTTGTGTCAAAGCTTAATGAAAATAAATTTCAAATTCTGTTTGGTTCATGAATGATTTAAATATTGCTCACAGTAATTCTCTGTTTGAACAGAGACTCATGTCACCTCAGTGATATGTTTTTGCTCCATGACTAGATTACCTCCAAAGGAATCTATTCTATGTAGAAAATATTTCTGAAATTACCATTTCTATAAATGTTTTCCACATGAAAGTGAATAAATGTTCCCAAGTAGATGAAAGTTTTATTCAAGGTAATACTTGTGAAGTTTTTAATTCTTGCTAAAATCTAGACATTAGCTACTGTCAGATGATGGCTTTTTGTGAAGTTGTTGATTAATCTCCTGTAATCCAATTCATATATTTTTTTAAACTTTTGGTTTCCTTTGCAATTAAATGTAAGTATTTAAATATACTTTATATTATAGTAGACACTTATTTTAATTAGAATTTGAAATACTGTGGAGTGTCAGAAAATTTGAAGCAGCAAGAGAAGCATGAGAAGAAAAAAGATGTTTAAATATCAGTATTTCTGTAGACTAAGGCAAAGAAGTCTTTCGACACATGAGTGGCTTTCCATATACTTAAGTAGGCAAAAATCAAATTAGAAATTAAATGCATATTCATGTTTTACATACAGGTAGTGAAATCTTTGGAAAGAAGTGTTACCTTCCCTGCTGCTCAGTCTTATTTTTTTGAAGTTAGATCAATTGCTTACGTTGATTCTTCCTCTGCTTGTATTTAGGTCAAATGCCACAGGGCATAGAGAAGGTAGACTTTTATGCCATTGAGAATGGGTCGCATCCTTTTTCTTGAAGGAAAATTTTTAGTGAGCTTACACACATATACCATATATAAATACACATATGCTATATATAAATTTTAGAAGTCACAGTTGTCTATTCACTTTATTTTTTAATTTGTCCTTGCATATCATTGCTTGCTCTCTGTTGGTTTTGCAGACAAACTAATCTGCCTTTTTATTTCAAGTATCTTCTCAAATCTAAATCATAATAAGCACATAAAAATAAAATTAGAATTCCTGAAAGCAATATTTGAACTGATAGCTTTGCCTTTTTGAAGATGAATTTTCTGTCCCCAAAGTTCACCACCAATAATTGGTCTTGAACCAGAGAGGTGATTTGGAAATGATCTGAATTTACTATTGGGGTGCAAAACTCTCCTTGACAAATTAAAGGCCAAATTTTAGCACATATTTTCCTAAGTAGAACCCATGGATTTTGTTCACTGATTTTCCATACATTACCTTTCTCCAGGAGGAGAAATGTTTGCTTTGTTGTGGTAGCTGGTGCAAAACCTGTAGAACTGCCATAGCAGAATATAGGGTGGAGAGACTCCAGCTAGTAACAGATAGAGGATGTTAGTATTTGTCTCCCAGGAGTTTAATTAATATCTGGTTGCAAAAGATGTTATGACTAAAGATACTGAGTTTTGTTCCAATTTTATAGAAAAATCTTTTTAAAATCAGGAAAAAAAGAGTATAGAAACTTTGCCCTGCCATTTCCCATGTTGTTCATGAGTGAAATGTGTTCAGTTTTTCTCAATATAAATCTTTCTTTATAACTTGAGCTATCTAAAACTTTGTTATCTAGTATAAGCAAATAAGTTTTTCTTTCCTGCACTAAGCATTGTTGAAAGCTATGTAGCCAAAGGGCAATTCATCAGTTTCATAAACAAGTAGCTGCTCTTCAATGAATTTTTTCATTTTCTACTCTCTAATTAAGTTCTAGAATAGAAAAGAAAGCAAACTTGTATGTAGAAAAATTAAGTGGGAAAAATAACAATATAAGGCGGTACAGCCCATATCTTTTGACCAAAACTTAATTTCAACTTTCTCTCCCTCCAAAATCTTTGTTTTACTTGTATTGTTGTGGAATAATAAATATGGTTTGCAAAGAAAGTATAGTTACTTTACTAAAATTAACAGAAGAAGAATAATGGTGTATATATTCACAAAAAAAAAATCCCACTAAGGCTGAATCGCCAGATGAGTCAGTCTTCTTCTATTGGGAGTTGCACACATAGACCTGTCTAGCTAATCTAATGTAAGATCTCTGTCTTCTTCACATCACAGCCTCAAGCAAAATGAGAAAGATAAATATCCAGAGCAAATGGTGCTTTAACTCTCCATAATAATATATGTGTAATTTAAATCCTTGTTTCCTTCAGTAGTTGTAGCAATAAGAACAAAAATCAGAGCTTGGATTGAAATGTATGTTACCAAGTTGGTAATCTGCCATCCTTAATACTCTCCTGTAAAAAATAAAGTTGTGAGTCAACAGAAACAGAAGATGTTATCCTAGAATAACTATCTGGAGATGGACCAACTATTATCTCATCAGAAGTTAATGCAACTATATTTAAAATTAAAAGCCAGAAACAACAACAGACGGAAGGAATGTAGTCAGCAGCAAAAAAAGCATTGCTGTTTAACTGTAATTTTGATCCTGAACCTTTCCCCAGGGTCCTCTTCCGTCTTACACTGCATCAACCAGTTGGCTCACAGACTGCTCTGCACATGATGAAGATAAGCTGCACATGCTGCTGTGTGTGTTTGACACACAGTGGGTCACACTGCATGGCTGTTTGGAGAGCTTGGAGTTAGTCTAAGAACTCCATATCTCTCCCCCACTGTTTTGAGTTTCTCTTGCCATGCTTCCAACACCCTTCATGCTGTTTAATTTCAAAGAGAATCTCTCTTGAATGTAGAAAGCTGAGAGTAATTTTCTAAATTATTATGAAAGGAACAGTAACATAATTATTTAGCCCTTGCAAATTGGAGTCATATTAAATGGGAGGGAAAATGAAATGATTTTTGTTCCATTGTTTTTTAGGAAGAAAAAGATTTTCAGGATAGTGATAATATCTTTTATTAGACTACATTATAAGTGAAGGAAAAACTGACTTTTGTACATACAGATCTCACTTTTCTCAAGAGAAAAAGAGAAAACCAAACACTTCTATGTTTTTGAAAATTGCAGCATTACACTGTTGGTGGAGAAGGGAGATTATCAGGTTTTTTTGTATTTCTAGAAAAACTAAAGTTGAAATATGTTTAGTTGTATATGGATAGAGATTATAGATGCATTAGGGGCTTTTTTTGTTTTGATTATTTGTGGTTGGTTGTTTTTTTAAAAAAGCGGAACTTCTGGATCAAACAAAACTCCTTCTAGACTTCTAGATAATTTTGAAACCAATTCTAAACCTGAAGCATACTTAACAGCTTTGGATTTTTTTTCCCCTTGTCTTTTCCGACACAAAGAATTAAAGATCAAAACTATCTGAAATTTATTTAATTTAGGATAATGTCCAGGATTTGGACTGTGGAACCTGTGTGAAAACAAGTAATCTCACAAAATTTCTTCCTCTTTTGGACTAGGAAATTACAAGAACAGCTTAGGAAACTTTGTGTTTGACATTCATCTCATTTACTTCTGACTGATGCTTGACTTGGAATGACATTTCCTCATCCTATTTATTCATAATTAGTCATCTCTTATGAAAAAAAAAAAAAAAAAGAAGAAAATTATTAAATTATGAAATAAGATAAGGAGAATATGTGTCCACTTACCACACAGGAAAAGCTACAATTAAGTAAATACTTTATATTTCATTACTGTTTATCAAAAACATTAGGAAAAAAATTACTATTATTTTCTCCCGAAACTCCAGAAAAAAAACTGTAGGCCTCAGCATCAAAACCAAAAATATATGAGAAAATAATAGGTTGAAGTCTATTGCCCACTGAGAAAAAAAGCAGACAGATAAATGTGCTATGAAGGATAAAACAAAATTTCCTCAGTCTGAATCTGTACCCCAGGCAGGGAGGACTAAACCCCCGGTGTAGTTGTCATCTGACAAGTTCTCACTCTTGGTTACTCTTCTTGCTCACACACTTAGTCCGTGAAGTAATTAGGGCTCTGAACAAAAATTAAAACCATGCATGAGTCTCAAAGAGAAATTGTTGTAGTCAACATGTAGTATTAGCAAGGGGTTTGTGTCTTTGTTCTTTTTTTTTTTACAGGGATCACTTTAAATGTGTAATGTGTATTTCTCTGTATTTGGCATAGATCTCAGCTTGGTAATGATGAATTTTCCTGGCAAACAAATACTTTGTTAGATCAGATCATGGAAACAAGCTCTTTTGGACTGAGGTTAGCATGGAATTTACTGGTATGTGCATTGATCCCAGATTGAAAGAATGTTTCATTTCAACAGTTTTAATTGAAACTGATAGTTTCTTTTGTTTTCAGAAAAATTTTTTTCAAATCATTATTTTTGATTTGCTTTAAAGGAGCTCAAGAGCCATCACAATACTTTTGTCAGAATAAAAATCAAGAGGAGAAAAGTGCAAGTGCTGGTTTAGCTTACATAATTTTTAACAAGATTAAATAAAAATACTAGTGGTGCAGAGGGGTTTACCCCAGTCTCTTCCAGTGTTAAGATTTCTTGACTTCACATGGAAAAGCAATTCACAGGGAAAAATAACTGTGAAGAAGCAAAACATAGTGTTTTCTTATGGCACACACAGTCTTGGTAAAAACAACTATATTGCCAGTTCAGGCCTCTTAAAGGAAATACGTCAGCAAATAGAAACATCTGCACTGTAAACCGATGGAGATTGAAGGTTTTGGTAGAGGATTAGGATGTTAGGTTGGTCAGCTCCAAGATAAGTGGAATTATTGTATCAACTCTCTTGAATTAAGTATGAGCTCTTGAGTCTTCCTACTTCTTCATCCTTGCTTGTAGAGAAGTTGAACAAAAGAAATTTATAAATCTCACACTAACATCACCACCTAGGTAACCTAATGTAAAGAATAAATTAAATCAACTGTTTTAAAGAAAATATTAAATGAGCTGTTTTAATCTCTTTCCATTTACTCTTCAATGTGGTACAAGCTGCAGAACTTGTGCTTATTAGAGGGGGGAAAGTCTCAAATAAAAAAAAAAAAATAAAAGCTGAAATTTTGGAATTAATTTAGTTTCTGTGTGCACACATATTATGAAAGCTTCAGACCTATGTGGTACAATAGAAGCAAACAGGATATCCATTATCAAAGCACTACTAAACAAGAGACTTTTCAGTATTTATAGATAATAACATATAGATAGTTTAGGACTCTCTCCTGTATTACACTTTTCTCACTCATGCCCAAATAGGTGAGCTTGTGAATAACCAACCAGATCCTCACTGCATGCCATGGCATAGGTGCATGAATAATTAAGAACTCTATATGTTCAAGCCTCAGTTAAAAAACTCCAAAACACACAAAACACAACTACAAAAAAACAACCAACCAACCAAACAAACAAAAACATAAAAATGACCAAACATAAACACCTGTAGAAATTTATTATATTTTGTAATTTGTTGAATGCTGGAGATCTTGCTGTCTACTCTTAAACTTATAGAGGTATGCAGGTGTATTTGGCTTACATGACACGGTTTTGGAGGCCTGCTGTGAGAAGCTGCTTGAAGCTTCTCCTATGTCCAAAAGAGCTGCCACTGGCCAAGGCCAAGCCAACTAGTGACAATGATAGCATCTCTGGGATACTTGTTTAAGAAGAGTAAAAAACCTTTCATAATTTTAGTGGGACAGAATACTAAGCATGAATGAGAGAAACAACTCTGCAGACAGCAATATCGGTGAAGGAGGGGGAAGTGCTCCAGGTGCCGGAGCAGAGATTCCACTGCAGCCCATGGTGAAGACCATGGTGAGGAATCTTTACTCCTGCAATCCACCTGTCTTGATCCAGAAGCATTTTATTATACTTTCTCTCTCCTGTTCAGCCAAGAACTGATTCAATAGAGTGGCTTGATGGGCACCTGGTGTCCACTTAGGGTCAACATGACACATATGTTAAAGATGTTGCATCAAAGATAGATGATAGATAGATAGATAGATAGATAGATAGATAGATAGATAGATAGATAGATAGATAGATAGATAGATAGATAGATAGATAGATAGACAGATAGATAATCTCAAATGTAACATTAAGTGCAGAAACAGGGATTATAGGTAATAACTTTTTCACTGCATCTAATATTAGTCTGGATCTAGTAAAAAAGAAAGAGTTGCAAACAGAACAAAAAGTTTGGTAATAATTTGAAATAATTATTAATTTTCATATTTTCTGTTTGCAAATGAAAATTGTTTATCTACTGCTGTTTGTTTTATTTGTCATTGGTTTATCTACTGCTGTTTGCTTTATTTGTCATATAACTTTCTCTATGAAGAACCTTTTATTTTATTCTGCAGTATATTGGCTAGACATAAAATTTCTTTCCTCTGTTTTCAGGGAAAACAGTCTTTATCTCCTATACATTCCAAAGCTATGACTCATACTCTGAGTATCTTATCATAGGGGTAACACTTCTAGCAGTACAAGTAATACAATCCTGTTGGGGTATTCGAGGGGCTGCACCTGCTGTGAGATTTAGGCAGAATACCACTGCAAGAGAAAACTGTGAACTACAGCAACGTTCCAGCTTCCACCTAAATGAGGTCAGCTCATACTCTTGGCACTTTCAGACAAAGCAAATCTAATTTAGTGGGGAACTATGAGTTGAATTAACCAAAGAGCAAGTTAATTTTAGTTCTAAAATAATTATATTTGCTGAATTTTTATATGGACAAATAGAGGTACCTTGTATGTGCATACAATACCATTTCTTGTGTCTGTATGAGTCCTATGAAATTATTTTCACAGAAATAATATTCATAATGCTAATTTTAGACAAATTTTCCACTAGTTTTACATACTTGAATAGATTTATGGTAAGGCACCATCTGAGGTTATTTTTCACAACCTTTCACTTGGTTTGTGCGACCAAGGAATGGAGGTTAGGAAAATGGAAACTGAAGTATGACACTTTTATTTAGTAACATGTTTGTGGCATAATTAACAATCCTGAAAATGCCCTCTTTGCAATAGAAATGAGGTATACAAATTCCTAGCCAAGAGATTGTTGTAATGTTTCCTGTTGTTTTGAGCTTGACATGAGTCTGATGTTTTTCTTAAAGATTCTCTTTTGGATCCTGCAGCAAAATGCATTTCACACTTCATTTTATGTTTAAA